>CM076574.1:1331820609-1332195373 GCA_034641835.2 Pinus albicaulis | reverse complement strand
CGACCTCCGATTTACCCACTGAAAACTACTCAGAAAATTCTAGGAATTTGGGAAGGTGATCCTTGCCCAAAACCCAGAAAAACCCAGAAAACGTTTCTTCTAATTCCAACCTTCAAAATTTGATCCTTTATATTTTGGCCCTTTTTCCAATTTCGTTTTTTTGTGCATTTTAGTGCTCTCCCATTCCGGTAAACCTGTACTGATCTCTTTCCGTGTCATAGATTACAGGTGAACGAACTATGCTACGATACCACTTTGTAATATCCCGAATGGGAAATAAATAGGTAATACAAGCATGTGATATAGAAAAATCTTTGGAAATAGAACATTAAGCAAATACACATAAAATGTCGGGAATGCTAAGCCATTTTATTAATGCGAGAATATAATGGAATACGATGGATAATCGGAATAATAGCACCTATCCTTGCACAAGGCAAGTGAAGGGCCCTCTCGAGAAAACAAGAAATGGTACCGCTACGAAGCTGCGTCCCCGGAGCTGCTTTGGAAGAAAGCTGCCTTAGGCTATGCTGCTCTTTGGAATGTGGGCGGAACTAGGGGGCCGGTTGCTTGTCGGAATGGTGAAAATGCGAGAACACACAGACTCACCACCGGGACCAAAACCCCGAAAACCATGTAGAAAATGGTCGGCCCTCATGAAAATCACCTCAGGAACCCTCCTCGAGGAAAAACGTTGTCTCAAGCCTTGTGACCAAATGATGTATGCGGAAATAGACCCCAAACTCCCCAGGAAAATCTCCCAACGATGAAGAGGCGAACCTCCACACACCGAATCTGTGGATCTCCTGCGGGAAATCATGATAGAACACCTCCTCGAAGCTGCGTCCTCTCTCCCGAGAATGCAACGCAGGTCACCAAAGGAACGGCTCCTTCGCAAACAACAACCAAATCTCCCGCAAAGAGCGGAAGGAAAAAACCTTGCCCCAGAAACTGGAGCACTGTGAAAGTCTCGGGGCTAAGGGTGAGATCTCAGAAATAGGAGACACTCAATCGCACTAGCGATCTTTCATGAGACGAACTAAACGGCCAGCGTGCTCAAGAAGACGAAGTCTAGCTCAATATCATCAACATCAATAATCCCCAAATGAGGAGGCTCCTCCACCTTTTATAACGTGGTTTCCCTCCAAAACCAACGTAGTCTCTCTCTCCTCACGTGGTGTGTGGCCCCCATGGCTCCCCCCTTTAAGTTACGACGTTACATCTGCACTAAGGAAACACTTTATTTTATTTAAGTGAGTTAGACCCCTTTTCTCACTTTTATTTATTAATAAACTATAGTCAGCAAAACTATACAAAAATCAAATATTCCAATTAGCGGTGCTAATTAGGAATAATACAGATCCCCAGATGTGGTGACGTTGGAATGCACATAAAAAAAGATCCTCTACCTTATGAGCCCAACCTGTTGCGCTTCACGGGATGAACAAAACCATAGGTGCTCCAATTCCTTCTGTGGATGAAGAGCTTGCCACGTGTGAAAGGATACGAATAGCGAGGAGTTTTGCAAATGTACACCATTTGCTCCATGACAAATCCACCACCCTAACTAGATCCATGGTGCTTCTCAATTTGTGTGATGAGGGAATGAGGCGAGACTCTTTGCATAACTTACGAGAGCCATCTAGAAGCATCCAAAAGATGTTTTATTTTCAAATAAAATAATACAAACAAAAAAATAAAAAATAAAAAAACAACTAAAGGTGGAAACGCGGTCGTACGGGTTGAAACTCATTTCGGTACGTCTTTGGGCCACGTTTCCCCCATCTAAACACGTTTCCAAGGCGTTTCCTCGTTTTCGTATCGTTTACTGCCCATAAACGACCCCCTAATTCCCTATGATATGCCTAGGTTTTCTTCTAGTTCCTATAGCTTTAGGTTTTCTATTGTAATATTAGGAGATGAATTTTTCACTCCCCCACATTTCCATTTTGTTATGTTGTATTTTTCGGTCCCATTGACCTATTTAGATGTCCCAGTGGACAATAGTATCATTTCATTTATCTCTCTCAATTTACCCTTAAACATAGAAATATGTATCTCCTCCACCACCTTGTTAACATTTTTATGCAATCCATAAGAAATTGTAATGTCCACAAGTGTGCTTAAAGACACGGGGATGATTCTACTAGCCTATTGAAGTTCTCATAGGCTAGGACCGGAGAAAATTCATCGAGGGAACATATTTCGCCTAGGAGAAAACTGTATAAAAGCAAAAGCAGGGAAAAAGAGGACATGTGTCCTATACTAATGAAAAAGACACTTTTAAATTATAAAGTAGAGAAAACCCACTAAAGTGACTTGTTAAATAAAAAGGTAAAAAGATGGCAAAAGGGTCAAGCGAGTTATAAAAAAATGGAAAATGAAGAGTCTCTCCTCATTCTTGCATTTTGTTCGCAGAGAATTAAATTTTGGTGAGCTCTTGAGAAAGAGCCTAGTGTTTTGGAAACCCTCATTCCTGGTTGCTAGTTTCGGTGATGAAGCTATACGGCCTGATGACTAGCACTTTGTCAACTACCACATAACAATACCCCATTTTTTTCAAATGGGATTCGTCATCGTCGACGTGGTCGCGCCATTACGATTCCATCATCGGTCGACGGTTTGCAAACAGTGTAAACCCATTACGCATGTAATGATGTAAATGATCTAAGTAAGACCATCAATGTATGTAACAACCTAGGTAAGCCTAGTATGTTGTTGGAAAGTCTCTATCCTAGAGGTTTTTTGTCTCCTTTGATTCACAAGGCGTCGGCGATTTTCCCTCCCGACCTCACCCCAAAGCTAGGGTGGATTTTGTCATCAACATGCTAAGTGAGTCTAGTGTTTTCTATCAGTCCTTGTAAAAGTAGTTTGAGCTACTTGGTCTATTAGATCATGTTTTGAGTCGCGGGGTGGGTATTTATTTAAGGTCTATACGAATGGGTATTCCCCCTTCATGTATGTAAATGTATTATCTCATGTAAAAGAAGGTTGGAAAAATAATTATAATCCCCTCTCGATCGATTAATTAAATTTTACGGTCCAATTAATTTAAAAAAATCTTAAACAGGAAATTTAATTAATTTAGGGTCTAAGTTAGGATTAAATCTTTAAAGGCAAAATTTGTGGGTCCTTGGAAAATGATTTTGAAAGCCCCAAGCCAAGGGAATATTGAGAATTTTAAGAAATTTTGGACCCTTGGGCCTTGGTGGTTAAATCAAGTCAAAATTTTGGGGTAATTAACTCAAAAAAATAATATTTTTGAGTTAATTAAAATTGAATTAAATGATAAATTCGCTTTTTCCCCAAAATTTTAATTTCAACGCTCGGTTGAAAGATAATTAAATCTTTTTTGGACGGTTGAGATTATTTTTGACGAGGATCATCCAAACTAGCCAGATTGAGATCTTGTCCTATAAATTTAGAGGTCTTTGTCGATCTCGAATGATCCGATCTGGAATGGCACACACATCTTGAAGCTCTTGTAAATTTTGAGGAATAAAGCATAAAGACTTTGGGGTTACAAATGCGGATGTTCTGCTCAGGATCTATGTGGTGAATTGTCTCTAAACTCTTTGCTACTTTGTTTATTGTATTTCATGGTTGATGGCCTTCACTTGGATTAATACACATACAAGTATCTTGTCTCACAGTTTTCTAGGTTTATAAATAACATTCTAATTTCTCACAGAAAGGGTCTCATGTTGTTTTCTTAAATCTCTATCGATCTAAGATTCGGATCTAAGTGGGGAAATTTTTTTAAATTGAGGCGTTTGGAAGACTTCGGTTGGACAGTGACTCTCAATAAACATACAAATATGATGACTCTTTATTTGTAAATTTTAGATTATCTTCATGATGTTGTGATTTGCAGTTTCAAAGGCTTGTGCCTCTCATTTAAAAATTTTAAATCTCTAAAAATTTGTGCTAAAATGTTTCAAATCTGGCTATATGAGAGCCTCCCAAATTGTAAAATTAGGCTTGTAAATTTGTAATTTTCTTTAGACTATAAAGGTTTAATCTTTCTTTTTTTTTGTGTATCTTCGGATCTCAGCGGTCTTTTTGCGAGGTTAAGGGCTTAAATCAGAAATTTTTAAAGATACGAGACAGATCTAGCTTCCAAGGGCAAATGCGCCTCAAATTACTGCGGCTGGACGGTCGCTGGCGGTATTTGATTAAAAAAGGCTTAAAATCTGACTTAATTTGAAAAATTGAACTATTTGGAAAATTTGTGTGTCTTTTGAGTTCCATCGCTATTCATCCTTCAATCTGCCTTTCTCTTTGCATCCAATCCGGTCGCTTTCCCCTTCACATTACGTTGATCGATTTTGTTTTCTTTTTGGTTTGAGTCGATTTTTGTCTCGAAACCATCGGCTTCGACTCCCTTGCTTTAACGCGATTTGAGTCGATTTTGTCTGCGAGCAGCCATCGACTCCTTGCTGCTTCGGTTTGAGTTGATTTTGTCCTACGGAGACGCTTCATGATTCGCAACAGCGAGTCACTCCATGCCCTCGTCGACATCATCTCTTCTTTCACTGTCCGAATTCCTTCTGTTATTAAACCCCACGACTTTTCTTCTACATCTTTCGGGCATCCAACTTTGCAACAATAAACACAAAGTCGATTGGAATTTTTTTCTTGGCACTGTCAGAAACGTCAATACGCTCCATTCCCTTGTACCCGTCGAGAGCTTCCTTCATGCCCTCTCCCTTGGCCTTTGATTTCGTTGCCCTCGTCCTCATTGTTCGGCTATCACTTTGCATTACTCTTGCCGTCCATCTTCCCTTGTTTCTGCGTGTTCCATTCCGACCTTGTCAAAGCTCTGTCTCTGACTTCTCTGCGTCCAAAATCTTGCCATCATGCTCGATCACCTGCAACGCACGAATAAACACAAACGTTAGAAAATCAAACATATACATATGCGTTCGAAGAAAATTTTTGCGTCGTTTTCATTTTCATTATTTTGGGTTAGCGTTTGGGTTTAATTCGTTTAGATTTAAGTTTGTATATACGATGCTTTCTTTCGTCTTCATAGTTAGCGTTAGATTTTAGGTGTAGTTTTATTTAACTCGAGTTTTTTTTAGCTTAGCTTTAGTTTCTAATTTGGTTAGATTTTGAATTTTAATTTTAATCTTGCTAGATCTTAATTTCGATTTTTAAAGTCTTAGCTTGGTTTTAGTTTTTATTTAATTCCTAGTTTTTATTTTAGTTTTGTTTAGACTTAACTTTTGCTAGAACTTATATTTAGAATTTAGATTTTAGTTTGTTTTAAATTTAAAAAAAAATTTGAAAAAAAAAACAAAAACAAAAAATTTCAAATAATTCTAAAAAAATGAAAATACAAAAATATAAAAAAAATTCTCTTTTCATAGTCAAATGAGCTTTTAAGATTTTATCCTAAATGTGACTATACAAATTTGGGATTTGCTAAAGTGAAATTAATTGAAACATCTTAACATACGGCATTCTCATGTTATTGTTATTCATGGTTGTGGCATTTTTTCAATTAAATATCATTTTGATCAATCATGTTTTAATAAAAAGCGGCAGTTAATCGTCACTTGTTTATAATTGCATAACGGGATCTTGTTTGACTCCTGAGCCTTTGGTCTTAAACATGAAATCTAGTTTAGATCTTTGTGGAATCTCATTCATTCTATCAAGTATTTGATGTTTCCATTGTGTCTCTAGTTTTATCATCCTCATTTATAATAGGGTCTACCTCCCTTAGCTTGCAAGAACGACTTAAATAGATATTGGGGATAAAGTGTGACCCCAATCTGAGCCGTTATCAGTGCCATGACAATACGTCGAACAGCATTTTTAGGCGGCAGATTCCTTACCGGAGATAGAATTTCATCCTTGATCTTAACGACATTTATAATCTTCGATCTTCTTTCGTCGTTAGCTGTCACAAGGGATCACATTTTCGACGACTTTTCATCTCGCATATTTTTCATCGTCTTATCTTTCGTCATATCACTAATCATTTCATCATCGCATCTTTAGCACCTGGACATTTCGGTTGGCTTCTCGTTTGGGTGGCGACTCCATATTCATCTTTTTATTCCCGAATAAAGAATCCCCACGATATCCATCTACATCTCTCGATTATTTCTTCTATTTTAATTAGTTTCATGTTCAAGTGGCCGACTCCAATTCTTTCATTTTCACGAAGTTCATTTCTTGAGACCTTTTGACTTCTTCTTGAACACGAAGATCTATTTCTAAAATCTTAAAAACGATATCATGGATGTTTTTTTGCAAAAGTGTAATTTTGCTAATATTCGGGGTTATCCCATGATGTTCCTCAAATGGATAAGTTAACCATCTTTTCAAGGAAATGATGCGATCGATGTTAAATCTCATTTGTTTCTTTCACTAAGCGGTGGAATAGATTTGCGATTTGCAAAAAATAATTTCGAGGATGTAAAGATGAAAACTTTTATTCTTACTTTTGGTGAGGATGTTGTTGAATGGTTTACGGAAAAACTTTGATAATTCATTTTGATACTTTTGAATCCCATTATGTTGCCTTTAAGGAAAAGTATGGTGATAAAAGGGAAGATAGACATTTGGTAAGAGATACGATGCCATAAAAAAGAAAATGGAACGGCGGGAAAGAATTTAACGAGGAGATTTAATGGTATCCTTGGAAATGTCTCAAACTCATAAACCTCCCAGATGGATCTCTTTTGAATTTTACATTGATGCTTTTGATTACGATACTTCATATGAGTTAAGGTGGGCTAAGCGCAAATTATAAGGCTTGTCAATCTTTGGGCGAGGAGATTGAAAAGGATAAGAAAGCATACGGAATGTCCAAAACTCGATTTTGATAGGTCTTTGACGGATACTAAGTTAAAAGTGCAACAGAAGAAGATGATGATGACCCTATGAAAAAGTTAATGCAAAAACTTGAAAGCATGGAGCTTAATCAAGCAAAATTAATCTACGACCATGCTAAAGAAATAAGTGTCTTACGGGCTACGTTGGTTCAAATGGAAAGGGCTCAACGCGAAAATTCCCAACCTAGAAATAATAATGCTTTGCGAGAAAAGAGGCCTATCTAATGACGAGGCAGACAAATCAACTTGAGTTTACAAATCTTGTGGATGAAGCTACGCAGCAGTGTAGAGCATAATGATCTTCATGAAGAGGTTACTTGCCATGTTGTCAAAAGAATCATAGCTAGTAGAATGGGGAGTCGAGTCATCAAATTAATGTTGATGGCAATAAGGACTATCACATGCATATAGAAGATCATGAAGTCAGGTTAAGGAACCAGCTCGGATGATTAAGGATGTGCAACCCAATCATGTGCAAATGATTCAAAACATGGAAGCTAACCAAATCAATCTTTAAAATAAGATAACTTCCATGGAAGCAAGTCATGCACGGGGGAAATAAATGTCATGAAAGGTTAAAGATAATGGAAGTTAATCATTCTAATCATATATGCATCATGGAAGCCAAGGAACACACCCGAAATGAATACCATGAAGGAAAATCACTTGTTGGAAATAGGTTATACGGAAGGTTGGAAAAAATGAAAAAATTACATATACAAAAGTTTCGGCCCGAAATTTGATTATGAAGATTCATCGACGAGATCATAAGACTTCTTGTACGCACAAAGCCATTCTCATCTCATCACACGGACGATTTAAGCATGATTTCAAGGGATGTTGAGAAAGACCAAGCTTATGTGTCATCATTGACGGAGTATGTCGAATAAGAACGGTGGCTATCGGGTTCTTCGGATGTTGCTTCTCGACATCTTCCAGATGAGGACAAGAAATCTACGATTGATCTCATTCTTGACATCACAACCCACTCGAGAGAAAGAAGCAAAAAGTAAGTGGTTTGATTCGTACGATGGCGAGCTTGACTTGACATTTGCATAAGACGAAGTCCCTGATTGTAAAGGTGGACATGGCACATTTGAAAAAGCCTGGACACTGGTGGCAAATGCTCGGCATACACTATATTAGGCATGCATTTACAGGCATCTCTGTGTGTATCTCTAACCTTACACCTTGTTATTTACATTTCATTTTGTAGTTAGAGAGTAGATTTACTTTTATGTTAAGTAGAATAATAAATAAAAAGAAGAGTTTCTATCTTTCATGAGCTTAATGTTATATGATGATATTTGGATGGGGCATGTATGTAATCTTGTGTGTTGCTTGGATACAGGTCTTGGATTCTCCCATTCCTTGATGAAGAGCAACGTGTCCCCAAGTAGAGCCGGATGTTGGTAGCACTTTGTCCAACTACCCATAACAATACACCCCATTTTTTTCAAATAGGTTCGTCGTATCTGTGTGGTTGTGCATTCGAGATTCCATCATCGATCGACAGATTTTAAATGAGAGTATGCAACCATTATGACGATGTAAATGATCTAAGTAAAGACGATCAATGTATGTAACAACTGATGACCTAGTATTGTTGATGATCTCTATCCTAGGAGGTTTTGTCTCCTTTGATTCACGAAAGTGATCGGCGGAAGTTGCTCCCCTCGACCTCACCCCAAAGCTAAGGTGGATTTTGTCATCAACATGCTAAGTGAGTCCTAGTGTTTTCTATCAGTCCTTGCAAAAGTAGTTTGAGCTGCTTGGTCTACTGGATCATGTTTTGAGTGCAGGTGGAGTATTTGACTGAGGGTCCTATACGGAGGATGGGTATTCCCCCCTTCATGTATGTAAATGTATTATCTCATGTAAAAAAGGGTTGGAAAAATAATTATAATCCTCTCGATCGATTTAGTTAAATTTTAAGTCGATTAATTTAAAAAATCTTAAACTGAAATTTAATTAATTTAGGGTCTAAGTTAGGATTAAATCTTTAAAGGCAAAATTTGTGGGTCTCCTTGGAAAATGATTTTGAAAGCCCAGACGAGGAATATTGAGAATTTTAGAAATTTTGGACCCACAGGCCTTGGTGGTTAAGTCAAAGTCAAAATTTTGGGTAATTAACTCAAAAATAATATTTTTGAGTTAATTAAAATTGAATTAAATGATAAATTCGTTTTTTCCCCAAAATTTTAATTTCAACAACTCAGTTGAAAGATAATTAAATCTTTTGGACGGTTGAGATTATTTTGACGAGATCATCAAACTAAGCCGTTAGAGATAACCCAATCTGTAAATTTAGGAGTCTTTATGGAGTCTCGAATGATCCAATCTTAGGATCGATTTTTTTGTCTTGGAAGCTCTTGCTAGAATTTTGAAGAATAAAACATAAAGACTTTGGGGTTACAAATCTGGATGTTCCTTCTCGAATCTATGTGGTGAATTGTCTCTAAACTCTTCTTTGTTTCTTGTATTTTATGGTTGATGGCCTTCATGGATTAATGCGCATACGGTATCTTCTGGGTTTTAAGGTTTATAAAATAACATTCGGTTCTGCGAAAGGGTCTCATGTTGTTTTCTTAAATCTCTATCGATCTAAGATTCGGATCTAAGTGTGTAGGGATTTTTTTTTAATTGGGCGTACGGGAAAGTCTTCGTTTGGACCAATGAACTCTCCAAATATTATAATCGATAAGCTCTTTATTTATTAGTTCAAGGTCCTGTCTTGAAATATTTGTGATTTTGTGAGGTTTAAGCTTGTGCCTCTCATTTAAAAATTTTAAATCTCTAAAATCTATGCTAAAATGTGCAAAATGCGGCTATAGGGAGGCTACAAATTGTAAATTAGGCTTGTAAATTTGTAATTTTCTTTAGACTATAAGGGTTTAATCTTTTTTTGTAGGTATGTGTATCTTGAATCTGTTTGGGTCTTTTGCGGAGTTGGGGCTTAAATCGAGAAATTTTTAAAGATGCGAAGGGCCGGATACGCCTCAAATTACTACGTGGATGATGCCGGGCGGTGTTTGATTAAAGAAGCATAAAATACGAAGGCTTAATTGAAAAATTCTGAATTTAAGCGAAAAAATTTGTCTTGGGTTCCATCGTTGTTCATCCCTATTCAATGTTGCCTTTCTCTGCGTCCAGTCCGGCGCTTTCCTTCATTACTGCGTTGATCGATTTCATTTCTTTTGAGTTTGAGTCGATTTAAATACGAGCCTTCATCGACTCCCTTCTTCTTCGTCGTCCCCTCCATGCCCTCGTCCGGCTGTCATCTCTTCTTTCTGTCCAATTCCCTTCTTTGTTAAGCAGACGTTTCTTCTACATCATCATTCGAGCATCCAACTTTTGCCAACAATAAACACAAAGTCGATTGGAATTTTTTTCTTCGCTTTTATCAGGGCATCAATGCACTCCATTCCTTGCGGTCAAGCTTCCTTCATGCCCTCTCCCTTGGCCTTTGATTTTGTTGCCCCTTGTCCTCATTGTTGACTATCTCTGCGCTGCTCACCATAGTCCATCTTCCCTTGTTTCTGCGTATTCGTTCCGGCCACCATCGAGCTCTTGTCTCACAGCTTCTGCGTCAAAGTCACCATCATGCTCGATCACTATGAACGCACGAATAAACACAAACCATAATCAAACATATACATATGCGTTCAGAAAATTTTTGCGTCGTTTCATTTTCATTATTTTGGGTTAAGCGTTTGAGTTAATTCGTTTTAGATTTAAATTTGTATATGCGGTGCTTTCTTTCGTCTTCATAGTTAGCGTTAGATTTTAGGTGTAGTTTTATTTAACTCAATTTTTTTTTTAGCTTAGCTTTAGTTCTATTTGGTTAGATTTTAGATTTTAATTTTAATCTTACTTTAGATCTTAATTTCGATTTTAAAGTCTTAGCTTAGTTTTAGTTTTTATTTAATTCCTAGTTTTTATTTTAGTTTGTTTCAATTTTAGTTTTGTTTTGGCTTAACTTTTTGTTAAGACTTTTATTTAGATTTAGATTTTTAGTTTGTTTGAAATTTTAAAAAAAAAAATTAAAAAAAACAAAATAATTTCAAATAATTCTAAAAATCTAGAAAATACAAAAATATAAAAAAATTTCTCTTTTCATAGTCAAATGACTTTTAAGATTTTATCCTAAATGTGACTATACAAAATTTGGGATTTGCTAGTCAAATTAATTGAAACATCTTAACATCGGCATTCTCATGTTATTGTTATTCATGGTTGGCATTTTTCAATTAAATATCATTGTGATCAATCATGTTTTAATAAACGTGAGTTAATCGTCACTTACTTGTTTATAATTGCATAACGGGATCTTGTTTGACTCCATAAAGTACTGGTCTTCAAAACGTGAAATCGATTTAGATACGCTGGACTCTCGTTCATTCTATCAAGTATTTGATGTTTTAGGCTGTGTCTCCTGGATTTGTCATCCTCATTTTATAATAGGAGTGCCGCCTCCCTTAGCTTGCAAGGAGGCAGTAAATAGAGAGATTGGGGATAAGAGTGACGACCCCCAATCGAGCCGTTGTCGCGAGTGCCTTGACAATGCGTGCGACAACACGGCCCTGAGTTTGGTTTTGGAGAAGGATCACTTAGATTCTTACATTGTGCTTCAATTAGAAGAGAATGTTTGCGAAAGGAGTAAGTCGGTGGTGTTATCAATTGATTTTATCGTCGACTTTGTTATTCTACATCTCTTATATCTGTTGTGCACACCCATTAAAGGCTGAGTTCATCTTGTGTTGTTGGCTGAATTTGTGGGTTAAATAGTGAAGTTTATCACTTTGTGAAGAATGGTACAATACGGGGCGGCGAGTTACATCATTCCCTTTGGGCCGAGTTAGGTACAATGGGGATAAGTTTATACTTGTTGACAAAAGGGCGATCATTTTCCTTGTAAAGCAGTTGGTATCACAAGAAATCTATTCTGAGTTGAGTTTATCGGTCTTGGGGGTCGAGTTACGGCCGGCCCTTTTGGAGGACAAATGCAGGTAATTTAAGGGGGCCAAGCTCTTCTTGTGTGTGCTATTCGAGGCTAACTTTGGTAGTAGTAGCCACAATCTCTTTGAGAGTACGTGTTGAAAGGTAGACGTTGTGATGAGGAACTTTGTGCCATTTTATCAGCAGGCGAGGCCGGGGTTTTTTCTTATTTCTTGTTAAGTGTCATATCAGGTTTATGAAATGGGAGTCTTGTATTTATGAATATTATCGGTGGAGTGCGTATTTTCTAGAGGTAATATAAATTATAAAATTTGCTTGTTTCAAGTTGTGAAAATTCTCTTGCGGTGTATTGGTTTTATTTCCTCCTACTTGATTTAATTAATCCAAAGTTATTTTCATAAATTAGATTCGAAATATACCAAAAATAAACACAATGTGACCTACACATGGAGATCATTCTTGAATAATTCACTCATGCAACAAAGTGACATGGATTTTTGGACATAAATCCCGGAAAAACTAAGCGGGAAAACCCAGGTTCAATAGATATGAGGGTTTTATTATTAAGTGATTCGTCTGACAAATGCAGGGTTCCAACCTTGGAAAACCCGAGAGAATAAAGATATAAAATACGCTAGCTAACACGAAGATCTAGTGCCAAATGTCCCGGCTAATCCACACCCTCAGAAACGGGAATACAAGACTCAGCCAGGATCTAACCCTAGAAGCCCCTCACGCGCTACTTCGAAGCCTAGCGTTGCCCTAGAGGAATTTGCGTCAACCTCTGTGTGGCTCTAGCGGGGCTGTGTCACCTAGGAGGGTCTCTGACGCCTCTTGTTTGCCTCTGCTTGGCCGATCGGCCAACGTGGCCCTAGCTCCCTCTGCATTGTCACGCGCTCTGCGTGGCTGCGAAGCCTCCGTGCGTTGTCCTTGTGGCTACTCCTCTTCCCTCTTCTTGTCTCTTGGCTCTTGGAATCGAGATCATTCCCTCGGCCATACTACCCCTCCTTTGCGAAATTCTACGGAAATTCTTAGCAAACCCACTAGAATTCCGAATGTATTCCCCGGTTCTACGAGAAATTGTGTCTCCAAAGCCGGCTCTCAAGCCTTTCTCTTATACTTTTTCGTTGAAACCTTCAACGGCCAAGTTAAATCATCCCTGTAGTGAGATTAAAAGGCGAGGATTTGTCCATGTGACTTAGACAATTTAAACCCTGTATGTTAATTAATTCACTTTAATTATTTTATTTTCTAAGTTAGACTTGGGAAATCCATTTATAATAATTAATTATTTGAATAACTTCAACACAATTGAAATTTCTCAAATCCATTTACGGGTCTTGTAGATCGAAGTGTACTCTAGTCCCACCACAAAATTTGGGACCTAGAGCAACGATGCTACCCCAAATACACAAAATCTCAACACTCCTCTTAGCATCAAAAGTGTGCGCTACAAATACATCGAGACCATGCATTACAAGATCTTAGTGCCAGTACGTATTTGTTGATAGCAGCCTCTTGCCCTCCCATCTCTTGCCTTTGTTCTCTTTGTCTTCCGTATGCATTCTGCCCTTGTGACACTTCTACATGTCTTTACTGACTCCCTCTCAATTCTTGCATCATGCTACCCCATGGCAACGCCCTTTTGCTAATTGTTGCCTTGTGGCTCGATTGTTGAGAAGTAAACATATTTGAATAACTGCAGCAACTCTTTGACGGATAAGTCCAAGTTGCCCTCCATCATTGAAGCTCCCTAGATGCTAAATCCTGTGTCCTTGGAGACAACTGTCTTAACGACAACGCAGCTGCGTGAGCCGGCTTCTCTTGTCTTCTTTGTCCTCCCGGCCTCTCTGTGACACTCCTATTTCACTCTTGCCTCTGCATTACGGCCTCCTCTTCGGCTCTACGGCTCCTCTTCGCTTCAATGTGGCCATTTGCAACCATCTCTAGGCTCATCACCTTTCTGTCTTAAGGCTCTAGTAGCTTGTATGTGATCCGAGGTAGGGGGATGACTCAAGGATCCCACCACTAAATATGGATACTATATATATCCATGTCACCCCCATTGAAAATGTAACTAGGTCGGTTTCACAATGACTATGTAATTATGTATATAAAGAAGAAGTCAAAAATAATAAAATGTATTTTTGGTTTACTTGCTTCATGGGTTTCATGAGCAAGATTCGTAGTATAGGTCTATAGACTTCTTCTTGATGTCTATTAAGAACATAAGTGTAATTAATGGTGTGTTTAGTACGAAGAATATCCTCCAAGATATTGCGAGAAGAATGGCCTACAAGGCCCGCCATATTCAACGTTGAAGATAAGCCTATTTGTTGCAATGATGTCGGCCTACAATCAAGTGTTGAAGTCGGCCTACATGTTCGTTGAAAAGGTCGGCTTAATATACAGTTATAACATCTATATATACCCTACATATCTTAACGATGAAAGCAAGTTTTGGAACAAAATGAGGTTGATAGCGTGGAAAAAGGGAGCGGCTAGTGCGGATCTATCTAAGGATTGTATAACATCTAAAAGAGAGTTTAACGGACATAAGGACAAGTTCAATACGGCTTGGAAGTATAATTCTTGAAGGTACGATGATGATAGTGAAGGTTCGATGATGAGCGAGTACAATGAGCGAAGGTGCGGAGAAGAGTACGGTAAGAACATCTACGGTTGTAAAGTATCTAAGGAAGAACTTCTCCAAAACGATCTAAGGTGGTAGAAAGTGAGGAAAGTTTACCTTCCCAACTACATTTCAAGATGTTCGGTTATTACAAGTGAAAACTGTTTGTCTCTACATTTGACTAGTGTGATAATTGATTTGATGAAAGATTAATTAAGTGAAATAAGAATACATAAGCAAGCTCACAAGTAATTATCAAAGAAGAATTTGAGTTAATCACTTGCCATACAAATTCTCAACATGGTATCGAGCTATGGTGCGAAAAACAAGAAAAGGGCATTTAAGGTACAAGTCCATGAATTGACGATAAGACAATGCGGACATTGAAATAAGTTCGATGCAATTTTCGGTGATACAAATTCTCCAGCATTGGTTAAATTCTAAATTTTGCGGATAAGGTGTAGACGAATGAAGTTGCGTTGAAGTATGAGTTAAGGTTGCGTTCAAAGAACGAGGAAGCGAGAAGTAATTATGCGAAGAAAGAAACCAACTACGTTGTTGTTTAATACGGATCTTAGGTGTAGACTTAAGAACTGTAATATAAGTGCAATTAAGAAGAGACAAAGTTGCACATTGAAGATGTTAGAAAGATGTTATATCGTATAGCATATAAGCTAAGGTTTGGGCATATGATTTTGTGGTATATGCTAACTTACGATTACAAGCTCATGAATGTAATGTGATGCGTAAGTACGGTTAAAAGGGGACTATGTTATAGTATGAGAACATAACCATATATAAAGGTATCATTATGATATGACGAAAAGTGGACAAGGTAAAAGAAGAAGAATACGAATAGAGACCGAGCTCTCTAGTTGTAGTGCAAGTCGGTGCAAATCGATGTTGAAGAAGAAATCGAATGCGAAGCGAGAAGTGCGAAAATAAGGTCTGAGGTTTCTTGGTCACCACGAGTTCGATTACGGAATACATCAAAGGTTTGTTCTAATACGAAGTTTGAAGGATGTTCTACTATGGAAAGGGAAAGAACTATAACTCTATTGCTTAAAAAGCTGACATCACTATAACGTATCTCAAACTTGGTCGAAACGTGTTGTCTAAAACTAGGAGGCAAGCTTTCCTAGGACTAGTGCGATAGAGGAGTGCAGAAAAGAAGACTTTATCTTCACTTATCAAGTAAGTATCTTTCATTCTATAATCAAATGTGGTTAAATGACTTGGTTTTGCGGGGGAGACCTATATGCTAGTTGGGTTACCAAGATTCCTTGCATGAGAAGAATAATGTGATCCTTGAAGAAAGAAAGGTTATGTCACTTAGACTTGATTTACACTAAATTGAATTGAAAAGAATGAAGGGATATCTACATAAGATCTCAATATGAGATCTAGAAGATGATAAGATGAACGACATAACAATAGACAAGAAAATTACCTCACTCAACTTGTGTTTTCCATGCTAGATGGAAAAAGACAATCAAGGAAAAAAATGTTGAAGGATAAAAAACTCAAACATTCACGGAGAAGAAAAAGGAAGGATTTAAGTGGGAGACTTATGGACATTACAAGAAAGTTGGTCCTAAAGGGACAGGTCTCAATAGGAGAAAAGAAAAAAGAAGATTCAAAGAAAATCTCACAAACTTATGAATAAGAAATTGACTTCTATTGGTTATGTGATAATGTAGCATCTGATCCTAAGCATGACGAGGGCTCCCGGTGAATCCAACTCCTAGGACAACCTCTCTAACAAACATTACTAGCTAAACGGAGTCATCAAGAACAAGGGTCATCATGCAAACATATTTACGGATGTGATGACATATTAACGAAGCGAGCCAAGGAATGAAGCTCTTCATTCTTGAGAAATTACTCTGAGATGACTCAAGGAAAAAGTTATGAGGTATGTATATATTTATATATGCGACATTGGATGTTTTGAAGTCATTTCATGTGGTTGCGAGTAATGGACTTCTATACTTAAGTATGATCTATGGAGGAGTATCTCTCCAATGCACGGACGGATAAATCCAACATAATATGTCCTCATGGAATATGAGGTGGTTGTATATGAACGAGAAACTAGGAAAGTTGTACGTTCCTGGGAATCAAGAATGTGCAGAGAGGAAGAGATCATGAAATGCAACCATGTCAAGAGGCATTTATCATCCGGATGCCAATAAGATGTGACTAGGAGATCTCCTGGAATGTAATATTCCCAATTAGCCTTGCTAATTGGAATATTTCATTTTTGCTTTATTTTGCCGCTTTAGCTAGACATAATAAATAAAGTGAGAAATAAGAGGGGTCACCTCACTTTAGTCACCTCACTTTATAATAAAGTGTTCTTTTCCTAGTAGATTGACGTTGTAACTTAGAGGGGCCTTGGGGGTCCACGTGGATATGATGGGAAGGCATCGAGGCTAACCAAAAGGTAGTATGGATCCGAGGAGAGTTAAGTTTTGGAGGGAGTTTGATGTTATAAAGAGAGGCTCTCACCTCATTTGATCATTCATGATTTGATATTATTATTGATAGGCGGACTTCTGTGCCTTGACCTGGCAAGTTGTTTAGTGAGTGCTGCGGCCTTGTTTAGTGCACGAGTGTCTCCCGGTCGGAGATCTCACCACTCGCCTCGGGGGACTTGATGCCGGCCACAGTAAGGTTTTACCGGTTTCACCCTTGCTTCGAGACGATTTTAGCCCTAGTAAGGTTTGATGCAGTACACTTTTCGGTTCGATGCTTGAGCTGACGGATTTACGAAGCAAATGCGAGGAGGAGAAACTTCCTACGAGTGTTCATGAGTTCATTGAGAGAGAATGACTGTCTCATCCCGGAGGGAGCCGGTTTTATTCGGGAGGGTGAGGACGTGTCCTAGGAGACGCGGGTCGATTACCGCGGCTTGTTTGTCCCGGTGAGAGGAGAGACATTTTGTCCAAGTACGGAAGAATGACGCTCCATTTACGAAGGAAGGAGTTGCGGTCTGGCTATTGTTGGGTCAATCTTGGAAAGGAGTGGTACGACGACCACTTGCGAGACCCGGTCTTGTATCTTGCGGATACGGAGGTTTAACCCTAGATCCATCTTGGGGGAGTTGCGGATACGAGGAAATGATCGCGGATCTGGTCAGGATACGAAGGGTTAACATCGAGATCCCGACCCTAGGCACAACAGTCGAAGATATTGTCGAGATCTAGCATAGATACGAAGGTTTCAGTCGCGGTGCGATAGGGGAAGACGCGGATCGAGGAAGGAAGGAACGCGGTCTGGTTTGGAGGCTTCGGATCTGTCGGATCTGATCGTTCGGAAGCGGTCCACTTGGTAGGGCCAGCCGATCGATGGGCAGGACTTGAAGCGAGCTCCGCGGCGTTTTCTGGCCTTCGGTGATCTGTTTGTGCGGAGGATTTGGTGGCTTGGTGCTCTATGCGATTTCGCATTTGTCACTAGCAGAGACAACGTTTTTCATTGTGGAGGGTTTGCGGTTGGAGATCGAAAGGCAAATTTGTCGGTCTTCGGCCCAGAAGTGCCGGCGCGGTTCATCTTCGGCCGAGAGCGGCTAGGACGTTGTCCTTGTTGCGGCCATTTTGTTGAGAGGTCTCCACTTTAGGGCAAGGATAGGTGCACTTACTGCGGTTATTGTACTCCTCTCTATGTGCCCCCTACACGATTAATAAAATGGCTCGGTTTACGGTATTCCATGTGCTATGATTCGGTGATGCCGGATTCAGAGTATTATATTTTCTATGTTTGTATTGGGGTATTCATTTATTGCGGTATTTTTGGGGATATTCACGGTGGTATCGAGCTTAATTACGGCGACGTGGTCTATAACATCGGAAAAGAGATAATACGAGGCAATAGCGATTGCAATTCACGAAACACGGTTGGAAAAAGGGCTAAAATAAAAAAGGTCAAATTTTGGAATTTGGAATTAAGAAAAACGTTTTACGGGTTTTTACGGGTTTTAGATGAGATCACTTTCCCAAATTCCTAGAATTTTCCGAGTAGTTTCGGTGGGTAAATCGGAGGTCGAAGTTAAGCAACGGTATGGTTTTGCAACAACGATGCCGTTTACGAGGGAGCACGTAGACACATAGGGAAAAGAGGGGCGATGGCGGGGAGTGATGTGGATAAAGAGGTTGCAGGAGACGAGATCGGCGGAATTCCAATGGAGCCATGCTCGCAAAGTTGGTGAGAAGTTGTTGCGAAGATGGATACATTCATGCGGGAGTGTAACCAAGAGATTTGCGGCCGTAGAGGTCGGTCGGAGAGAACTCCCTAGGGGTTTTGAGATCGTTCGGTATAATGCCACTTGGCATATGGATTCATGTACACCCACGTCCCACTGTCGCACATTCTTGCCGGAAGGGACACGGGGAATAACGATCGAGCGAGAGGTAGATGCGGCTCGGATGCTTCTTTCGTCTGCTGCCGACTCTGTGCTCTCGGACGGGCATTCATGGATGCTCTCCCCTTCGAGAATATACCCCAGTCTGTTATGGCATTAGACTCACGCAGTCAACACAAGGACACCGGCATCATCACATGGTGGAGACCACACCACGCCACTGACTAAACGGAGAGATTATGATCGGCTCCGGCGTGATAGTGAACCTCACAACTTTCGGAGAGGGAACAAGCACTCACGTGATAGGGACCTACGACATGGTCCCAGACAGAGTTGGACCCTGCGGCAATGAGAGTATCGGAAGAGGGAAACCATTAAATGGTTACCTCACACTTGGAGGAAGAGGACACAGCGAGTTGCGGGGCACGAAGAGTTACACCTAGTGTGACACGGACTCACCATCTGGTGGAGACCTCCTTGGCCGTCTTGGGTTGATATCGTAGTGGAGGAGGTAGAGCCTACCCCGGTGAGGCCATCCTTGAGGAGATGACTAGAGCCATGCTAGGAGTCTTCGGGTGGTAGCGACACACGACGGATGGGTGAGGTATCGGAGATATATCCCGCATCGATGAGGAGCCTTTAGGAGATGCGGAGATATTGGATGATGGTCGCCGGACGGCGGTATCATCGGCTTCGGACGGACCTTCGAGCTTTGAGGGGAAGACCGCGTGGTCCCCCGGGAGACCCTTGTTGCGGGGACCGGGGCGGAGGGTATGAGAGCGACTTGTGCCAAGTCGGCGGCGAGTTGGTCCACATTGGGGAGGCATTTGGATTCCCGATGGTACAACTTGGGAAGCACATTGCGACATCGAGATCATTCCCCTTCGGGTATGCATGGATGGGACTAGCGAGTTGTTGGGTCATCTCTTCCCATTGGAGAGAGAGGCGAGCCATCTAGTCGAGGTCTCGGATGTTGACTTGGATAGTGGTATGAGACGATCGAGTTGCACGAGGTACGGCGGCCACGTGTTGGGGTTGGATGGCGAGAGGGTTTTGAGTTGGTGCTCGGTGGAGCGAGCTATGGATGAAGGGAGGTCTCAAGGAGAGATCTCGCTAGAGATGCACTTCGACACACCATGGGGTGCGATGACTTTCTTCCTTTCTCCATGAGAAGCGAGATAAGAAGATGGGGGGACATCTTCGGATGGATAACGTCTCTCCATGCTTGTGTTGGACATCCCTTGAGCCATACACACCATGATGGGGGTTTTGCCTACCACCTATTTGAGTCTTGATAGGGTCTCATTGATCATCGAAGTTTTATATCCCAAAATTCCATGAAGTGCAAAATCAGAAATTTGATTTGGGAGGATGGTAATCTTGGGATGAGGGAAGAGAGCGTCTGGTGATTGGTGGATGGGGGTGAGCAAGGAGCTAGGAGGCTACTTGCAGAGGATCTATGACACCGAGAGCGGCGGGGAGGCTTGGGTACAACGTGGGTTCCTGTGAAGAGGTTTGTACATCACTTGGCCAAGCCTCTTCCTAAGAGTAGGAGGATGGGGAGAAAGATGGATGGATACTTGCATCATTGAGCGACATAGAGTATGGATGCACGGTGTTGATGTGTTACTCATATCGTTCGTTGTGTCGTCATCACATGAGTTGCATGATGGAGGTATGGGAGGCAACACGATTTCTTGTTGCTTTGCTTGGGAAAGCAAGGCGATTTGCTCCCACACTTTGCATGATGTTGCGAGGAGGAGGAGATGGCACTATCTCCATGGTCTTTGATTGGGAAGCACTTCCATCTTGGGAAGTATTCCATATTTGTTGCGGCATCATTAGAAGAGTCTTTGCCGGATGAGATATACTTGGGCTGTGAGACTTCGGCATCCATCACTTGATTCTTGAGGACAAGCAACGTTTTGAGGGAGGACGCCAATATTCCCAATTAGCCTTGCTAATTAGATATTTCATTTTGCTTTATTTTGCCGCTTTAACTGAACATAACAAATAAAGTGAGAAATAAGAGGTCACCTCACTTTAGTCACCTCACTTTATAATAAGTGTTCTTTTCCTAGTAGATTGACGTTGTAACTTAGAGAGGGGCCTTGGGGGTCCGTGGATATGATGGGGAAGGGCATCGGAGCTAACCCCAGTGGCTAGCAGAGATCCGGGGGGAGAGTTAAGTTTTGGAGGGGGTTTGATGTTATAAAAGAGAGGCTCTCACCTCGTTGATCATTCATGATTTGATATTATTATTGATAGGTTTGGACTTACATGCCTTGTGCAGCCACGGTTGTTTAGTCGGTCTGTAAACCTTTCGGCTGGTGCACGAGTGTCTCCCGGTCGGAGATCTCACCCATAGCCTCGGGGGACTTCGGTAGGGGCCACAGTATGGTTTCGGTTTCACCCTTAGCTTCGGGGGGACTTCGAGTGCCCGCCTAGTAAGGTTTGTTCGAGTACTTTTCGATTGGTGCTTGGAGACGACGGCCCAGTTTACGAAGCAAATGCGAGAGGAAAGCCCTACAGTGGCTGCGCGATTCATTGAGAGGACGGCTTGTCTCATCCGAGAGAGAGGACGAGTTTTATTCGGGGGGGGGAGGGTGAGGACGGCTGTCTCTGGGAAGGACGCGATCCCGGTTCGGCAAGGAAGACGACGTCGGTGGGGAGGAGAACCCAATGTCAAGTACGGAAGGAGGAACATTGTCCATTTACGAAGGGAAGGATTGCAGAATCACGAGCCTATTGTTAGATCCAATCTTGGAAAGGGTAGATACGACGACCACTTGCGACCCAATCTTGCTTGTCTTGCGGTCTGGAGGTTTAGCCCTAGATCCATCTTGGGGAGTTGCGGATACGAGGAAATGGCCGGATCTAGTCCGGATCTGAAGGGTTAACATCGGATCTCGGCCCTAGAGGCAGCAAGTACGAAAGTTGTTGTCGGATCTAGCATAGATGCGAAGGTTTGGTCGCGGATACGACAGAGGCCTTGGATCGGGGGAAGGGAAGGACGCGGTCTGGTTTGGAGGCTTCGGTTGTCGGTCCCAGTGTTCGGGAGCAGATCCACTTGGTGGAGGACGGCGATCGATGAGCGGGGGGGGGGGGACTTGGAGAGAGCGAGGCTCAACGAGCGTTTTCCTAGCCTTCGGAGGGGTGATCTCGCTGTCTGGAGGGTTGGTGGCCCACGGTGCTCTGTACGACACGCGCGCTCCACTACCGCCGAGAGACAACGTTTTTCGTGTGGAGGGTTTGCGGTTGGAGATCGGCAAATTTATCGGTCTTCGGCCCCGGTACCGAGCGCGGTTCATCTTCGACACCGAACGGCCAGACAGCATTTGTCCTTGTTGCGGCTCATTTACCATTGAGGGTCTCCCTTGCTGCCTAGGAGCAAGGATAGATGCACTGCTCCTGGTTATTGTACTCCTCTCTATGTACTTTACGATTAATAAATGGCTCGGTTACTGGTATTCCATGCTATGATTAGGTGATGCGAGTTCGGTATTATATTTTCTATATACGTATTGGGGTATTTGTTTATTCTTTAGTTTATTCCCTTTTTTGGGGATATTACATGGAAAGATATGTAGACTCTAACGGAATTCTGGTAAAGAAGAAGACCCTTGGAAAAACATATCATTAGGAGATGTGTCAATCTATATGAAGGATGATGATGCTTACAGGAAGATGTCATGGTGAAAGATCATCACTTAGGTAACCTTTGTTTTAAAATGTTCATATGTAAATGTTTATCTGGATGAATTTGTGCAGGGCTGCTAATCATTGGAAAGGATGTATGATCTGCAGGAGATGATTCGAAGGAAACGACATGGCACAATAGTGGACCGGATAAAGTCTAGTGAATCACTGCGATAGCTACCCGAAGACTCGGGATGGAAGTGATGAATGATATGTGCCCTATGAAGCTAAAAGATGGAGATTCCTCAATATTGAAATCCATGACATCGAGGACGGGAATTCTTCTAACGGCCAATTTGTAGGTGTCTCACCATTGTAGGTCTTTGGTTGAAGACGATGGTAAGTTTCTTACTTGGAAGAAACTTGGTAATTCTAAGGATGAGCTTAGGTACATTCTTTGTATTCTTTGTATAAGATACAGTACACCTTGTGGAATAGGTCCTCCCTGGGAGGGAGAGATAGACACATCATTCGGCCTTGGGAGAGACGGAATGGAGAGTTAGGTAATCATCTAGCATTCGATACTCTTTGAGAATGTGATCGGAGCATTCAAGATAAGAGTAGTCGGGGGACGGAAGTATTCTTTGAGGGCTAATAGCTGCAGAGAAGAATAGTCCGGGAAGGTCATACTTTGGGAACACCCGGGTGGGTATGTACCTTGGAGAGACAATGATGAAGGTGTACATAAGTCATGTGCTCGCAACATTGAAGCCCATTGTCTCGTTGAAGCGATGGGGGTACATTAGTCAAGGCCTTGCACTAGTACAATGTTTGGTTGATATAATGCTATACGGATGTGATTACCAATCCGATTTTTCTTATGAAGTTCTTCGGTTTAAAAGTGACCATGTCCACAGTAGCAGATACCTCCCTAGTTAAGAGGGAGTGTTGAAAAATGTAACTAGGTCGGTCTTCATAATGACTATGTAATTATGTACTTATATAAAGAAGAAGTCAAAAATAATAAAATGTATTTTTGGTTTACTTGCTTCATGGGTTTCATGAGCAAGATTCTTAGTATAGGTCTATAGACTTCTTGATGTCTATTAGGAACATAAGTGTAATTAATGGCGTGTTTAGTACGAGAATATCCTCAGAACATTGCGAGAAGAATGGCCTACAAGGCTAACGCTATATTCAACGTTGAAGATAAGCCTATACGTTTACCGCGTGTGGAAAGCCTACAATCAAGTGTTTTAGTGGGGCCTACATGTTGGGTAAAGGTCGACAATATCTAATTGTAACATCACTATATATACCCCTACATATCTTTGCGGTAAAGAAGCAAGTTTTGCGGACTGGGCGAGGTTGATAGCGTGGAATAGTGAACGTAGTGCGGATCTCTCTAAGGTTATATAACATCTAAAAGGTTGCGGACATAAGGACAAGTTCGATCACGGCTTAGTATAATTTCTCGAGAAGGTACGATGACGATGGGCCGAAGGTTCGGGTGATTACTGGTACAATAGGCGAAGGTGCGAAGAGTACGATGGAGAACATCTGCGAGTTGTAAAGTATCTAAGGAAAGAACTTGTCAAAACGGTGATCTAAAGGTTGTAGAAAGTGAGGAAGGTAAATCGAGAGATTTACCTTCCCGACTACATTTCAAGATGTTCGATTCTGAGTAGAAAACTATTTTGTCTCTACATTTGACTAGTGCTTTGATAATTGACATGATGAAAGATTAATTAAGTGAAATAAGAATACATAAGCAAGCTCACAAGTAATTGTAAAGAAGAATTTGAGTTAATCACTTGCCATACAAATTCTCAACAACCCCACCTCTTCTCTCGAGGTGCATGAGCACTCATGTTTGCATCATCATCGAGCCATCTTCATTTGCTACTTTAACGACCATAAGAATCGAAGCTCTATGTCACTTCTTCTTAGAACAAGCTAGCACAGCAAAATGACGAAGATCACCCGCAGTTAAAGCACCGGACCTTAGAGGAGTCCTTCTTCTTCTTCCTTGCTTCTTTTCCCTTGATGCAAGGGCTTGCATCCTCCTCCTCTTCTTTCTTCACTCCTAGCTAATCCGCTATCACTTTGATGGACTATTTCTTAGTAGTCCTCACTGGAGCCTGCTCTTGGCGAGAGAATAGCCCACATATCTGCCCATGATGGTAATGTTGCCCTTCGAGAATGCTTTGGACAAACATTTCCCATTCTTCGAGAGATAGCATTCGGGGGGTTGTCCTTACTAGGAGCCCTTCGTACGGAGTAGCACCCATGCCAATCGGGCAGTGCACGGACCAAGCAGGTACGAAGAGAAATGGATCTATCTCTTCACCCTTCACCATTTGGAACATCCCATTTGATTCTCCAAAAGCATTCTTCTTTGCAAAGAGCCTCCTTGGTACATCACCTCCAAAGCCTTCCACATAGCATTTGTTGTTTTCTTATCGAAGCCTGCGGAATCCAAGGGTCATGACTACGTCTACGATCAACCGCTTTGTCGTGCTAGATTTTTCTTCATACTTCTTGGTGGATCCGCATCGGTTGGTACGACGAGTGTCTTGCATGATGCGAGACCATACTCATCCGGAGCGAAGGATTACGGCCTTCTCCGGATGACATAGTTGGACATGCCATCCGGTCTCTTGATCCCTCGATCCATATCGAGCCATCTTTGCTCATATCTAAATAAGCCGACTTCCCTGCGGAAGTCTTCACCAAATTTCAAATGGACGGTGTTCTACGGTCATACGATCGAATCTCGGATCTGTTGGCCTCGGATCTGTTTTGAATAAGCATCTTCCTCTTTGCCTTTGTTACCTTAGGCCCAAGGCACAGTTCTGCACACTAACAGAATCTCTTACCAGCCACTGGCGAGAATCGAAAACTCTGCTTCCGGAGCAGCTAAGTGTACACAACAAGAGAAGTGGCCCCAGGACGACATCCTCTGGCCCGGCCCCGGCCGCGGTCCGGTGTGGCTCGAAGTGGTGTTGTGTAACCCCGGAGTGAGTGACGTAGTCCTTACGGCGCAGCAGGAAGGGTGCGTAAGCCCGAGAGGGCATACTGCTGACCAACGTTGTTTCTGGATACTTGGCTTTCCCTTGTTGTCAGATGCCTTTCCCGTCTGTTGCTTCCTTACCTTGCCACTGCGGAAAAATATTTCTTGATAGATTTCTTTGGAGATTGACTTAAATCTTGCTATCACTGCGATACCATGTGAAAATTCTCTTGCAATGTGTTGGTTTTATTTCCTCCTACTTGATTTACAATTAATACAAGTTATTTTTCGAAATTAGATTTAGAAAATGCGAAAATAAGCACAACTACAGCCTACACATGCGGATCATTTCTTGAATAATTCTACTCATGCAACAAAGTGACACATGGATTTTGACATAAGTCCTCGGGGAAAACCCAAGCGTGAAAACCGGTTCGGTAGATAATAAGATGGTTTTATTATTAAGTAGTTTTAGTACAACAAATACGGGTTCAACTTGTGGAAACACAATGAGGAAATAAAAGATATAAAATGCACGGCTAACACGAAGATCTAGGGCAAATAATACGGCAGTCCACACCCTCAAACGGGATTCTAGGGACTCAGCTCGGATCTGACCCCTAGAAAACCCTCAACACAGCACGAAGCCCTAGTGTTGCCACACAGGAGAATTTGTGTGGCTCTAGGAGGCCTACGTCACCCTAGGAGGTCTCTGTGCACTTACTGCGCTGCCTCTACTTGGCCATCGTCAAAGCAGTAGCCCCTAGCTCCTACGTATTTGTCTGCCCTTTGTCACTGTTGCTCTGCGTGGCTCTAAAGCCTCTTTGCATTGTCCTTGTGGCTGCTCCTCTTGCTACCATTGTCTCTTGGCTCTTGGAATCAGATCATTCCCTCGGCCATACCCTCCCTTTGCGGGGAAATTCCTTTGGAAATTCTGCCTTTGCCCTAGAATTCAGGATCTATTCAGCAGTTCTATAGGAATTGGTGTCTCAATTGACCCTCAAGCCTTTCTCTTATACTTTTCGTTAAACTCTTCAATGGCGGGAATTAAATCATCCACCAACGGCTGAGATTAAAAGACTTCTTGATCCATGTGACTTAAGACAATTTCAGCACATGTGTTAATTAATTCACTTTAATTATTTTATTTTCCTAAGTTAGACTTAGAAATCCATTTAAAATAATTAATTATTTGAATAACTTCAACACAACTTGAAATTTCTCAAATCCATTCTGGGTCTTGTAGATCAGGTGTACTCTAGTCCCTCCACAAAATTTGGGACCTAGAGCACCACTTGATGCTACCCCCAAATACACAAAAACTCAACAGTCTCTATTGGTCTCTCTTTAGCATTGTATATCTCTGTTCATAATAAAACAAAGGAAAATAAATATAAGTGCACCTACAGCCATACATACACAAACAGTTTGATGAAATGACATAGTGACACACTCCGACAAAACTCGAAACTTGAAAGGAATTTTGAGATATTCTGGAAGAGGTGTATCTTATAGAAACATAAATGTAAGGAAATCAAGATTTTGATAACTTCCTGATATTGAATTCATAACATCATACTATACTTGAAATTACCATAATTAACTTCTATGAACTATAACTTCTGCCCCTACCACAATGCAAAAACACTACCTTTTATGAAGTCTACAGCTTGATGTGAATATGTAGAAAAAAGTTGTGTACTGGATTCCTGCATATTATATGATGTTCAGTGATTCTTCATTTAGCAGCTTGATCATTTCTGAATATACTTTAGAGCTAATGCTTGATTACACAGGACATATCACAAAGACAATATAACTTCTAAATATATCACAAAGACAATATAACCTCAGAAAATATCACTACTTACAGGGCTTTGCATGTCGATAATCTCCAAAGAAAGAAAATTTGTTGCAGAGGCAAGCTTCTCTTTTCATCTTCAACAGAGGGTCTACAATTGGTTAAACATTTAACTCCAAACAATATTTAATATCTTCAAGTTATGTAATTTTTATTTAAATGCTTAAAAGTTAAATCTTTCCAAGGAGACACGTAGACACATACACATTCACTTACAAACTGGGATAGATGTCCATAACTGCTGAATTTTCCTAGATATGAATGTAGTACTATGTGAGTACGAAGTACCTCTAAGAAGGCATTCAAAATCATGACTGCAAGTAGCCATAACTTTAAACACACATTTGAAGCTAATATGTTTTCACTCCCATATTCAAATTGCATGCTGTAATCTCATTGCATTACCCAGAAAGCATGAAACCATATATAACAAGTCCAAATGAAGGAAATATCAAATATAAATCAACAAATCAGTCAAAGTACAGTTTTATTCAAAAACCACAAAAAATATCTTTATCTCAGACTGCAACTAAGATCTTCAATTATAAGATCTACAGGGTGCCAAAATGCACAATGCTACTCTTCCTGCACTAACAAAAGGACAAAGCGAATGTGTGCCTTAGTTTTTAACAGATGTAATAAATTGTTCAATAAATGCTGCAGCTCACATGCCATTGAAGTATCTTATTGAATGAATATTTGTAATTTCTTTGACATAGAAATTATAACATTTCAAAGAAAGCTCTGAAACATTATATCCAAATTTGACATGTAACATACACATAAATGTTATTTGTATGCCCTTTGATAGAATAATACTTACTGAGATTAGTTAAGAAGTAGAGTAAATAAAAATTCCTGCATTAAAATCAACAGATCCATTCTTAGGAAAATGGTTTATTTTCATTCTTATTACTACCCGGACCTTCACTTGTGATGGAAGTCCTAAAGCATAAGTAAGACCTTGGAAGGAACTTGTTGATTTTTGGGTAACATCGGATATTGCTCTAGCTCCGAACTTTTGTCGAGGGGGCTAGAACACATGAGATCTCCAAGACCCAGAAATTGTTTGGAGAAATTCCACCCGGGTAAGAAAGTTATTCAAATAACTAATTATTACCAATGGAGCCTAAGTTAAAACTTAGGGAATTAAAGTGAATTAATTTAAACATGTGGGTGAGAAGCTTCTAAGTGACAAGAATCAAGTCCAATTTAATCTTAGCCGTTGATTAAGGATTACATCACGGCAGATTTGATCCATCAGGAAAAGTATAAGGAGAGCAGGGGTCGGTTATAGACCTGCTACAATTAATCTGGGAGGCCGAGTTCTTCTAACGGAAGCGATTATGGGACCAAGATAAGATCTAAGTGATTCGATTGCGTGAAGAGCAAAGCAATTATTGGTCGGCCGACCAAGAGTACATAAACGAGCAAGGGCAGCGAGGAGGACAACGAGAGGAAGCAATGCGGCCACAGAAAAGGTGATGGAGTCCCAAGAGAGGGTGATGCAGGCCTGTGAGAACGGCGCAAAACATCCCAGGGAAACCCGGTCTATATTTAGTGAAGATCGGAGTTTCTAAGTTGGGAGGCTGAAACTTGATTTTCTCGGTAGGATCGGCGCGGAGAAGGGTGACGCGGTCCCTCGGCCAGTTGCGAGCCCACGGAATAGTATTGTTCCTTGATGGTGTCTCGGAAAAGAATTCCAAATGGGTACGGCCCGAAACCGGAGAGGGTTGTGTCTCGTCCTTTTTTCTCCACGGTAAGAGTTTCCACCGGTCCTTGACACCGAGGGGTAGCTTTCGAGGAGTGCAAAAATAATCTTCTCCGTTCGGAAAAGTCATGAACCAGAAATATCCTTTTAATAGATTCAACCATCTATCTACGGCATACGCATCTGTTGACCCTCAAATATAGAATGTCCAAAATTTACTTGTACCTTAAAGGGAGTCGCACCTCCAAAGTAGCTCTTTGGATGCGGATGCACGCATCGATTAGGTAGCCATTGAAGGATACGGGCAAGTTATCCATCATCGCGTTCCTTTGTTTTTCGAGGGCCTCCTCGAGCAATATTTTGATAGGATCTCTGCTCCCTCATCTTTCTTTTCGTCCCCCATGGGCATGCGTCGGGGTTTGCGAGGCTAATCTTGCAAAGGTTCCACGAGATCGAGCCTAACTCCTTATACCCCACCCTGCGTTGGGGACATGCAAAGAAGAATCGAGAAAAGCGATCGCATACGTACCAACGATCGGTTATGCGAACGCAATAGAATAAACATATAACCATAAATACAAAGATGCGGCGAAATAACACTTCATTTCATTAATATCAAAGAACTTAAATTTGCTTATAGACAAAATGGAAATAAACTGACTAGAGCGGTAGCTATCTGCGAAAAGAGATGTGGTGGCTACGGACCTACGGCTTGAGTTACAATGAGGCTCGAGGGCCTATTTATTGTTAGAAACAATGGAAAACCCTAAACATCCAAAACCCTAACCTAGAGGATAGACGCCAAAACTATGGGCCGTTTGGATAAATTGGTGTTTCAACTTCCGGGGCCGTAACTTTGGCATACGATCTCCGTTTGATGCGAAACATACCTCGTTAGAAAGATCTATCAAGGACTACAGAACTGAGTGAGCAACATCCAAATGATGGGTCTCCGGTTTTCCCAAAAAACGTCGTTTAGGGCCTCGAAAACGGCTCCGAAAGTTCAAGACCCGAAAAAGCGCACAAAAATAGTAAGTTGTGCCGAGCGAGAAAATTTGAAAGAGACAATGGTGGGGCCTCGAGTGGAATAGGCGGAAGTGACCACCAATATCCCTGGATCAAACGGAAAGAGAACTTGGAGGAGCATAAGCATGAGCCTTTCATCAAACTTAGGTATTGAGGCGAGAAAAGAGATTTTCCTTTCTCTTACCTCTGGAGAATGTGCTCCCATGATGAAGATCATCATGAAATACTTTCATGTGAAAGGGTAGATTTTCTAGATTATATGCCTATCACATCGGTTACTTATGCACTTCACTAGGGTAAAGATGCTCAACATACCCCTCTTGCACTCTTACGGAGCATTCACAAGATGGCATTTATTATCGAGAAGATAGTATGAACACCAAATAGTGGAGTCTTGTCACCACTCCCTCATCAAAATCATAGTCCTCCATCACCTCAAACAATTGAACATTCCATGGAGTTCATTCATAGATGATGAAATATTCCTTGCTCCACCTATTCGGCATGCCCAACATGTGCCTTCATCATCTCATCCTTCACATCCATTCCTCCATCTCAGCCCACTTGGTACATTCAACATCATCGGAATTATCCTCCTTAACCTATTTCATCACCATCAACTCCATCCCACATTGGTGGTCACTCGCAGAAATTTGAGATCAATGAGTCTAAGCAGGGCTAATGTGGGCGACTAGAGCCATTGGTGAAACATACCCGAGAGGGGTCATAGGCATGTGTTTGCTCCACAGGAGCGGCAAGGGGCCACTGTTCTTCACCAACAAAGCGGTATAGAAACGTAGAAAAGATGGTAGGAGGATAAACATGAAGCAAACCATTCATGATGAGGATGACCTCCATGAAGACGAACGAGGATTTTGACCTTGTTGACCTAGATGAGCATGATGATGATGAGGACATCGGTGTAGTCATGAAGGGGAAGGTTGTCAAGATTGAGAGCTCCAAACCTTAATCTTGGCAGTTAAATTTTTCATAAACTTCCTTGAACAAGAGAATCGGCAATTGAACACAAAGCATGCCATTGATGGTAAAAATTCATCACGGCTCAAAGGGAGGCGAGAAAAAGCCAGGTTTTGTTAGAAGGAACACTTGAAAAGCATGGTTTTGGCAGAAGAACAAGAAGAACAAGCACCAAGAGAAAACCTAGAACTAGAGGGCTGAAAAGAGCTCTAGTTCTACAAAGACAAAGAGGTTGACAGCAAATCAGCTCACTGCGAATGAACAACTTGCAATAGTAATCAATGAAAACGTGAGACATGGCTTGATAGAAATTAGCACCTAAAGAAGCTTTTGGAGAAAGCGAGATAATGACCTGCGGGGAGAAGGTCAAACACTACAAAAAAGATAAAATTGCAATGGCGAGCTCGAAAGGAGCCCGATGAAAAGATTGAGGCTTTAACCATGCTAGAGGAGAAAAGAAAGTTGGATATACTTGGAGAAGCTTCACTCCAAGCCCTAGCCACATCATCAACCATCATTCACCAATTTTGAAGAGTTTTGGATCATTTTTGCAAATTCTATGTTTTTTTTTTTTTAGTTTTTGGGACGATCGAGTCCACGGAAAGTGTCAAGCGCGATGCCCGCCAGGCGCTACGCTCTTTTTGAGCCATCTTTTGGGAAAAAGGTCACCACCATTGCATGCAAAATGATTAATACATCTCGGAAAACCACTTTGCAAGACTTCGATTGAAAAACAAGCAGGTCAAAAATTCAAAAAACCACTAAAAAATCATGTTTACGCCTCATTTTTGGCCACAGTGCTGCTGACGATCTTAGGAGGATTGACTTTAGACGAGCAAATGAAGCACAAATTTCCAAAACTAAACGCATATTCGAAACTAGACTTGAAGGGCTTTCCAACAAGCTATCTTGGAGCCAATTTGGACACACCTTACCCAGTCAAAAATACTCTACCTACAAGATGGAGGCGCGTTTACCAAGAGATGGTGCGTTTGACGGTTGCTGATATTTTCAAATTTCACGCAAATTTGACTTTTGTCTTGAAAATCATGATTCCACTTATGTAATTGAGCATGGTAAATGTAAATATGATATGGATAAGTTACATAAGGGTAGATTCATGATGTAAATGTACTCATCAAATTCAAATGAATCGAGTTTCAATGTAATTAGGGAGGAGTCACTTAGAGGCTCCCTACACTCAACTTTCGGTTCGAGAATTTTGTGGATCTCATCCTCAACTCGGGGAATTCGACCCCTGAGGATGAGAGAATGTAGTTTGATGTCTATATCTTCCCTTTCTTCACTCTTAGCAAGGTGAAATCGGTTGGATGCTATTGTATTGATCAAGTAATAGTTTGGCGAGAATTAATGAAAGAATTACTGACTATTTCCGCTTGGGATTCATGTGGTATGAATGTTTGGCATTGTTTTTCTCTTGTGATCATTTGTATGAATGTTTTGTAAGCTCATAAACCATTTCATGTCTATTATATGATAAATTTTAAGTTGATAGGAGAATACATGCTTTTCATGCTTTCCATTTTGGGAAATTTTCATAATTTGTCCATTTTCTTAAGTTTAGGAGGAATACATCTCCTATACTATTTCTAGCTCCTCATTAGTCTTAAACTATCTCACCAAATCACCTTTTAAAGTGCTAATCAGGTCTACCTACCTTGCCCCATCGAATGGTACGCCATTCCATCTCATTTATTTTGACCTAGTTCCCTTGACCTAATCCTCATCGACAAGCCCAATCAAAACCAAAACAAACCCATGCATTTCATAACTAGCCTAAAACCTTTTCATCACGGCCACTCTTGGCTATGATTCTTTATGGAGAGAGCCCTCTCCCGGGCTTGCTAGGGCTGAATGCCAAATTAAAAGGTTGGTACGTAGTTTACGTATTGGGATTCCTTCTTGACCTTAGGAATCGTAGGAGTGATAACATACTAGTATTGGTGCAGAGACGAAAGATTTGTTTTCCCGGGGTCTGTCGACAGAAAATTTTGGAATTTAATCCTTTGGATGATGGGTTAAGTTTCAAAAGGTTGATTCTGTAATTGCGGTGATAAGATTGTAGAGAAATTTGCTTCCTGAAGATATACGAGAGAAAATCCCGACCACGATCCAGTTGATCCCGGTTGACGATCCGGAAAGTTCCTTCTAAGGCATCGACATTAAGCTATGAGACATTAAATCGGGACCAATTCATTTAGTAGATGGGTTTACTCTACCACCGCACTAAGTTACTTTCTCTTGAAGACATATCTGACATGATGCGAAGTTTGAATTGTCATTGTTTAAATCCAAATCTGAAACCTCTTTATCAGGCATAGTATTCGATCCTTTAAGATTATGCGAGGTCAAGTCTTTGTACGAATTAGACCTTAGTCCTCACGAAAAGATTGGTTTTCGAAGAATTAAGCCCGAATACGACCTTTACATCAAAGATTGGATCCAATTCTACCATCAAGAGGAAGTTTGCCTCAACTCAATCTCAAGCTCGATCCAATTGTGGTTTATTCATCGGCACCTTCAACCTCATCATACATACCTACTACTTCGGTACCTACGTCTTCCTGCTCATTACCTATTCGGTAATCCCTCCTGTTGTCAATCCAGTACTCCATCCAGCGGGGAATCATGGCATGAGATGCCCCACTCATCTTACCAACCAATTGACTAACTCACCTCGGGGTTAGCAGGCAAAAGACTCCCCTTGTTTGATGAAAACTCCACCATATTTGAAAGACTACATACTTTTAAAATTAACGACTTCATAGATTTGGAGGAAGTCGATGCTAACAATGCAAAAATGAGGATTATAGCCCGAGTTTTCTAGAGATGTCAAAGTATGGTTTAGGTCTCTAAATGCTAATTCCATTACCAAAGAGAACATTAAAATAAATCTCAATGAGTAGGTTCAAGATTTCAATACTCGCTTTGATGGGGTTTACAATGAAATTCCCGTTGAGATCAAGCCTCCTCGAGCTTAGCCCTCATACGTTATCTAGATGCATTTGATGCGCTTGTAGCTTACCAATTAAGAGAAAGAAATCCGGCTACAACTGGAGGATATGCAAAAAAGAACGCGATCGGCGTTGAAGCAAATCTGCTGACAGAAGAGAGCTAGAGCTAGGAATGAAAAGGAGAGTTACTATTAAAGATGAACCATCCGCCATCCTTCGATGCTAAGATGGATACTTTGATAAGAGCTATTGAACCGATGGTTGACGGGGATGTCCATCACGGAAGAGACAGCTTTGGTCGAAGAAAACCTAACTATAGAGGTCGACCAACGACCTCACTTAAGTTAAGCAAAGAGAACGAGCGGGCTTCTAAACAACCACCACGGCGGCAACGACCAAATCGGGACACCCTTGCGGCGGAACTATGCTCAAGGAGATGAAAGATGAAGATAAAGTTGTTAAGGAAAACCTCCTTTTCAAAGCCACGATGATTTGCCTATGTTTTACCAAAGGCAGATGTTTTGAAAAGAAAGATCGGCCCTAAAGATGAAGATTTTATTCTTGCCTAATGATCATGAATTAGGGCGAATCGGACGAATTTTCGCCGAAGTGTTGAATGCACTTAGTTCTGGAAAATAGACAAATGTCATTGAGGAGCAGAATATGCAGTTAATCCCATTCGGAAGAGCATCTCGGCAAAAAGACACTCCGACAAGATAGAATCCTCGAGAAATCGAGTAAGGAAAAAGAACTTTACCTTGATAAAAAATCGAACAAAATCGTCGACCATCCACAAGTACGACCCAATAAGGAAAAGGACAATCGAAGAAAGAAGTTTCATCGAAAAGGACCAAGGCTGAATGTTGAGACATCGTACGATAAAGAGGTAGACAAAACTATTCCCTTGAGTTTAGATACGGAGAGAATTTCAAAGTTGAAAGTGTCTATCCCCTTAGCAAGGCTTGTTAAGAACAACGATTACATGGTCCCATGTTGCCAAGATGCTTAAAGTAGATCCTTTGTCGGAAACGCATGGTGAATATCGAATGATCGACCCAAACTCATTTTTAGGTCTGCTATTGACAACCAATTAGAATATAGTGAGGTTCCTCCTTTTTACTTGAGTCTAAGGATTGTCTAGTCAAATTTACATAATTCATGTGTTAGACCTAAGACCTCCACAATCGATGCCAAAAGCCATAATGGAGAAGTTGGGCCTTGACATTGCCGTCCCTACCATGATTTCTACTCCTTCGATTAGGGTAGAGCCGTTGTATTGGTTTAATTAAAGATTTGGTAGTCTCCCTAGAGCGATTACGGCTAAGAATGTTCTAATGGATGTGGTGGTGAGTGACATCACATACGCTTTGAGATGCTACTATCAAGATCGGGAAGCGAAAATTAGCGAAAATTCTGCTTTGTAATGTATTGGTATATTTCACTCCTACTTGATTTAATTAATACAAGTTGTTGAAATTAGATTGAGAAAATGTAGAAAATAGCTTTACGCCTATAACCTGTGATAAAAAATCTTGTTAAAAATCACACATCCAAATAAATTTGGTGAAACCGTTCGAACTTGACCAATGGTTCATCATGGGACGATGAAAATGATCAAAGCCAATTAAATAGATCTGAAAGGCTCAACTATACGTTGTAAAATAACTGACTAGTTTGACTAAATCTAGGTCATAAAATCAAAAGATCAAAAAAATATATATATAATAATAAATTCTTTTATTAAATGATTAAAGTTTATAATTGAATATTATTTATTTTTAATTTTAATTTTTAATTTTTATACAATAAGAATTATTCAATATATTACAAACAATTATTAATATTTACTTATATATATATATATATATATATATATATATATATATATATAATTTATTCTATTTTTAGAATAATTAAATATTTATTTGGTTTTATTTTATTTATTTTTATAATGGATTAATAAATAAAAAAATTTAAAAAAGAATTTAATAAATCTATTTTAATTAATTAAAAATAAAATTATTTAAAATTAATCCATTATAAAAGTATTCGATAAATATTTTTAATTATTATTCTAAAAATAGAAATAAATTATATATATATTTAATAGTAAATATTTATTTAATCGTCAGAAATATATTGAATAATTCTTGTTATGTAAAAATTAAAAATAAATAATATTCAAATTATAAACTTTAATCATTTAAGGAACGTATTATATATATATATATATATATATATATATGTATATATATATTTGATCTTTTGATTTTATGACCTAGATTTAGTCAAACTAGCCATTGTTGTGGCTAGTAGGCCTTTCGTGTCTATTTAATTGGGTTTCACTGATCATATTTTTCATCGAGTCTGATGATGAACCACAGCGGTTTGAAACGCGTCAATAGATTTGTTTGGATGTGATTTTACCGAAGATTTTTATCACACTACTCTTCACATAGGATCATTTCTTGAATAGTACACTCATATAACAAAGTGACACATGGATTTTGGACATAAGTCCCAAAAAACCCAAAGCGGGAAAATTAGTACAGCCAGATATGAGGTTATTATTAAGTAGTTACGAGTACGACAAATCTAGGTTCCAAGCTTGGAAAACTGAGCCAAGGAATAAAAGATATCAAATCTCTTGGAGCACGAAGATCAAGTGCCAAATATCTGCCCCATTCCCCGCCTCAAACGGGATTCTGGAGACTCGGCCCCGGAGAAACCCTCGGTCTTTGCTTCTAAAGCCCTAGCGTTGCACCTAGAGGCTGTGTCGGCCTCCGCGTGGCCTAGGAGGGCACAACGTTACCCTTGGAGGAGGGGGTCTCCCTGGCCGCCCCACTGTGGCCCCTTACTCTGCTAGGCCGGCGTTAGCCTGCGTGGCCCTAGGCATTTGCCCACTCTCGTTGCCCCATTGGTGTGTGGCTACGGAAGCCCCCTTTGCGTTGTCCATGTTGTTGCTCCTCTTGCCTCTTCTTTGTCTCTCGGCCACGGAATCGAGATCATTCCCTTGATGATACTACCCCTCCTTTGAAAATTCCTCACGGAAATTCTTAGCAAACCCACCTTAAATTCAGGATCTATTCCTCGGTTCTGCAAAAATTGTGTGTCTTCACGACGACCCTCAAGCCTTTCTCTTATACTTTTTCTTTGAACCCTTCAACAATATGAGATCAAATCATCCCTTAATGACCCAGATTAAAGACTACTTGATGTACTGACTTAAAGACAAATTTCAACACATGTGTTAATTAATTCACTTTAATTATTTTATTTTCCTAAGTTAGACTTAGAAATCCATTAAAAATAATTAATTATTTGAATAACTTGAACACCAGCGGAATTTCTCAAATCCATTTCTAGGTCTTGTAAATCGGGTGTACTCTAATCCCTCCACCAAAATTTGGGGAGCTAGAGCACAGTGATGCTACCCCAAATACACAAAATCTCGGCCTCCCTTTTAGCATCGAAGTGTGCTCTAGCAACCACATCACACCATGTATCACAAGATCTTTGATACTAGATACGTATTTGTTGATGCTTAACTGCTTCCCTCCATCTCTTGCCTTTCTTTGCCCATGCCACTACCATAACCTTGCCACATTTTGCAATTGCTACTCTGCAAATAACGCGCCCATGCTGCTACCACTAACACCTTGCATTTGTGTTGTAGCTCCCTCTCAAATTGTTTGCATCATCTTGCCCATAACCTTTATAGCGCTGCAGAAGCTGTTCTTACTGCACAACTCGATTCTTGAGAAATAACAGCCAGATGCTTTATCAGCGTTTTTGACGGACAAGTCAGGATTTGCCTCCATCCTTTGACTCCTGGAGTGTTGAATCATGTTGTCCTCTGGGAACATTGTCCTTTTCTACAGCAGCACTTTGCGTGAGCCCGAAGCACCTGCGCTACGCTTGATCTCATCGGCCTCTCTTTGCATTGTTGTCTCCACGGCTAGCACCGCCTGCGTACGTTTCTGCTCTTTAGCTCTTGACTCCCTCTTACTCTTCAATGTGTTCATACGCAACCATCTCTTGAAACTCCCATTCCCCTCTTAGTATTAAGGCTCCCGTAGCTCGTATGTGATCCAAGTGTAGGGTTGACTCAAGATCCCTTGCTCAAAAATATAGGTCTCTGCTAACTCCATCACCTCTTTTCTCGGGGTGCATGAGCACTCGTGGCCACATCATCATCGAGCCATCGTCATTTCGTACCAACGCGACCAGGAATCGAGCTCCTTTGTCCTTCTTCTTAGGACAACCGGCGGCGAAAATGACCAAGATCACCACGGTTAAAGCACCCGAACCTTGGAGAGAGGTCCTTCTTCTTCTTCCTTGCTTCTTTTCCCTTGATGCGAGGTTGCGTCCACCTCCTCCTCTTCTTTCTTCACTGCGGGCGATCGCTTCCACCCCTAATAGAGCGCTTCTTGGTGATCCTCTTGATCTCCTCTGAGCGAAGGAAAATAGCTCACACTCTTGCCCATGATGGTAATGTTGCCCTTCCCCGAATGCTACGGGCAAATGTTTCCCACTCTTCGGAGACGACATTTAGGGTCGTCCTCACTGTGATCCTCATACGGATTGCGCATGCCAATCGGCTAGTCACGGATGACAAAATGCAGAAAGAGGAATGGATCTATCTCTTCACCCTTCATCATTTGGAACATCCGCATGTTTGATTCTCGAAAGCATTCTTCTTTGCCTGAGCCTCTGGTACATCGTCTCCAGGTTGTCCACATGTCATTTGTTGTATTCTTACCGACAATATGAGGAATCAAGTAAGTCCTTGACTCGTCTATGATCAAACAACCATTATTTTGCTCGATTTTTCTTCATACTTCTTCGGAGTGCATTTGCATCGGTTGGTACAACAAGCGTCTTCTCTGCATGATCTTTGAGATTCTGCCTACATCTAGAACAAAGAGGATTCTGGCCTTCCGGATAACAAAGTTGGACATGTCGTCCAATCTGTGCGATCCCCTCGGTCCATATTGAGCCATCTTTACTCGGTCCCGAAGAAAATAGTACTTGTCCCTTTGGATCTAGGTTTCTTGGTGGCTAGAAACCCTCTAGTAGGCTAACTTCTTGCTGGCCAGCTTCCCTCACGAAATCTTCCTTCAGCTCAAACGGACGGTATCTCACGACCTCACGATCGAATCTCGGTCTATTTGAATAACTCTCTTCCTCCGCCTTTGTTGCCAGCTGAGCGGTCAACGAGATGCTTCAACCGGCAAAGTCTCCTTGGTCGACGCTGACATGTGTCACAACGGCCTCAAAAAACAGCCACGGTCAACTCAAAGTCAACCCTAGAAAAGTCAATGTTGTCCAAAAAAATCCCAACACACTATGACATCGAGAAAGTCAACGCAACTCGGTCTTCGATCAACCTTTTGACCTCGGTTCTTGTGCCAATATGTGTGGCCTTCCAAAATCGAAGTCTCCACCAAAATTCGGCCCCTCTCTGGACCATGTACCGACCAAAGTAGTCAAACTGGCATTGGAAACCCTATGTAACGAAGATTTCCTTCTTCGTCCTTCTCCCACGTGTGAACCAAACCTGCCTTCGGGGAGCTCGTGCTAAATTAGAAGAGGAGAGATGTGTGAGCATGAGATGATGAGAAAATGTCCTCCAATGTTGATTCTATTTATATCAATCATCGAGGGTGTGAAAAGACATATCTACTTTGGTTGTAAAACGCAAGAACCGGCCTGCACATATTTGAAATTATTAAAAAATAAATTCAAAATAAATGTTCACCATATCGAGATTAAGATAATTTCGATCAATCTTACACCTCTCACGAGAAGGAACCCAATAAGAATATTAGTATATCTTCATCGAGCATCACAACCTCGAGTTTGGACCTAGTTGTCAATTTTAACACAAATCAACTACTCTTTAACAAGCCCAAAGTTGACCCGAGCAGGATGATGCCAAATGTAAGGCGGAGTGGTTGAGGAATGATGATTCGGATGATCGGGGAAAAGCGAGGTTAGAAGAAACGGACCAAGGACAACGAGGGCCTCGAAAAGGAGCACTTGAGCGGCAAAGAAACAACGCCTCCACCAAGAACTCAAATGATAGTTGATGAGCCTACATAATGGCATAGAGGTGAGAAGGATAGGGAATCTTTGGCTTGATAGGGTGAATTTCCACTTGGAAAAACTCCTCAAGAGCGCAAACAAGAATAACAACATACAAAGACACATGGCTATGCATTACTATACAAGGAATCGGGTCTCCAAAGTCAAAAAGAGAAGGGTAAGTTGGATTTACTTGTTGAAGCCTCCCTCATAGCATGACACATCATCACGAGGCCTTCATGGAACAATTTTGGTGAAGTTTTGAAGAAATTTTGAAAATTTTTGGTTTTTTGTGACTTTTGGTTAATTTGGAAAACAATGTATAGCCAAAGCGCGGTGCCTTTTCCTCAGCCATCCAAATGCCAAAAAGTGTATATGCTTGGATAGATATTGACTCATACATCTGCTTGTCAACTTTTATGCCATGTCAACAAACTAGTGAAGATAAATTGCCCGAAAAAGGGGTCAAAACACACACTTTTGCCAGCATTTTCGACTTCGTATTTGCGCCTTTGGGAGTAGGCGGCTGGGAAAAATGCAATTTTCTCCCTAATGGAGAGTCCATTTTGGCTTGTTTTGAGGAGTGTCTAATGACAACTAAACATCCTCAACTTTCAATGTCTCTTTCAAAGCTGGATTTGGAGCATGGAAGCCTCCAAAAGTCACTTCACAAGTTGGGCGGCTTGCGCTTTTGTACGTAGTGCATTTTTTCGACTTTTTCCTAGGTAACTCTTGCTGTTTGATGATGTAATTACTCTAGTTTGATGTTGATGTGATGTAATTAAGGGTAAATGGACTTGTTATAGTCATTTTGATGTAATTTTGGACCTCATTAATGAGGGCGGCTCGATCCAACTCTATTTGGAGGATTTGTTTTAACCTCCTAGACAATAGGGTTTTGTTGAGAGATATTTGTGAGTTGTTTCTACCTTTGAGGGATTTGACCCATGAGAGAGAAGTTATTTTTGAGTCTATATGTATGTGTTTTTCAATCATTTTGATGGTTGGACATTAGAGGGTAAATCTTGTAGCTTGTACTTCATCATTTTATATAGGAAATCAAAGGACCGATTCTTGACTATTATTCGGGAATTCGTGTTGTGAGTTTGTGATAATGTTTTCTCTCTGCTATAGTTAATATGAATGATATACTTGTCTCCTTACCATATCTTTTATCTTCAGTGGTTTTCTAAGACGTTTATAAGCATAATTCTTTTTTATAGCTTTGTTTTGTTAGGAATATCATTTTTTGTAATTTTCCTTCTTGATTAATAAATTTATGGTACATGCTCATTATGACTCTTTCTCTTTCAAACCCTATACACTACATAACAAATCCTTAAACCATCACAAAAACATAGCTACCTTGCTCCTCCATATCTTTGCAATTGAAACCTTTGATACTTTTGACCTAGTTCACGATTTTCACTACTAATCCGAGCGAAAAAAACCCTAAATCTTTCAAAACACTAGTGACTATCCTTCTTCCATTTTCCATCGTCAAACCCTTAAGTACATGTTTCATAGGGTCCCTTTAGTTTGGTAAAGTAAGCTACCAAACTAAAAGCTTTGTTTGAGGTTACCTCAAGTCGATTTCCTTTCGGCCTTGAGACATTGTGGAGGCTAACATTTCTAGCATCGTTGCTAGAGCGGTAACCAGTCTTCCTGGGTGTATTACATTTTCATCGAATTCTGGGCTGTGGGTAATAGGACCTAGTTTTCGAAGAAAATTTGATTCACTGCCGTTGCGAGAGGCAGTGCAGAAACAATACAGAAAAATAAAAGGTATACATGATCAAATCTTGATCTGATCTGACACCTATTTGAAGATCCGGAAAGACTCATAAGAAAGCGAGAGACCTCAACATTCTGAGATTCAATCAAGTTCATCTACTTTAGTAAGGTCTCATCACTGCTGCCTGCATTTGTGGTTTCACTTGAAGATATTCCATTTGATCTTAAGTTCGAGTTGTGTTGTTTAAATCCAAATGCGAAACATCTCTTGTACGGGGAAATTGTGTTCGATCCTTTAAGGTTATACGAAAAAACATCTCTATGCGAAATTGTATTCGATCCATTAAAGTTTGAAACAAGTTTCTCATCCATAGAATCAATTCATAAGTAAATTCGAAGCATATTTTGATAAGAAGGTTTGAGTCAATTTGAAAAACTTCATAAACTAGCAAACCATCTTCCAATACACCTTTGAGAAAGGCTTTAATACAATATCGGCAAGAGATGCTTGTCTGTTGATCCTCTTTCTATGCATCTACTCATCTTCTTGTAACATCCCCTCATACAACTATTTCTTCCTCATCCACTACCTCTCACCTGACCATCACTCATACTAGCACTTCTGTTGTAACTACAAAGCTTGCCTCGAGAACAACTATGGCGGTTTTTGCTCCATTAGTTACATCGGGACAGCCCCGCGGTTACCTCGGAACTATAGAAAAGAGCTACCTCTTTTTTGTGGAACTACCAAGATTACAACTAGGCAACATATTGATAAAATCCTGATTTCATAGATTTAGAGTAGATAATGATGATGCGAAGATGAGGGTATTACTCCGAGACTTTCTCGAGAAGTAAAAAGTGGTTCGAGGAGCTATGCGACTTTGGTTCGGTGTCGGATTCACAACGGTTAACAGATATTTTCCTTGCTAAATGGGAGAAAAGAAAAATCCTCTTGAGATATTGGTGAATATAACTCATTGAAAAAGCTGACCTAATGAATCGGATTCAAGACTATACTACCGCTTCAAAAAGGTGTACAATTCCATTCCATGTATATCGGACCTCCACGGTTTGTGCTCACACTATCGAGATGCCTTTGACCACGATATGGCATATCGGCTTAGACAAAGAAATCCCACCTCACTAGAGGAAATACGGAGAGAAATGTTAATAACGTTAGAGCCAATATGTTGATCAAGAATCAAAACGAAAATTTGAAAAGAGAGTCACAATTAAGGAAGAGCCATCAAGTTCATCCGAAGCAAGAAAGTTCGACTGATTTGATGCGGCTTGTGGAAAATATGGTAGACGGGATGTCAATTTTCGGAAATGCGGTGAGAAAATCAAGTTCGGAATCCCAATTTCCGGACGAACGACAACAACTTCGGTTCGAAATTAAACGGAGAGAGAAGCGAGAGAGCTCTAGATCAGCAAGCACAACAACAAATCCGCACTCCATTACGCGAAACGATGCCCGAGGACACGAAAGATGAAAATGACATTGAAGAAAACCTTCTCTTTTCAAAAAATTGAGGACTGACATCTAACACAAATGATGATGAAGCCTCTGAAAACACTGCAGGATGACCATCAATTTGTACTTGAAAATGATGATGGGTTGGCGGTACAATCGAAGACTATCAAAGGGGTACCTAAATGCTCTCGGCTCGAGGCGCGGAGACGGCCTGGACTGGCCAGGATGTGCCTGTACTTCTACTCAAAGAGGCCAACTATGCAAGAGATACTCAACCCAAGCAAACTTCCCAAGCTAGTCTAAACAAGGAAAAGGAGCACCTTACCACGGATCGAGCAAGAACAATGAGCCATCTCCAAGTTCATCAAAGAAAGATAAAGAAGGACAAAGAAAGGAGTCTTGACAAGAGCAACTTAGAAAAGAGGGATACCATTTCAAAAGTGGTAGAAAACGAGTCTAACTTATTTAGCTTAGAGAGTGAAATTTCTAGGATTAAAGTTTCTATTCTCTCAACGAGCATAAATAATGATCGATATAAATCTCATAATTGCTAATATATGTTGAAAGTAGATCGGATGTCGGACATGGTTAATGTCGGTAGTGACCATCACAGACTTCTTTTTGGCCCAATACAAGATGAAATCTAGAAGATGGTAAGTCCTCCCTTTTATCTCGGCTTGAGGATTCATGATATATTCTGTTAGTGTACGAATATACACTTCTTGCCATCACGGATCAAAATTACTCTTTTTATACTCATTTGGGGTCCCTGCGAATTTTTTATCATTCCATTAGGTCATGCAGAATTGGTTCCTTTGATAGTGGTCAGAAGTCACCAACACCTCACTCTCCCTCAAAAGTTCACTGGCCCACCTTCATGTCTTATTTGACATAAATACACTTTCAAAGCTCATTTCCTGTGTCTTATGTCAACCATTGAGTCGAGTCATTCAAGGCCCAATTGGGTTATTAGGTTTCATTGTTCATTGTCCAAAAAATGCCATTTCTTCTCAATAAGGTCAGCCAAAAGGTGTGAGAGTGACTCAATAAGCATTTCATTATCATCCACAAGATTATCGGCATGTAAATATGATATTTTTAAAGTTGTAATTTTGATTTTAAAGTTTGATTTTCATATCAAAATTGTAATTTTGATATGAAAACAAGATGTAATTTATTTTTCATTTTTTATGTAATTTTATGCTTCCTATATGTAATAAGTTCTATCCCCGGTACGCTTAACTCAAATCATATATGCCAAGGCGAATATCACCAATGAAAATGAAAAGTGCCAAACTCCACCAGCTTCATCCTTGCAAAGAAGAAAAGTCAAAGAAAAGGGTAATTAGCAAATGTGTCAAAAAGTGAAAGGAAACAATGGAAAAGTGGGTTTTTTATTTGAATCCCAATTTCACTCAAGTATTAAAGACTCTTAGACATCAATTTTAGAATTCATTTTCACTTTATTCCATCGAGCGAACATTTGAGAGGTAAGATTTTGATCTTCTAGGCCAAAGTTTGGATTTGAACGGTGCATATCCTTAAGGCGTTGCTGCAGGTCAAGAGGGAGCACAACCTTAAAGAGTTACGCATATGTCCAACAAAGCCAACAAATCATCCAAACTTAGCCAAAATCACCTCGAACACGCAAAAGCTATTTGAGCCCTGTTGTAGAAAGTAAGAGTGTCTTCCATCATCATTTACCTCCTTCAAGTTTGTTGTTTGGTGTTAGCAATTTGCTTGATATTTTGGTGTTTTAACCCTCAAAAACCACTAGTTTTCCTCCCTAACACTCCCCAACTCCTAAAACCCATTTCCCTTGCACTCTCATACCCTTCCCTTGTTGAAAATATTTTCCATTCCCAAATCTTTATTAGTATAATCCACAGTCACTAAGCTTTTAAAACCTAAAACCCTAAGCCCTAGGTGTTTCTTTTTTTCCTAGGCTCCCAATTCCCATCTGCACTATCACCCCTTTTCCCTTCCCCACATTTCTCATATCCCTAAAACTATTTCCCACAAACTTCCATTTCCCCATTTCCTATCCCCAAAAAAAAGTCACCTTACACATTATCATTCTAATCCCCTAGGGTTTTGACAAAACACCATGGCATAGAGTAAGGAAACAAAATATTCAATGAAGGAGAGGAGGCCACATAAAAGGTGGAAGAGTGCTGAGACTTCAACCTACTAATATAGGGAACTTTTAGCCTCTCCAATAGTATTAACATGTTTCAAATATGTTGGTTGTTATGATTTTGTGAACAAGTTCGGAGGGTTCAACACCATGCCCGAGTTGACCGGGCTCTTCATATCAAACCTCCACAAAAACGAAGTCGAGATTAGGCTGGAGTCACCTTCACTGTCTCAAGCCTACATACCATTTTAGGCCCTTGCCAGGATCCCAAATGTTGGGGAGAAGTGGTTCAAAAAGTGATTTGGAGGAAAACTACTTTGAGCCTTTCCTGAAACCAAGGTATAAGAATAAGAGAAAGATTCTTCCCTTTTCCCACATTCGGAACTGAGATATGCTGCCGACACGATGAAGATAATCATGAAATACTTTTCTGTGAGGGTAGATTTTCAAGACTCTATACTTATCACATTCGCCTCTTAATGCATTTCACTAGGGTAAAGTCGTTGAACATACCCCTCTTACCTTTGACATAGATAAGCTAGCATTCATTGTCCAAAAAAGGCAATATGAACATCAAATAAAGATCTCATTCCATCATTCCCTCATTAAGAACATAGTCCTCCACGATCTTAATCAACTAAACATTTCATGGAGACACCTTCATAGCCCATGATATATTCGAAGATCCTCCTACTCGGCTGCACAAAATGTACTTAGCTTCATATTCCATCCATCCACTTCCATTCCTCCATCTCGGCGCAGCTCATTCATCATCATCTGATGGGTCCACTTCACCTCCTTCATCTCCATCTCATCATGACATTGGGTCACCCGAGCGGGATGGAGGGGATATTAACCCTAAGTGGGCTAGTATGGTTGAGGTTGAGCCATTGCCAAAAACCCTATGAGAGAGGCTACGGGCATGTGTTTGCTCCACATGGGTGGAAGGGGCCATACTTTCTACAACAACACTGACGGGTGGAAAAAGGCAAAGAGAAGGTCATTTAGCCAATCATTCATGATGAGGAGGACACTCATGAAACATAGCGGGAATTTCGGCTTGTTGACCTAGATGAGGATAGCGGTGACAAAATCGCTAATGCTGCCATCAAAGGTAAGGATGTCAAGATTAAGGAGCTTCAAACTAATATTGAGGGCAAGATATGTTATACACTTCCTTGAGCAAGAAAATGACCAATTGAAAACCAAACGGAAGTCATTGATGAGAGTTAAGTATTTCCTTGTAAAGAGAGGCTCCAAAGGCCAAATTCATGTTAGATGAAGCAACGGTATGGCTTACTTGATGATGAAGAAGAGCAGTGCCAAGACAAGACCTTGAACTAGAGGGTTGAAAAGAGCTCTAGCTCTAGAGAGGCAAGGAGGCTATCTTGTTGATCGGTAGCCCTAAATGGCTTGACTTGCCACAAAGATCAATGAAAACGAGGAACCATGGCATGATAAAGGAGCCAATCAACACTTGGAGAAGCTGCTAGCCAAGGCAAATGAGATAATGACCTATTGAGGAGAAAGGTCAAACACACTATGCTGAAATAAAAAATTGCATTGCCCAAGCTCAAAGGGTACTGATGCAAAAAGTGGAAAGAGTTGACCATGGAGGAAAAAGAAAAAGTTGGACATTCTTGTTGAGGCTTCCCTCTGGAGACCTAGACACATCATCATCAACTATTTTACAAAATTTTGAGGCATTTACAAACTTTTTTGCAAATTCGAGTTTGGTGTGTTTTGAATAAAGTTGAGCAAAAAATTTGTCGTATGCACAACGCCTAGTGATAGGGACATTTTTTGGGCAAAATGTCACCACCATTAGTTTAAAATGATGAACACATGCACCACCATGCATTGCTAAGGTTTTTGAGGCAAGTTTGGTCGGTGAAAAGGGCAAAAATACCACAAAAATCATGTTTTACTGCCCATATTTTTGCACAGGCCTTGCACACAAAGCGATCTTGGGAATTGCAATTTTGAGGTCAAATCGACATAATTTTTGGAACTTGAGGCATATTCACAAAGAAGGGGCAGTGAAGACTTTCAACAAGCCATCTTAGGCCAGAGTGGATGGCCTCCAAGTCAATCAAAAGTCACCTTGAACATGGAGGCCACATAGCCTTAAGCGAGGCGCATATGTGTGAGGGTAAATAACACATGGTTCTTTGAGTTTTGGTTTTTCACTTGTAAATTTGGATTTTTTATTTCAAAAAATCATCTTTCCATCATTGTAATTCATTATGGTAAATGTAATTATGTCAAGGATAAGTTACCTAGGGGTAGATTCATTAGGTAAAGTTATCCTTTAGTCGAAATGAATGAGTTTGAGTGTAATGAGGGAGTGAGTCATAGGACCATCCTACACTTCGGTTTCGATTCCGAAATTAGTGGATCTTCCTCACCTCATGGATTTGACCCCCGAGGATGGTGAAGCTTGTTTTGATGTCTATTTAGCCCATTTCTTCACATTAAGCGAGGTTGGAATCGATTTGTATGTTTTCTTATTGATCGGAACTATTGTACTCATTTTGGCCGGCTAATAAAGAGGAGTTGCATTTATTTTATGCGATACTCGTGGTATTGATGTCTATCATTGTCTTTTCTTCGGTTTCATATGTTAGAATGTATTGTATTCATGTTCACTTCATTTCTATGGTATGATCTATTTCAAGTTTGATAATCGAACTCATCTTTGGAACATGCTCTATTTTGGGGAATTGATCACAGTTTGTCCATTTCTGTCTGTCCTAAGAAGAATACATCTCCCATGCTCTTCCTAGCTTTCTTTTCGGTCTCAAAACCATTCCATCACAATCATCTTCAAGTGATAAGCCTTGTACCTACCTTGCCCCATTCATCCACAACCCTATCTCATTTTCACTGACCTAGCTCCCTTGACTTAATTTCTTCAATACAGTGATAACCCAGCAAATCAAACCAAAACAACCCACACTGAAATATCAGCTAAAAACCTAATTGCTCCGGCCCTCACCATTTGTGACCCTTTTGGAGAGAGCCCTCTCTGTGATAGAGCTAGCTATCAAGTCAAAAGCAGTGCCTTGGTTACCTCTTGTTGGCATTACTTCTTCAACCTTAAGGAATTTGAGCGGAGTGATAACATTCCATAATGCGTGTTGGATTAGAACCTCCACCACAATTTAATCTTTGAGCCATCATGGATAAGTTGGGGATGGATATTACTGAGCCTATCCATGACCTCTATTCTTTTGATTCAAGTAGAGTACGATGCCTTGGCCTTATCAAAGACTTGGTTGTTTCTCTTGATCGGATTCACTTAAAAATGTGTTGATGGATGTTGTAGTTGTTGACATACCTCCAAGGTACGAGTATGTTGCTTTCACGGTCTTGGGGAGCTAAATTAAGGGGTGCGCTACCCAACTTGCCCTTTTCCCCAATTCCGATATTTGGTCTCGACTTAGGAAGCTATGCAAAGTGAAAATGGAGAATACATGATCACTAGCAAAGATAAACCCAAAATCACCCCATTCACTTTGTACATACCGAGTTTAGAGTCCTTCATATTGTATAATGATCACTTTTCCGGATGATTTAGATAGTCAAATTGTGAAAGGTGAAGAAATTTCAAAATTGTCAAATAGTGTCCAAGCGGTCTTGAATGCGAAGAAAACATAAATCAAAATTCCAAAAGCTTATGACCAAGTGTGAAAGTTTCAAAAGCAGAAACCCTATTGCAATATCTAGATCTACTTCACCTACTTGTTTAATTGACATTAACAAGTTATTTTGCTGAATTATTCGAAGAAAAACATTAAAGTAGACACTAATTGCAACCTACACACATCTACAAACCATTTACGGAACAATACACACATGGCAAGATTACACATGATTTTTGAGACAAATGCCCCCGGAAAAACCAATGCGGGAAAACAAGTGCAACAACTCTAGAGGGTTCTATTGTATACGAAGTCTGAATACAACATACGGGCACCATAAATGGTTAGCCCTACGGAGAAATTACATGGCACTTTGTACCTTTCACTCGGAGACAAATGATATGGTTGTATCACACCCTCCAAAACGAGATTCTGAGATCATGAGCCCTTCTAGCCTAGAACCCTCTGACGCCTCTGTGACCTCTGCATCGACCCTCACTTCCCCTTGACGTCCCCCTTTGCATCACCCTAATTGGCGTTGCGCTACCTCTACGTTGCCTTGGATGGGCACCCAGCTTCACCCTGGTTGGTGCTATGCTTGCGGGAGTGCAACGTCACCACAGGCTGGGCTTACACCCTCTGCGTGGTGTTGGTTGGCTTGCGTCTCTGGATGGCTGCGCATTGGTGACCTCCCAGCACCCTCTGCTTGTTGTATTCTTGGCCTTGGATCGGATCATCATGCCAATCTGCGCCCCTCCTTGCATTGCAAACTAGCTTCAAATTTCTCGGCAAAGCACCTTTGAAATTCGACTTGGCTTGATGCTCTGCTGTGTGTGTGTCTCCAGCAGCTTGAAGACTTTCTCTTATACTTTTGTAATATTCCTAATTAGCACCGCTAATTGGAATATTTGATTTTAATATGATTTTGCCGACTATAGTTAATTAATAAATAAAAGTGAGAAAAGGGCCTAACTCACTTAAATACGATGAGAGTGTTTCCCTAGTAGAGGCAATGTTATAACTTAAAGAGAGGGCAGGGGGTCCACACCAGCATGAGAGGAGGCTCACGTGGCCTCTGGGAGCTTACCTTGCACGATCTTATGAGAAGCCCGTGGGAGCGAGAGGGACCACGTAGGGTTTTGAGGAGGGCCGAGGCGTTATAAAAGGAGGGAGAGCCATCTCATTTGGCATTCTTGTTATTGATGATATTGAGCTAGACTTTTGTCTTCTAGCCCGAGCACGACTGGTACATTTTAGCTTGTACGCGACGCGTTTAGTGCGTTGAGTGTCTCCCGGTCGGAGATCTCGCCCATGGCTACGGGGGGGACTTAAGTGCTGCTCGGGTGGGTTGTTTCTTCGGTCTTTTGTGAGAGATTTGGTTGTTGTTTGGCGGAGGTGGGCCTTGCTTTGGTGACACGCGATCCCTGGGGAGAGAGGACGCGAGTTCCGGTTGGAGGTGTTGTTACGGGGGATTTTAACGAGAGTTTTGGTTAGTCGAGAGGAGAGGTCGGTGTGCCGTGAGAGGTTTCTTGAGAGTTTGTGGCTGTTTCGACTTATATCTTTACGCTCTGCAGTAGTATGCAGGCGGCGTAATTCCTTGTGGAGGTTTCCTTGGTGATTTTCGGAAGTTGTCCATTTCGAAATTATGGTTTTAAGGTTCCTGTCAAAATTGGTGAGGTTAATTAGTCTATGATTTTCCAGCTCATTCGACGAGATCAGCCCCTATTTGATCCATTCAAGCAATATTTACGGCGGTTTTCTTCCCGACGAGCTGGGACGCAATTTCTTATGTGACCATTTCTTTATTTTTACGAGAGGTTCTTCACTTGCCTTGTGCGAGATAGGTACATTTATTCTAATTATCCATTGTATCTCATTATATTCTCATATTAATAAAATGGCTTAGCATTCTAGGCATTTTTATGTGTATTTGCTTTATGTTCTATTTTCGGCATTTGCTATATTGTCGTATGCTTGTATTCTTGTCTATTTCCTTGAGGGATATTACAACTTTTCTCATTGGAAAACCAATGGTCTAATCTAATCTCTAATCGACATTTTTTTCCAGTTAAGAACGACTTAATCCACGTAAATTAGAACATTTCATCACATGTGTTTAATTAATTCACTTTAATATTTCTAATTTCCCAGTTAAACTTCAAATCCTCATTAAAAACATTAATTATTAGATAACTGTACAGTTAAAATTTCTCCGAATGCTTTCTAGAGTTTGGAGGTCGTGTATCTTAGCCCTTCCACAAAATTTCAAGGCTAAATTTTGCAGGTACTATAAAAATCTCAACACTACCTCTTAGTGAGGAGTGTGCTCTAGCAATACATCCACATCAAGTATTACTGATCTCGGCATCGAGTCTCTACGTTGTTGATGCTTGGCACAACGCCCGACGCTCCGCACGTTGTTGCTTTTAATCTTGCTACCCATGTCTACCACGCTTAACTTTGCTACATTTGTCTTTAACGACTCCCTCTCAAATTAATGCATCATGCTACCCCGCAAACGTACCCTTTTGCTCGCATTGCCTTTGCAACTCAATTGTTGAAAGTAAACAGGCGAAGGACCACTGCCCAATCATTGACGAATAGTCGAGGTTGCATCTATACTGACTCCTTGGTTGTTTGCTGTGCACTATCTCCACTGAAGCCAACTGTGACTGTTCTTTATCCACCACCTTTGTGTAATAACGCCCCCTCTACGCTACTAAAGTTCCATCGGGCTGCGTTGTAGCTCCTACGATGTTCTGACCTACGCAACTGCGTTCTCATACACAACATCCCAGCTTTTCCGCACAGCTTCACTTTGTGATCTTACGCACCCATTGCTCCACTTGTCTCGCTACTTTGTCTTCGAGGTTCCGTAGCTCGTATGTGATCCGAGGTCAAGACACCTCCAAGGGATCTGCCTTTCTCCATGCAGCAGTTGCTCTACAAATCAATATCGCCCCACTTCGTGGCTCCCGCAGGCACTCATGACTACGTCATCTATCCTCCATCGTTCCCCTTTCTTCGCTCCACCCTTGGAATCGAAGAATCCTTGTCCTTCTTCTTAGAACAATTAGGCAAAGTGTCCAAGTTCACCCCAATTAAGCACCGAAACTTAGATAGGTCCCTCTTCTTCTTCCTTTCTTGCCTCTTGCCCCTTTGATGCAAGGGTTTCATCCTCCTCTTCTTTCTTTACTTTGGTATCTTCTTCTTTCTTGCTGCCTCTTGGTAAATCTGCGTTCCTCCACGATGGAGGATTGCCCACATGTTCGCCCCGGATAGTATGGCCTTACACTTAGATGCTTTGGACAAACGTTTCCATTCATCGGTATTTGCATTCGGGACAATCCTCACCGAGAGCCCGCTTCATTCGAAGTCGTACCCATGGCAATACGGTTGGTCTTGGGATAGTCGAAGTCTAATAGGAAGGATCAATCTCCTCCACCCTTACGCATTGAGAACAACCACATCGATTCTCCGGAGGCATCTTTGCCTCTAGAAGAGGAGCCTCTAATACATCGTGTTGAGATTCATCCCATTTCATTTTAAGTATGAGGGTTTCCGCGATGCATTATATTAGATATCATTTTTTGGAATTCACATTTCATTTGTCGTGTTCTTCCGTCAATATATGGAACCACGTGATCTTTGACTCCATCCATGATCAAGCGCTTTGCCCACGCACGATTCTCCATTTGAATTTCTTCGGGGGGATCTACATTAGTAGGCACGACTAGGAATCTTTTAGCATGAGGGTCCTTGATGTCACATCACCGCCAAGGTATAGGGATCTGACCCTCCCGATAACGAGAGTGGACATGTCGTCCAACCTACCACGATCTCTCGGTCCATGAGAAACCATCTTTGCTCGGTCTGTCGAAGCAGTGCTCACTCTCCCTCTTTCTTCTACAACGCTCATCGAAGCTGGATTTGGGTTTCTTGGCGATAGAAACCCTCTATAGTAGTTGCTCCCTTTGAAAACTGATTTCCACTCCCGAAGTATCACCCAAAATCCGAATCGATTCTCTACGATCACCCTCTGATCGAATCTCAAATCTATTTGGCACGAGTCTACACGATGGGGTATTTCGATGCTCCTCTCGCTCTTGTCACCTTTGTTGAGCCTTTGTTCTACAACGACAAAACTGTGCCACATTCAACCTACGAAGATTAGAAGCTGCGCACAACTTCGGAAAATCTGCACGGTAACCTCAAAACATGGTGTGTCCCTCTGGGCGCCTGCGGCGGGCGGCTCGGCGCATCCTGCGTACAACACAGTTGCTCTGCGTCACTGCGGAAGGCTCTGCCGTGTCTGCATCACTCGAGGTGGCTTTGTGTCGGCGTGGCGGGTTTGCATCCCTCACAGTGCTACGCTGCCCTCTACGGATCTCTCTTTGCTTGATTGCTTTCCTTGCGGCAATATTCTTCGGTAGCTCTCTTGGTGGATCGACTTGATGCACGTGCTCGATACCATGTGAAAGTTTCAAAACGAAACCTACTACGGTATCTAGATCTACTTCACCTACTTGTTTAATTGACATTAACAAGTTATTTCTTGAATTATTCGAAGAAAAACATTAAAGTAGACACTAATTGCGGCCTACACATCTATAGACCATTTCTTGAACAATACACACATGTGACAAGATTACACCGATTTTTCGGACAAATGTCCACGGAAAAAACCCAATGCGGGAAAACCGATGCAACGACTCTAGAATTTTTTTATTATTATGCGGGATCTAAATACAACATTAAGGCACGAGAAATGGTTGGCCACATAGAGAAATTACACGGCGGTTTGTACCTTTCACTTTCCGGAGACGAGAAGATATGCGTTTGTGTCACACCCTCAAACGGGATTTACGGACCACGAGCCCCTTCTAGCCTTTGAAGCCTCGGCGGCCCCCGCCTCTGCGGCATCGCGTCGGCCCTCCGCGGCCAACGTCCCCACTATGTCCTTTATTTGGTCTTTCGCAGCCCCCTTTGGGCGGGCACTGCGTCACACCGGTTAATTGTTGTCCGCTGCCTCTGTTGGGTACGCATCACCCTGGTTGGGCTTACGACGCTGCACAATCCTGCATGGTGCTAGTTGGTAGATCTCACAGTTGGCTTTGCGGCGAGCCTCATTGCCCCTTTGTTGTATTCTCGGCCTTGGATCGGATCTGCGCCCCTCCTTTTTACTGCTAGCAAACTAGCTTTGAATTTCTCGGCAAATCTGCCCCAAAAATTCGACTTAGCTTAAGTGTTTTGCCTCTGTGTGTCTCAGCGGCCAGCCTTTCTCTTATACTTTTCTCGTTGGAAAACCAACGTCCCAGTGATCCTAATCTCTAATCGACGGCTCAAATTAAAAAAACTGTGATCACGTCATAGAACATTTCATCACATGTGTTTAATTAATTCACTTTAATTTTTTTCTAATTTCCTAAGTTAGACTTAGTGTCCTCATTAAAAAATAATTATTAGAAGACCTTTGACACCGAATGAAATTTCTCCAAATTCTTTCTAGGTTATGGAAGTCTTGTGTGTCTTAGCCCTTCCACAAAATTTCGGAGCTAGAAACTAACTACGGTTTACACACTGCGGATCATTTCTTGAATACTACGCTCATTCAATCGAAGTGACACATGGATTTGTACATAAGTCCGGAAAAACCCAAAGCGGGAAAACCGATGCGGGAGATATGGGGGTTTATCTCATTAAGTAATAAAAAAGAAATGCGGCTAACTAATGTTCCGGCCACCAAATATACGAGGGCGGTCCACACCCTCAAAACGAAGTTTACAAGACTCAGCCGGATGCGGTCACAAGGGAAACCCGAGCGCTACACACAGAGCGAGCGTCGGCCACCTTTCGCTCTATGCGCCCGCGCATTGCCTAAGAGGGACTGCGTAACCCCGAGTGGGAGACGCGGAGCCTTACGGCCACAGAGCCCTGCGTATGGTCTGAAACCCTGCAAGTTGCGGTGTTGTCTGCCGTAGCACACAGTTGTTGTTATTCTTGCTCTCACTCCTCTCCGATGTCAGCATTTGCTGTCCTCTGCCTCTTACGACTCTTGGCTCCGGGATCGGATCATCCCCTCGACGATACTACTCCTCGCTACAAAAAAACTCTTTTGGAAATTCCCTTGTAAACCTGCCCTAGAATTCCGGATGCGGTATCTCGGCTCTACCTACATGTGTGTGTCTCCAAATAACCCTCAAGCCTACTCTTATACTTTTTCATTCATCTCATCACGCAGTCGAGATTAAAACATTCATCAACGAGATGAATTAAAAAATTTGTTTGATCCATGTCTTTTAGAACATTTCGGCACATATGTGTGCAATTAATTCACTTTAATTATTTAGGTTACCTAAGTTTAGACATCGGAAATCCATTAAAATAATTAATTATTTGAATAACTTGAACACCGGTGAAATTTCTCCAAACACTGCAGGTTTGGAGTTCAAGTGTGTCTTAGCCCCTCCACAAAATTTCGGGGAGATAGAGCACACCCGATGCCACCAACTATACAAAATCTCAACACAATATGGGTGATGTAATCCTCCATTGGGATGCTGGAGATGGAGAAAAAGGAAAGCATGAAGTTCGTGAACTTATGGAAGGGGACCATATAGGATTTCAGCTTCAAGAGAAAGCATGCCTACATGTTGGAGGAAATGGATGGACAAGACTATGGAGGACGACAGGTCAATGGTACTTCTCGAGCACTACCTGCAGTCAAATTGAAGTTTCTCGACATCATTGTACATATCATTTTTTTTGCCGAAGTGTGAAGGAGTTAATCATCGACTTGAAGCGAGAAGAAAGGCCATAAGGTTTCCTTGATTGGTTGTTGATTTCAAAGTACGAGTAAGTTTTTGTTTCAATCTATGTTATTTCAGTTTGTCGATCAGTTCTCGGTATTGAGTTTCGTCTCTTGATTTTTGACTCAAATTGCCCAATAGATAAGCCTACTTGGTCTACGATGTTCTTGACACCTCCAAGGAGCTTCCATCCTGACTAGAGCCAATGTTAGTGTCTTGCTGTCCTCGGTCACACGACGATCAAATATGCTCTTACAAGGTTTGGTTAGGGTCTTAAGTCAAATTTTTATGGTTTCGGTAGGTTTTGAATAAAAAATTTGGTCAGCAGCTGGTGTTATTACAGTGTTATTACTACTCCTTTCAAAATTCATGTTTGGTCATTGCCATCATTCGTTTTGAGGAGTCACCACGGAAATGTCTCCATTACCATCTCGGTCACATCACCATGGTCATCATTCAGCTCATTGCATGTAGTGTCACAATTAGGTTTTAGGGTCAAAATCGAGAAAAAGTCATTTCACCATGAAATTCAACATTAAATGAGTAGTAATTTTAGAAAAATGTTCAATAAAGGTTTTAAAGGTGTAATTTCATTTCAATCATGAATGTAATATGTTTCAAAGGTTCTAAAGAAATTTGCAAAGTTTCAAATCAAAAGTGAAAAGACTTAGTGGGGCCACTTAATCACGGAGTGAAAATCAATTTCCAAAGCTACAAAAGAGTAAATGAGCTCCTCATTTGCTCATTTATCTTCAAGAAACCTCTCTCCGGCAAAAACTCACCCTCACCTCGGAGCGACCATTTTTGCCTCGAAGTGACATTTCTCCTTTGCATTGTGCACGGCTGCGCTTTGCCAAAGTGTTGTGTTTCTTCTTGGGCGAGGCCAAATCTTCATTGCAAAGGATTTTTCATCGGCAAACGGGTCCGGTGTATCGGTGACAAGTAAGTGTGGCCTCCAAAACACCTCTTGTGTCTTCATTTCATGATTGGAAGAGAATTTCTTTCTTAAGGGTTTTTAGTTCATTTGCTTGGTTTCATGTTCACATTGACAAAATTGCTAAAGGAAACCCTAAGACTAAAGCTCACTCACCTTCCCCCACATTATACACTTACCTAATCACTTTGCCCACCCCTACTCCTCATTTTCCTATTTTCCTACAAACCCTAGCCTGAACTAGACATTTCTAGGTTAGGATTGTTTTCCCTTTTGGATCCCTTCCCCTCACCCATTCCCTCGAATTTCCTTTCCCCCTACTCCCTAACATCTCTCCCTACCCCCTAAATTTTCTCAAAATTTGACCTTAAACCCCTTCATCTCCCTTCATTCCCAAAATTGCCCCAAATCCCCTATTTTTCCCTTCACTAAACCCTAATTCCTTTCCCATTAAGCTAGGGTTATGATAGTTAAAACCCTTTGACGGAAGAAGCACGGAGGTCAAATCGGCGGGTATGAGCCCACTTAAGCAAATGAGATCATGTGCTCTCATTTCCTCAAGAAGTCATTTTAGAATGTTGGGTGCCTTCCCTTTTTTTCCAAAAGGTTGAGGAATTTGGTTTCATGACAAACTTGCAGTGCTTTTGCCACTAGATTGAGGAGAGATAAGGTGACTATTTCGAGGGTGGTGTTCACTCTTTCAACGAGATCATCGCCTCGGCCACGGGGATTCCAAATAATGGAGAAATTGGTTCAAGAGTAGAGACGACCTTGAAAGCTACAAAACGTACTTGAAGCCGACGTACAAGTAGCTCCTACACATCTCTCCATTTAGACGATTGCTGAACCGTGTATGCCCCCTCTCCTTGAAATTGATCTTGAGGTACTTCACATGTGAGGGCGAGATAGTCAAGGTTATATCAGTATCATATGAGACTCTTGATGCATTTCACCGGTGTAAAGACCCTAAACATACCTCATTACCTTTACAAGAGCATGGTAAAGATGGCGAGAAAGGTATGGAGAATGGGAGGAGATCATGCTAGTTTGTTCACCATGCCTTGATGAATGTCTTGGTTTGCATCGAGTAGCACCATTAATTTGTCATGGGATGGTTTATATATTAAATTCTATTTTGTCCTCTCCAGCTAAAATCTGTGGTCACTCTACACCCTTGGCTTCACCGTATATCAAGAGGTTGCTTCCAAAAGCAAATCCACCAAAGAAGTTCCTAGGGCGAGAGGTGACTCGGACCTAGCAATGAGAGTAAGAAACATGTTGCTCGAGATATTGTTGAAAGGGCCAAGCCTATATCGGGTGAACAAGAAGACATAATAGCCATGAGGAAGGCACCATTGCAAGATGAAGGAACATTCCATCTTGACAACGACATGGCGATTTGGAGGTGAGTGAGGAGAACAAAACACCGAGCAAATAATCTTGGAGGAGGCTAAGATCATAGAACTTAGGATAGCTTGTCAAGAGCTAACTTCTTGGTTTCATTCTTGGAACAAAAGAATATACAATTAAAGGTAAATCAACTACTCTTAAACAAGCCCAAAGTTTATTTGAGCAAGGATGATGCCAAAAGGTAAGGCAATGGTTGAGATTGATGATTCGGATGATCGGAAACGGGTTTGAAAGAGACCAAGGGCAAGAGGCCTCAAAAAGGGCATTTGAGTAGCAAAAAGAAACAACTCCACCGAGAATTCAAATGACGGGTTGATGAACTCATATTGGAAGAAATTGAAAAGGATAGGGAATATTGGCTTGATGAGGGAATTTCCACTTGGAGCTCCTCAAGAGGACGAGCAAGAATAATAACATACAAAGACACATGGATATCCATTACTATACAAGGAATCGGGTCGCGAGAGAATTCGAGGATCAAGCGGTTGAAGAAAAAAGCTCAAACAAACCCTACGGAAGGCAAAAAGAAGGTTAATTTGGATTTACTTGTTGAATCCTCCCTGTAAGCATGACTCATACATCACACCTATAACTTTTTATGCCATGTCAGCAAAAATTTGGTGAAGAGCAATTGCCAAAAAAGGGGTCAAAAGCACACTTGCGCCTTTGTTTGGACTAGGTGTTGTTAACTTTTGGGAGTAGCTGTGGGAAAATGCAATTTTCTCCATCATGGAGTGTCCATTTGGCTTGCTTGAGGTGTCACAATGACAACTAGACATCCTCAACTTTCCAATTCATCTTTCAGAACTGGATTTGGAGCATGGGAAGTCCTCAAAATTCCTTCACAAGCTAGGCGTTGCGCTTTTCTTGTAGTGCATTTTTTCCAACTTTCCCTCGGTAACTCTTGGTATTATGATGTAATTACTCTAGTTTGATGTTGATGTGATGTAATTATAAGGGTAAATGGGACTTGTTATAGATGTAATTTTTGGACCTCATTCATGAGGGCCAGAGCGATCCAACTCTATTTGGAGGATTTGTTTTAACCTCCCTAGACATTATGGTTTTTGTTGAGAGATATTTATGAGTTGTTTCTACATTGGGGATTCGACCATTGAGAGGGAGAAGTTGTTTTTGAGTCTATATGTGTTTTTCAATCATTTGATGGTTGGTCATTAGAGGCTAGAAATCTTGTAGCTTGTACTTCATCATTGTCGAAATCAAAAGACTGATGGCGGCTATTGTTCGGGAATTCTCGTGTTGTGGTGTGATAATATTTCTACTTTTATAGTTTTATATGAATGATATACTTGTCTCCTTAACATATCTTTGATCTTCGGTGATTTTCCTAAGAGGTTTATAAGCAAATTCTTTTCATAAAGCTTTGTTTTGTTAGGAATATCATTTTGTATAATTTTCCTTCTTCATTAATGAATTCATGGTGCACATGCTCATTATGATCTCTTGCGTTTTCAAGCCCTACACTACACCAACCAATCCTTAAACTATCACAAAAGCATGGCTACCTTGCTCCTCCATATCTTTTGCAATTGAAACCTTTGATACTTTTGACCTAGTTCACGATTTTCACTCCTAATCCGGCAAAGAAAACCTAAATATTTAAAAACCCTAGAGCTGAGCTATCTAGCCTAACGCCATTCTTCTACCAGTCCGACCCTTGGCTATGTTTTTCATGGGAAGCCTCTATGGTTTGGTAGAGCTAGCTACCAAACTGAAATCTTAGTTTAAGGAGTTACCTCTAGTCGATTTCCTTTGTGTAGGACATTGTGCGGACTAACGGGGAAGAGTACAATGAAGGTGCTCAGAGATAGATGGCACCTAGGCCTCCACTAAACGGGCCTAAAGAAACATTTAAATCCGGAAAAAAAACATTGTTGGAATGATGCTTTGCGTAACTCTCCCTGTGACGCAGGTCTGGTACAGCACTCTTTTGGCTAACTCTAATGCGCCTCTGAGCCTAGCTCTCGTGCTCGAAAAATTCCTAAAATAGTTCTCGGACTCCTCTCGGCCCACAAAACCGCCGAAGGTTTCAAAAACTTGACACGGGAAATTTGCCCCTTTGGGCTTGGCACCTTTGAGCTGTTGGGTGACTTGGCCTCTGAGCGAATGCAACTGGAAGAAAACTCCAAGTTTGTCCACCCAAAATCACTGGTTGGAGGTGGCCCAGCCTCCTCGAACTCCTCCGGCAACTCTCCTCCTCGGATTCCTTCCTCCCCGACTCCATCCCTCGGTCGGAGCGCTGCAACCCTCTGCGGCGTCTAGAAAGCGATCTCCCCATGCGTACGGAGGTGCGTGTACGCCAGGTGTGAGCGTAAACTCCTCACCGACGAGGTGGAATTCACTCTCTAGCGGGAACTCGAAGTCCCCAAGGTAGAGGTCGGGTCTTCGCTCGAAAAATCTCTTTGTTACGCAATACTTCACGGAACTTGGCTAAACGGCTCGAGCGTGTTTCAGTCAATGAAGACGGAGTAATCGAGAGAGATGAATGAATGAATAACAATGAGTTTCTCTCTCTCTTTTGTTTCCAATAGCCCAACGTCCCTTATGGGTCCCACCTAGGCCCGAGTTGCCCTTCCTTGGCCACTTTTGTGCTACCCCTCCACCGACGATCTCTACGTTGCCACTGCGACTAGCGCGGAAGGCTCCTCATTGGCTCTCCCGGCCCCCACCTAGGCGACAATTTTTCCCTCTAACTATAGGCAAAATATTTTTGTTTTCACTTTATTGTTTTTGTGGGTCTGAGTCCACATTATTACGTCTAACATAAGGAAAGAAAAAACGGTCAAAAATTAATATTCCCAATTAGGCGGCGCTAATTGGGGATATTACATCAAGCCACCGAGAGATGGTTACATTGGCCTAGAATTAAGTATCCTTAGAGTGGCAAGTCTTTGTCCAAAGTATCCTGGCGGGGATAAGTTGTCAGTTAGGAAGGAATGTGGGAAGCTCTTCCGCAAGAGAAGAGATGAGGAGAGACTTAGTCAAGTGCAAGCTTGATGTACGCGGCAACGGAGTGGGACAAAGCCCAAGGAGGAGGAGAGAATGCGGCCCTCGCAAGAGAGGCGATAGGAGCGAGTAGAGGCGGATTTTATCTAGAATTCCCCTTTTCTAGAATTTGATTTTATCTCATTACACATTCGTATTTGTAGAATTTTATAAACTATCAAATTAGTTAAGATTTCTTCATAAGATAGAGAAGGTTGTTCCAATTTTCACAAAATAGAAATTATGTTGATTCTTAGAACCTAGTTGTAATTTAAATTTATTTCATTAGGAACATAAGAATAAAAACATCCTTAGAAGCAATCTCTACAAATTCAATCATCACACCAATAAAAGGCCAGATTAAAAGAGGCTTCTAGCACATATAGTGCACTTTCACTTCACAACTTTACCAACTCTGGTGATAATTTATGTAATCAATTTAAGACAATTAAATTGATAAACAAAAGCCTAAGTCTAAACTTAGGAATTAAAATAATTAAATTGTATTAATAGGAACGGTGTGAATCTTCTAGAAAAGTCGAAGATCAAGTCCGATTAATCTTGTAGCCCTTGATTATGTTTTAATCGGGACCATTGATTTCTCAACGAGAATGTTATAAGAGAAGGCTTGATGGGCATTTTGAAAACACATCGGGAGAGGATCTATAGATCGATTTCTCAAGTGGTAGCAAAGCAGCAAGAGATCATCGAGTTGATTCTTGCGGTGAGGGGTGGAGATAATTTACGGTTGGAGATATTTTTCACAGGCAGGAGATATATCGCGAGAAGGCAAGGAAGATCCAAAAGAGGCAACATAAGGGCTACGTTGGGCGGCGAAGAGCCACGCGAGAGGTAGCAATGAGCCTGCGAAGGATGCCTTTATTTTGCTAAGGATCGGTCAAATCCGAGTGTCGGAGAGTCGAGATGTGAAATTTGGATGGGCCAAAGGATCAATATTCGATGGCGGAAAGATCAGGCGAGACGAGTGACGTAATCCGCTATTGTGACGCGAGTTGCACGAGAGGTGCATGGGGCTTGTCGATTCAAGATTGGGTTAGTGTCGAATCTCTAGTGTTAGTGTGAGGTAATACTCACTAATTTTAACGATCAGTTACGGTGAATAGCCGGACTGGGCATCCGGATTGTATTCACGAATTCTTTGTAATAATACAAACCCTGGATTGTTGCCCGAGTTTTCCCGCATTGTGTTTTTCCACGGACATTAATCCAAAAATAATGGTGTCACTTGTGCGTTGTTTTCCGCTTGCTCGGTAATTGTCTTCTGCATTTTATTTATTTAAGTGACGGTTGTAGTTGTATTTGCTTCCAATATTTTACTTGTAGAACACGAGTAAATAACTTGTAGAATGTAACAAGTAGGAGAATTAATATAAGTTTGTTGTAGTAGGAATTCGGGTCATCAAAATTTTCACACATTGCGGTTCTTGAGGCAACCAACATTTTGCGAGGGGAGGATTATTGTGTCCCAATTAATAATTTTGTTGAAAATTCTCAATTTTGCAATTTTGGTGATTAATATAATATTTGATAAATAAAACATAGGAGAAACAAGTTTTGGAGGCTCAAATTTAGATTTGAAAAAAGAAATAAAGGTTGCACTTAGGAGAAAAATTAAAGTGAAGTTAACTTGTGGGGGTCACTTAAGAGAGAATCGAACTCCCTAGAACCATTGAACCACATGAAAGAGGGATCAAGAAAGGGGTCGAATTGGTGGAGCCCACAAGGATGGTTCGGCGACAATTATAAAAGGAAGGGGAAGAGCCTCATTTTGGATCATCTTGGCCTTTCATTTCCAAAATTGGAGAGTTTGCATGTTGTAGCCAAGTCAACCGGTGCTATTCACACGAAAGTTTCTAGGCGGAAATTCATCTCTTCTTTAGGGGACTTCGGTGCAACTCAAGGAAGATTGTCGAGAGATTTCGGTATATTGTGTGGGATTTTGCAGGTATTTTCTTGAGGATGTGCGAGTTTTGGAGGTACGCATGACCCGGATGATTTCACTAGTGTTTGAGGAGCTTGCAATTGTTGTCTTCTAAATTTGGCTATTTTGTGGAGATTTTCCTTTGAGAAGGACGAGTTGATTTTTGGAAATTTTCGAGTTTTGAAGTGCTTAAAATCTGTAGGCCCAATTTCTTGTTTTTGGGCATGCGTTAGCGTTTCGTAGCTAATTTACACGCGGGAGCTAAACTCTGTAACATTGTTGTGCCAAATATTCGAGTTGATTTTGGGCTCGGGAGTTTGAGAAGGAATTTCATGGGGTTTTGGAGTAGTTTCCCTTTGGGAAAATTGTGCATTCTTTATGGATCAATTTTTTGTGACTCCTTTGACGGTGAGGGGCTACACGCAACTTTTGGGGCTTCGGTCGGCCGAAGTGGATTCAACTTGATATTTTTTTGAGGTTTTTGTTTGCTTGGGTGCGAGGAGCCTTCTAATTTGTAATATCCCTAAGGAATTTTTACGATGGAAATAACGAGCATACATAGACAAAAATGCACATAAACCACCAAACACACAATGCAAACACCGAGTGATCACCAAAAAGCTAGATGTTGAGCCATTTTATTAATATAAAAGGATCTAATATAGGTGTTGGAACGAATACCCTAGGCTTGCTCAAGAGGAAGCTAGAAATTTAAACGATTTAGTGCCCTCATCTAATGCTGCGTGCTTGGTTACCCCATGGTAAATACCCGAAATGTTTGTTCTTTGCCCGGAAATGATGCGCTGCTAGGGCACTGCTACACTACTCGGAAAATTTCGGGAAACTAATCCTGGCTTCTCCCTCGATAAACCCAAAATAACCCACGAAGAGTTTGACGAAAGCTTGACCCAAGTAAATTGACCCTCTTGGGCTTGGGTGGCTCTACTGCGGGCAAATTAATTTTCTAAATAATTTGTTGCCAAATGCCACCAAAATGCCAATCCTGGTAAGAGGCTTCCCAAGCCTTCCTCCAAAGTTTCCTCTGCAAACTCCCCTCACTCCTCGACCTCTCAGTGACTCCCTACGAGAGTTGCGCGGCCCACTGCGTTGTTGTAGCTTCCTCTGTTTGTGGTACGGCCTCACTGGTTCTTTGAACTAATCCGAAACTAAGTGGGACGCCCTCCTTGGGCTAACACTCGAAGTCCCAAAGCAAGGCTAGGATCTTTGCTCGGCAATTCCGTTAATGTTGAACAACACTTGCAAACTTGAGTCCTTTGCTCAAGCTTGCGATGTCGAAGATAGAATTACGAGTGATGAATGAATGAAGAAATAGAGTCTCCCATTCCTCTTGTCCAAAGCCTCCCAAAAGTTCTTGTGGGCCCAACTCGTGCCTCCTACATCTAACTCGGCTCCAATGAGTGGTAGTCCCTTTATTGAACCTTCGGTTTGCTCCAGTGGCCCCCATCTTCCACTATGGCGCAATTTTGTCCCGAGGGCTAATGTTTTGGGGTGTGCTAATGATGACCCAATGTGGAGTCCCCATAAACACTCGTCCTAAGTTAAAATCGCAGTGAAAAGAATGGCAAAATTTAATATTTCTGCCAACGGAATTGCTAAGCGAGGAATATTCTGATCCTCAACGAAGATGTTGCTTGTCCTCAAGCAACTACAACGTGGATGTTGAAGTATCTTGCTCCCCTTCCCAGTGGCATCCTCATCTGATGGGTTCCTCCATCACGATGAAGAATTCTTTGATCACTTTGTTCTCAGTGCCTCTCCTAGAATCCAAAATGGCCTCTGGTTGTAGCACAAGTGCCCCTCATCATCCATAGGGGGTAACTCGGTAGTTGTTGTAACACCTTCCCCAATTCCTTTTCGGACAAGACCATGAAAAATGTTGTGCACCGACTCCACCAGGGGTAGCTTGACTCGTAGGCTACCTCCCCAACCTTGAGAGTGACTCGGTACATGGTCCATAAAAACGGGTATTGAGCTTATCGTCCCCACCCCTTTTGCTTCGACCGCAGATGCCTATACGGTTGATCTCGGCAAAACCGGGTCCTAACCCGAACTATCTCTCAACTCGATCCCGGTCTATGTACATTTTCTGTTGGTTTTGGGCCATCCTCATGTTATCCTTGAGAGCCCTCAAAATGTCCCGAGTCCTCTGTATCCCGATCCTTGGCCCACAGGGCAGCAGCATGCTCCAAACATACCACTAGCGAAAGATAATGCATCATAACCATACAATGCTCGAAAATGAGACATACCTGGACATGTGGTACGTGGTGTTGTGTGATGCTCTCCCAAGTGCAACCACCATATCCATGCTGTTGTTGCTGAGTGCATAGCTATGCAAGTAGCCCTCCAGCCACTTGTTAACTATCTTTGTACGCTTATCGTCTCGGGTAATATCTCATGCTAGGGGGGCATGGTGCTTACCGGCCGAAACAACTCTTTGCCGAAATCCTCCCATGACGGCTATCCCGGTCACTAACGATAGTCTTTAGGAGACCATGTGGCAGAAGAAAAACCTCACTGAAGAATAATCCGACCACTTGTGAAATTTTGTGTACCGAAATTTGAGATGGTGAAAGTGTGTAAACTTCGTCAAAACGATCCACCACCACATAAATGCGAGTTCTTGTCATGCAGCAGAGCAGCACGTAATAAAATCCATCGAGATGCTCTCCCGCCCTAGGAGATGAGAATGAGCCCGCAATGGCTTTTAACGGTGTGACTACTCACCCTTGTTCCACGGCATGTCACCTCCTTGATATGCCGCATAACATCATCCTTGAGGCCCTTCCACGCATATCGCTCCCTAATGACCACAGCATGTCTTCGTATGCCTTGATGCCCTACCCGAAAGGCGAGTCATGGGCAGCTTTGTGAGATCTTTCCGGCGGTTGGGAGCTAACCACCAAGTAAATCCGATTAGCCATAGTAGATCACCTCATTCATCACCCGACATCGGTCATCTATCACCACCCCCATTAAGGACCTCACATACAAACCCGATTCCTTCAAATACTCCACTAGTAGTTGGGCCTCGATGCGGAGCAATGCTCCTGAGAAGGAAGATGGCCTCCTAGGCAGTACACATCGCACGACCACGTTGTGCTTCACATCGGCCCCTTACTCAATGTCAAAATCGTACGGCGGAGCTTGTTCACCCCATACATTGCCTCTCCTATAGCCATTTTTGCTCCAAGAAGAACACGAGGCTGGTATGATCAGTCCTACTTGGGAGCCGGTAGCAGTGAGAAACTAGGCATACTTGGAGATAGAGTCTCATCCATTGGGGCTATTACTTGCGGGAGAAATAAGGTAAGTATTGGTGGAGTTGATTTCATTTTCAAGAGTGTTTGGGACGATTTTCTTGGTGGTTTGACAGACAGTGTGCTTGACATCTATTGGAGAGCATAGGGCTTTGGGAGTTCGTTTTGGAAGGTCAAAACTAAGCCAAACCATCTACCCGGGTTTTTATGGATTTTTGACAAGGACTGAGAAATAGTGGTTGCAAAATTTTCTAATTAAATTGGGGTTTTCGACCATATCTTTCTGGCATACAATACGAGATTTGCTAGGGCTTTTGGGTGTCGATTTTGGAAGGTCAATACCAAGCCAAACCATTTTACGGGGTTTTTACGGGATTTTCTAGGGATTTTAGAAACAATTTGGCGAGAATTTTCTAAGCACGTAGAATGGGTGTTTTCAGCCATATCTTTGCGACGAAGAGAGTGCGGACTTGTAGGGGCGACACGAACGCGGTTGGTCGGTTGCGGGTTATCATTGCTTCACACAGGCATTTCTCCACTTGCCAAAAAGGCAAGCCCGGAGTGCATTCCTTCCATATGTTTGTACTCTTACACTAGTTTATAATAAAATGGCTCGGTTGCTTCCATATTTCGATTGTTATGGGTGTTTTCTAATTGTTTTAAAATTTATGTTGTGAAAAAATTGCTATTAGCTTGCATATCAATGTTTTCTATTTTGGAACATTACATAGAAGCTGTTGCTCCTCGAATACACGAACTACCTCCATATTTGTAAGTGCTCCTCCCAAGTCCGACTATAGCTCAATATGGGTGAAGAATACCGACACGAACTTCCTCAAATGTCCACGAAAATAAGTGGTTCATGCATAGTATAGAAATGTGGTTGATGCAGCTATGGCCAAGGGAATAGCAAGAGCTCAAAGTGCCCATAGTGGTGTGAAAATTCGTAGATGCGACAATCTTGGGAATCCCCTCTTTTGCCCAGCCTATTTGAATCTTCTTCATCTACTTGTAGAGTCATTATTGAGTTATTTTTCGGCGATTTCTTCATGAAAATATTGAAGTAAATTACTAAAAAAGCAGAATACACTTAATACTTTATGATTCTGAAACAAAGAGCGAGCAAAGAATAAATCACACATAGGACACCATTATTTTTGGACGAAAGTCCACGAAACTCCAACGCGGGGAAAACGATTGCATCAAGTTGAGGTTTGTTATTGTAGACGTGGGTTCTAAATACAATCTCTTGGATGCCTTGCTAGCTATCTAGTACAAAGAAATCACGGTAGACAAAATATAGTATTTTTACTCTGCTGCCAAGTCCTCGGCCCCGTCCGGTAGCTAAACTAGCAGAGACGGCCACCCTGCGCGGTAGCTGCGTAGGCCTATGTGGGGACCCTCTGTGGTGTGTCCACCTCCTCTGCAGGATCGATACGCTCCTCGGAAAGTCATGTTCCAACCCTCCTGGCTCGAGCTTAGATCTCTTGAAAAATATCCAGGACTATCTCACAAAAACATTGCGCGGCCTGCGGCAGGCCCTGCGCCACCCCTTAGAGCTGCGTCACACCCTTGGAGGTGCACTTCTTCCTCTGCTTGGTTATGTTACATACACTATGTATTCTTGGTCCCAAAGAAGATCCTCAGGCCAATAGCTTGTCTCTACCTCCTACAACTAGAATCACTTAGATCTGATCTTCGTCGAGCACTTCTTTGAAAATTTCTGAATCTACACTACATAAATCCTATTTGCATAAATGCGGTTGCATTGCCTACTTGCCTTATTAGAGTACAAGTTATTGTTAAATATTCGATGAAATACTAATGTGGAGAGAAATGCTACTATGACCTACACAATTAGACAAATCAGAAATCTTGAGAGAATAATTAAAGCTTACACGAGACAAAGGACACAAATTTTTCGGACAAATATCACTGGAAAAAGCCCAATGCGGGAAAATCGGTACGTAGGTTCGAGGGGTTTATATTATTAAGCATATTTTTTTAATACAATCTAGGATGCCAACACAAGCTCACCCAAGAAAGAATTCCCTTGGAAAAAGTACCTCTATACGGAGATAGATATTTTGGCGAATCCGACGGAATGACGAAACACCAACGTGACTACGCTATCCCCGGTGTTGCACAATGATGGGCGCAACAAGCTGCGATATTTATTTATCACCCTCTCCTGAGCCGGCTACGGCAATCAATCTGTTGGATAGAGCATGTCGCCCCACGGCGGCCCCAACGCGTCACGATGTGTTGCGTCACCTGCGCTCTTGTGTCCCTGCGTGAGCCTTGTTGGCCTACTGCATCACCCCTCTGAGCTGTGATGCCTCTCTAGTGTTGATCTTCCTCTCTTGCTATTGTATTCTCGGCCTTGGATGAAAATCTCGCTATTGAACTGCCTTCCTTTTGCCTTTGCAAGCTCACTCACAAATTCTCGGTAAGCGCGACGGAATTTAGAGCAGGCACTCAAGTCTTGCTATAATCGCCTTGACTGACCTTCCTTTAATACAACGGTCGTGATCTAATCTCTAATTGACGGCAAATATTAGAAAAGACTCAATCCTTATCACTTGGAACATTCTCACCCACATGTTTAAATTAATTCGGTTTAATTATTTAATTTCCATAACCTAGACTTAATGTCTACATTAAAATAGGTATTATTTGAATAACTTGAGCTTAGTGGAATTTCTCCCAATGATTTTAAGGTCTTGGAATCTCTCATGTGTCACAGCCCCTCCACAAAGTTTCGGAGCTAGAGCACATCCGATGCTACCCAAAAATCAACACTCCACCAATAGCGAGGAATGTGCTCTAACAACACTTCAACTTTGAAGCATCACCACGATCCACAACATCGGTCCTCTGTGTGATGCTTGATTCTTTGCCCTTCATCCACTACGTTGTTGTTATACATCTGCCCCTGCCCATGTCCTTACCTTTCTACGTCGGTTGTCTTTGCTCCTCTCCAAATGTCTTGCATCATGTTGCCCTTGCTGCCTGCTTTGCTAGCTAACTTTATGTGCAACTCGATTCTTTGAGAGTTATGCAACGGAAACATCCCAAAGACTTAACATACAGTGGAAGTCCCAATTTTTCTCAATGCGAAGCACCCTCTGCTAATACGCGGCCACTGAGCTTTGCGCTATTTGCTATTCTGCCTTGTGTAAGCCTTTGCCTTTGTCTTGTTGAAATCCATCAACCTCTGCGTGTTGCGCCTACTGCTCTTTTAAAACAAAGACTTTAGCGCCTTACCTTTGCCAATGTTACTCCATCATCTCTGCATCATCGACTCCGGTCATCCACCTTTCTGTCATTAAGGGCTCCGTAGCTCACATGTGATCCGAAGTTTGGGACACCTCAAGGATCCTTCCCGTTTTTCCCTTTGTAGTTCGAAAGAACTAAATATCAATGTACGCCCCACCTCTTCTCCGAACGGCCATCATCTCCATCATCTTCCTAGGCGCGCGACCTTCAGATAGGGCTTGTCTTCACCCTTCCTCTTCGAGAGGGCATTGTGGCGGGTGGCCTAGTTCACCAAACACAGAAGCACACGGCCTTTGAAGGGTGAAGAAACGTGCAGGCACCGAAATGGTTGGCCCTACGGAAAGTACACGGCAGTTTGTACCTTTCACTCGGAGATGGAAGATATGGACGTATCACACCCTCGAACGGGATTTACGGATCATGAGCCCCTTCGCCCCACCGGAACCCTCGGCGACGCCTCTGCCGGCCTGCTGCGTCGAGCCTCCGCGCGGCGTCCCACTACGTCACTACTTCAGTGCGCTGTTGCTACGGGCCGGGCTGCGTCACCGGCTAGTCTTTGCGCTAGGCTAGGTACGCCTCACCCTAGGCGGGCTTACGCATCATATGCGTAGTCCTCGTGGTGTTGGCCTAAAGCTGCATCCTCTTTGAGTGACTCTGCTTGGCGGCGGTACTCACACCCCTCTCTCTTTGTATTCTCGACCTTGTGGATTAGTTCTACGCCCCTCATTGCCTTGCAAACTCACTTCGAATTTCTCGGCGAACCCACCCCGAGAAATTCGACTTGGCTCGATGCTTTTCTGTGTGTGTCTCAACAAACCCCAAGCCTTTCTCTTATACTTTTCTCATTGGAAAATCATGACGAAGTGATCTAATCTCTAATCGATGGCTTAGATTAAAAGAAGCCTTGATCCACGTCATAGAACATTTCATCACATGTGTTTAATTAATTCACTTTAATTTTCTAATTTCCTAAGTTATACTTAGGGTCCTCATTAAAAATAATAATTATTAGAATAACTTCAACACCGGATAAGAAATTTCTCCAAATATATCTGAGTTTTGGAGGTCATCGTGTGTCTTAGCCCTTCTAAAAATTTCAGGGCTAGGAAACACACGATGCTACCTCAAAATCTCAACACCAAACGACGAAAATCGGTAGAGCCACGGCAAGGTCGGTTGAATCGGAGAAAGGAAAAGAACGAGGTTGAAATAGCGGTTCCAAAAGAAAGAAACGAGTTCGGTCCACATAATTTCGACTTTGATGATGAGGATGGTCTTTGGACCATGGATTTCGATGGTGCTTTGGGGAAAAGATGGAGCTCGTGTCGAATGCGGATCCATAGCCCTATACCCCTTGACCATCTAAAGTCGAGGAATGTAAGATTTTGTTCTTACAGCTGAGCTTTTGGTATTCGAACAATGAGGCAAAATATGAGGCCTTAATCACGATCTCTAAATTTGAAAAGGCTAAGTGCGAAGAGATTTACGGTATGGCAACTCCAAGTTGGTGATAAAGCAGGTAAAAGGGGAGTACCGAGGCCAAACATCCCAAGATGAGAGCTTATCGTAATGTTGTTCTTGATATTCTTAAAACTTTCGAGAATATACATAATACATGATTCTAGAAATCGGAATTTTATGGTACAATTCACTTGCCACAATGACGACAATTTCAAGATTCATATTCATGCTACTAAAAAGTTTGAGATTCATGTGAAGCATCACCCGGCTATCCCTAACAATCGAGATGTTGGCAAGTATTTTTGGGATGATAAACAAATAAACAATTTACTACAAATAGAGGTTGCTAACTCCCATATTGATGATATGTATAACGATGATGATCGAATTAATTGAAGCCACTAAAGTAAGTGTTGCGGCTAAAGAGAAGGGAAATAACATTCCACGAGGTCTTGTGCCTTTGGAAGAGTTATTTGATCACGATGATAATGGCAAGAAATATAAATGAGTCCTCATAGATGCAGTGTAGAAGATGTAAAGATTGGTACACGAATGGCTTAAGATGGTCAAGTATTGGAGGTCTTTATGTTGAAAATTTGGAGGGTTGGTGATTAATTCAAATTCTCTTCTTGATAATTACTCGTAGGCTCACTTGATTTTACTTATATCTTCTCTTCCTAACTTATTTAGTCTTTCATCAAGTCAATTACCAATATACAAGGAACCTACAAAGTTAGGCTCTTCAAGCCAGGCAAAACCTCTCCCACTTGGAGAGGGAAAACCCGAAGGAAATTCTTCTTATAGATTTTGTAATATCCCAAAATGGATTTATCGGCAAATCATGACTCAAAAACACATTCTTCGGAAAGTATGCTTCCAGCCATCATAAAAAAAGTGTTTATAAACACTCAGCAACCCCTCCAAATGTACGCAACCTTTACTCGGCTTTTAGGGGGCAAAAGGTCGGGAAAAGTGAGGATTTGGCCTAAAATGGGTATATGAAAATGCGTAAAATGACGGGTCAAGGTTACGGGAATATGTTAGAATAGGTCAAGAGGGACTTCCATGTCGAATTTCAGCTCAAACAAGGCGTTTTGCTAGGTTAAACGAGTTCCTCCTTCCCGACTAGTCAATAAAAACCTTTGATTTCCCAAGACTTTGAGTAATACGGCTTCTAACAGGCAAGGCGACGTATTTTCTGAAGTAATATGATGTATAACACTATAAATAATCATATAATGGGTTTGGGAGCATGGAATAGGCTGACAAGGATAAACAACGAGTTTTATATAGAAACCCCTCCAAGAATGATATGCGCAAGACGAGAATAAACCGAAGCCCTACGGCGTTTTCTGCGATGTTGTGGGACGGAAGATGCCGCATATAGCCAATAATAATGTAAACGGTAAGAGAGTACAAATCTTGAGGAAGCAGCCTCTCAAGAGAAGCAATACAAGCTCCAACAACACAAACATGATCATGAATAACTGCTGTGCATAAAAATGGGGCTATGAAAACGCGAGTCCTAAGATAGAATGCTTCTCCAACACACGGATATGATAATAGATGGCCCAAATACAATAGGGGAGCAAAGCTCTAACCCTTATAAACAAGAATAACTCAATCCTCCAAGGGATTGAGCTGAAATGCACAATACAACAAAAATGCGGGGAGTTGTTGGGCGTACAACTCAAGGCGAATCCAAATAGAGAAGGCTGAATATGATGAGCAAGCTGATACCTCCTCCAAACGATCTGAAAGTTGAAGGCTGATCCTTACACTTGAGATCTTCCCACAAATCAACCGGCAAACCCTCGGCTGAGATATACCATAACGCGATGGCGAGGAAAGGCTAACGCGATGGTGGAATAAAACTCTTTGGCCAAGTGCCAAGATACACCGTCAGCTCCAAAGTCTCCCAGTCTAATCCTCCAAAAGAGAAGGAAGACTCTCCCTGCGAAAAATAAGAGAAGGAGGTGGTGTCGCAAGTACCACGGCAACACCCTACAACACGGAATTATTTCTTTGCGGCAATAATGCGCTGTGGAGGATGATGCTAGAAAAATAACCTTACTGAGAGTAGGCACTACGCATAAGAAGTCCCGGGGCTAAGGGTGAGATCTCCGCACGGGCCCCACTCGGTGCACTAAGCGGTGCGACGAGCAGGCCTAAGCTGACCCCGGCGTGCCAAGAAGACAATATGTCTCACTCAATAATCAATCAACCAAATATCCGGACATGAATGGAAATGAAGAGCTCCTTCATCTTTTATAGTGGTGGTTTCCCTCCAAAACTCAATATTGCCACCTCTCTCTCTCCTCCATCCTCATCCTTATCTCCACGGAAGCTTGGAGAAACTTCTAGAGTGTACATAGGCCCCCTCCTCCACGTGGTGTTGGGTCCCCCTTGACTCCCACTTAAGTCACAACGTTGTGCTACTAGGTGGATGTCTTATTTCATTTAAGTGAGGTTAGACCCTCTTTGCTCACTTTGACTATACAAACTATAGGTGGAAAAATAAACAAAATATAATATTCCAATTTATTTGTCGCAAATTAGGAATATTACAGTCCCAAGCAAAATGTTGCTTGCCCTCGAACAGCTGCACACAGACAAGTCTCCTCCTAGCGGATGGTCTCCATGACAACGCAAAATATGCACCGGGTCCCGGATGCGCCCTTTGAATCTCCCTGTACTCTACATCACATCTGATATGAGAGGGATCTCTCAATGCCGGGATCCCAAGGCGGTCTCTCATGGTATCGACCCAACCAATAATCCTCCGAATCCCATCGCCACCATGACGATAACCCAAGTCCAGCAGCTCAGGCCCATGCTGCTTATCTGTTATGTTGATGAAGACCATGACTACGTTTGTGTCAATCCTGCACTGTCATGGTGTAAGCTATCCCCATCGACGTAGTACCCGGCTCATCACCTCCTCTCCACTCAAGGCATGAAGTGGAGGAACATCTCTCTCATGTGGATCCTCCACCCCCAAGAAATCATCCAAACAAAATGAGCCACCTCCCAACAAGGCAACTCCTAAAAATCTCCTTCCACCTCAAGCTCTGGTAATGAAGGTGGGCTGAAAATCTGAACTTGGCAAGCATCATAGCTTACCCCGTGTTGTCCTTCTCTCCACTCATAACAAGTGTAGAGTGTACGCTGATCCTGGGCTGCAAAATTATTGCCCTCCAATGGCAAAGTGAAGAACAATCCTCCAGAGAAGTTTCCTCCAACAATGAAGAACAAGCTGGCCCAAAACAATCTATCCATGAAGAATAGGACATGGTCATCATGGAACATCCTAATGAGAGGTTTTTTGAAGGTTTTACATGATGATACATGATGCAAACAATTCCTCACAAGGATACAGCGCAGTCTCATCCACTACAACTTCAGAAAATTACATGGCAAGCAATCTCCATGATTCATCACATCTACTAAAGGATAGTAAATGGCTGAATGTAACAACAATAATACATGATCAAGCACTTTCCCATGGCTTTACAATGGATGAATATCAATCTTATGGCCCACCTCAAAAGAAAACGAACATTTGGCTGTGGTGGCCATATCTCCTCTCATGCTCCCATTAGAACATGTAGTGCAAAAATTGTGAGAATTTTTCCCACTCACGGACACATCCAACTCATGTGTCTCCCTCATAATCAAGCCTCCCATACAAATCTTATCTATATCAGAAAATGAAGACATGATCAACAGCAAAATAAATAAAATTCTGAAGGTTACAAGTGATGCAAGAAGGTACCAACAACTTTCCCCGTAGTGACAGCGCAGTTTTACAAGTTGTTGCTTGATAAGAGTACATGGAAAAAAATTTCTTTTTACATGGTTAATTATGCATGTATTTATATGATACATGCTATAGTGCAGCAACTGAACATACATGTGGTGATAAAACATTTTCCCAAGGCCACAAAAGAGATGGTTGCCTCCATCATGTAGATTGGCCCAATACCATTCATGGAGCAATTTGACAAGCTTGCCCTCTTGTGAAGAAATGCACTGCATAAGAATGGTAAGAGTGTGCAAATCAATGAATGTATAAACAAAATCCTCACCATATGCTGGAAGTAAGATAGTACATGGGTCCATACATGAGTCCTCCATAGTGTTTTTGCATGCTGTGAAGAAGAATGAACCATGTGCTGCAAGAAGATAATCCTCCTCATGCTTGGAAATCCAAGTTAAGAAGAATATGCCATAGATGTCTCTTTCATCATTACCTCCTCTAATTGCAACAAATATGAAGTGATCCTGGGACCTATGGGTTATAGATCCACCATATCTCTGTTGGGCACACTTCATCCATAAGTCTTTAATCCAAGGTGACAACGATGTGAGCTTATGCAAACAAGCTCCTGTCAATACACAACTATGTTCTTTGACATGCTCCTTGTCAAAGATTCTTCCAATAATGCTGCAACAAATGTGGAATACTTCCCATGATGGAAGTGATTCCCAATCATCATCAAAGACCAAGGAGATAGTGCCATCCCCTCCTCCTACAACATCATACAAAGTGTGAGAGAAAATCTGCCCTTGCTCTCCCAAGCAAAGCAACAAAGTATTTTGCTGCCTCCTCATACTTCCATCATACATGTGATGAAGACACATCAACATCATGCATCCATTCTCTATGATGATTAATGATGCAAGTATCCTGCCATCTTTCCTCCATCCTCCCACTCTTAGGAAGAGTGTTTTCCAAGTGATGGCCAAACTCTTTCAAGAGTAACCAACGCAGCCAAGCCTCCTGTTGATCAGTATCATAGATCTGCAAGTAGCCTCCTAGCTCCTTTCTCATCAACCACATCCACTCAATCACTTGTGGATGCCTCCTTCTTCTCTGCATCCTGGTACTCCTCCCATGAGGGCTACCATCCTCCAAAATCAAATTCCTGTCTTTGCACTTCATGGGATTTTGAAATGTACGCTTCTCAAGGATCAATGAGACCCTATCAAGAATCAAATAGGTGGTAAGCAAAAACCTCCCATCATGATTTGTATGGCTCAAGGGATTTCCAACACAAGCATGAGAGATGTTATCCATCCTAAGATGTCCTCCATCTTCTATCTGCTCTTGTGAGAAGGGAAGAAAAGCATTGCATTCCATGGTGTGTCGAAGTGCATCTCCAATGAGATCTCTCCTTGAGACTTCCCTTTCATCCATAGTCTTCCAAAACCAATGAGGTCTTGGATCTGAAAGTAGAAGTTCATCTTTGAGCTGAGAAGAGCTCATTGAGAAAGTGTCATCTTGAAGGGAGAAAAGGTTTCTAACTCCAAGATGTCTACCATCAATCTTCAAGGCTTCAAACCCCAACCTCCAATGTGATGTACAATCCATCAATGGCTCATGAGAATAATGGTTTGATTCCTTCTTGAGTGTTTCCATGTTGCACAGCGCAGTGCAACCAAGCTGCTCTATAGTAGCAATGAGATTTGACCCTTCGTCATGCAAAAGTAGATCTCCAGATTGATCAAAATAATTTGCTGCAATAATGCAATGTGGAAATCTTTCCATACCTTGATGTGCATTTGGAACTTCTTGTAGGGCTACAAGAGTCCCTTCCTCAGAAGTGTTGGCTGCCCCAACTGTTGATGCATGTGGCTGCTCCTCCATGAGAGTGACAGCGTTATCACAAGCCTCCTCAAGAGGTGATGTGATTTCTTCTTTCTTTGCTCTTTCTCCGTCAAATTTCTGGATCAAACTTTGAGTGAACTCTGCAAAAGTCTTCACCCTTTCATGGTTCAAGTGGCTGCACCACCAATCATAGGCTTCACCCTCCAAATGCAGCGCTGAGATTTCAACAGCTTTTTCCCCTGCTACAAGATGTAGTAGGAAAAATTCCTCCAACTTTCTCACCCAAGTTCTTGCATTAGATGACCCATCAAAAGTAGACAACAAAAATCTATTGCCTTTGATTTCTTTTCTGCTGCATGGCCTCTTCTCTTCCTTCAGCTGGATGAAATGAGGAAAATCTAGAGTCTCCCTGAAGGCTCTAGGTTGAGATCTATACTCAACAAGGTAATCACTGAGAATCTGATGATCCAAATGTCTTCCATGCTCAATATCTTCTTCTTGATGAGAATAGGAAGCGCATGGTACTTCCTCTTCTTTTTCTTCAATCTTCTTGACCTCCTCTAAGGTGGATGCATTTCCTCTGGATCTGAAAATAGATGAGAATAAACTCATCTTTTTCACTGTTCTGATCTTCTTGGGCTTAGACTCACAGGGATCAGTGGATCCCTCATACATGGGAAAAGGTGTCCTCCCAGTGGTACGCTGCAACTCTAAGCTCTGCGTTCTAGATCCTCCATTGTTCCATTTGCTTTCATCCTGCCTGAGCTGACAGTAATCTTTGAAAGGAAAAGCTGCTTTGAAGTCTTCCCCCTTGGACTGCCATTCTCGAAAATAATCTCCAAAGGGTATATGATCATGTTGCCTCTCTTTCTCACTCGGTACTGGAGATAAGAATGTAGGCATTGTGATAATGTCCACAGGCTGAGCCAGAACTATGTTTTGATACCACTGTAATATCTCGTTTCAGGGATATCTCTGAAACACGGCAAACTCCAACCAGAGATTGAATGGGAGGGAATTTACCGGATATTTCGCCTCTGAAAAGAGGACGAGATCCAGAGGCTACCTGGCCCTTTCCAGACTCTGTCTATAGAGCTGCTTGAAGAATCCCACTCAAAAGTGACATACAGCAATAGGCAAACGCATGTATGAGCAAACCATGAAGAGACAACGTTCTTACAATGAGTTGTGAGACAAGAAGATGAATATATATAGCCAAGAAATATGTGTAGCAGCAACAGATGTACAATTCTTGAGGAAACAACCTCTCAAGAAAAGCAACGCAAGCCTCAATAATACATGTACATGAAAATGAAAGAACATTGTTATTTCTGCATAAACCCAGGCTATGAGGATGCAGCATATGATATAATGCTGCTCCAAAATGATGTCAACACATGGATATGACAATATATGGCCCAAATACAATAGGGGAGAAAATATCTAACCCTCAGAACATAAATACATCAATCCTCCAAGGGATTCGCTGAAATACACAAAATGGAAAAAATGCCGAAGTTGCTGGGCAGCAGCTGCAACTCAAATCTGGAACTAAGTAGAGAAGGCTGAAGATGATGAGAAATCTGAAGTAGACCTCCTCCAATATATCTCCAAAGTGGAAGGTGGATCCTCACACTTGAGATCTTACCCTCAGATCAATCTGCAAACCCTCACTGCAGCTACACCATGAAAATAATGTAGTAACTGAGAGGGACTGTGCAGTGAGTGGAATGGAATGCTTTGGCCAAGTGCCAAGATCTATAATCAGCTCCAAGTCTTCCAATCCGATCCTCCAAAAAGGAAAGAAACACTCTCCCTCTAAAAAACAAGAGAAGGAAGAGGTGTCGTGACGACTCCACGGCAACAACCTACAACATAGTATTATGCTGCTGCAGCAATAACGTTGATGATGCTGAAAAAATAACCTTGCCCGAGAAGGCACTCGAAGTCCCCCAGGGCTAAGGGTGAGATCTCCGCACGGAGACACTTGGTTCACTAAACAGTGCTGCAGATAGGCTAAACAGCCAGCGTGCTAAAGAAGAAAAAATTTCTCACTCAACAATCAACAACTCAAGCATGAATGAAATGAGGAGGCTCCTCCATCTTTTATAATGTCGGTTTCCCTCCAAAACCCAACGTAGCCTCTCTCTCTCCTCCACATCCTCATCCTTATCCACATCCTCATCCTTATCTATGCAGAAGCTTGCAGAAGCTTCTAGAGTGTAAATAGGCCCCCTCCTCTATGTGGTGTTAGGCCCCCCCTTGACTCCCACTTAAGTCACAACGTTGTGCTACTAGGTGGATGTCTTATTTCACTTAAGTGAGTTAGACCCTCTTCACTCACTTTTTATTTATTTACAAACTATAGACGGCAAACTAAACAAATAGAATATTCCAATTAGCTGTCACTAATTAGGAATATTACACCTGTACACACCTCAACGCCCCCCCCCTTTTTTTTACTTACTTAGATAAGAGAAAGAGTCTAGTGAGAACTTGGGATAATCCCAAGCTTTAGGTGAAGATACTCAAATGCTTCATGAGGTAATGGTTTGGTAAATATGTCAGGAATTTGTTCGTTTGTACCAACACATTCAATCTTGATATTCTTTTTAGTGACCTTCTCTTTAACGAAATGATATTTGATCAGATTTTGCTTTGTTTTGGAATGCATCACAGGATTCTTGGAGATACTGATGGCACTGTTGTTATCACAAAATATGGGAATAGGCTCATCAAGCTTGACTTGAAGATCTTGCAAATTTTTCTTCATCCAGAGAACTTGATTGCAACAAGTTGTTGCCGTGATATATTCTGCTTCTGTTGTGGATAACGATATTGAAGACTGCTTTGTACTTAACCATGAAACAAGGCAACCACCTAGATAGAATGTTGCTCCACTGGTACTCTTTCAATCATCAACACTTCCTACCTAATCTGCATCTGTAGAAGCTTGGATAACTAGATTATTTCCTTTGGGATACCATAAAACATATTATGTTGTGCCCTTAAGATATCATAGAATTATTTTGACAGAAATAATATGAGATTCTTTTGGTGTTGCTTGGAATATTGCTACTTGTCCAACTGCATGCATTACATCTGGCCAAGAAGATGTCACATATAGAACACTGTCAATCATAGATATATATAACCTCTGGTCTACATCCTTTGACGAATCATCTAAACTTAACTTGAAACCTGTTACCATTGGGGTAAGGAAAAGCTTGCAATCTTCAATCTTGAATTTCTTGAGCATTTCATTGATGTACTTGGTTTGATATATAAATATTCCTTTATCTTGCTGAGAAAAATGAAGCCCTAAAAAGTATGTCAACTCGCCAAGTAGATACATTTCAAACTCACTTTGCATCTTTGTGGCAAAGTTTTTACTTAATCTGTCATCATTTCTTCCAAAAATTATATCATCTACATATACCTCGATAATTGTTAGGTTATCTTGATCCACTTTCACATAGAGATTGTTGTCGGTGATTCCTTTCTTGAATCCTTGTTGATTTAGATATCCATCAAGATGAGCATACCAATCTCTAGGAGATTTCTTGAGACCATATAGTGGCTTCTTTAATCTGCATACATAGTCTTCCTTTTCAGAGAGCAGAAAACCTTCGGGTTTTTCAGTCTAAACTTCTTCTTCCAATTCACCATTTAGAAAGGTTGACTTAACATTCATTTGGTAGACCTTTATTTTTCTTGAGAAAGCATAAGCGAGAAACATTCTGATAGCTTCCATTGGCAACAAGAGAAAATTTTTCTTCAAAATCAATTCCTTCAACTTGTGCATATCCTTTACAGACCAATTTTCCTTATTCCTGGTAACATGTCCATCCTCATTCAATTTGTTTCTGAAGACCCATTTAGTTCCAATAACATTTTTATCCTTTGGTCGTGGAACCAATTCCCAAGTATCGTTCTTCTCAATTTGATCCAGCTCTTCATTCATAGTTGCTACCGAGTGTTCATCTTGACTAGGTTCCTCAAAATTGCTAGGCTCAAAAGTTGCTAAAAAATAAACGTGGGCTTGTTATGATGAATGAATTTTTCGACTTCTTCTAGGTCCAATTCCTTCATATATGTTGCCGATGATTTGATTTGACGGATGATTATTTTGACACCATTATTTTAAAGCTTTTGGAGAATTTTCTTGTACATCTTGATGATCATTTCTTATTTCCTCTTGGTTGATTGTTGTTTCCTTATTTGATTGGTCTTGTTCTGGAGCTTCTTCTTCATCCTTCACAGATTCTCCCTCAGATCCCTCAGATTTTCTTAAAGTCATTGTCATCCTTTGTAACAAAATCTTCATCAAAAGTAACATTTATGATTTCCACTATTTTTTTTCACCTCTGATTGTAGCAGTTATAAGCCTTCCTTTTGTGTGAATAACCAACGAAAATACCTTCATCGACACAGGAATCGAACTTGCCCAATTTTTTATCTTCTCTTTTGATGTAGCATTTTCTTCCAACTATTTTGAAGTATTTGACGTTAGTCGGTCTTCCTTTCCATAATTTGTATGGATTCATGTTACAATTGTTATTTAGAAAACCTTTGTTTATAATGAATACAGATGTATCGATTGCTTGAACCTAGAATTTATCATCCAATTTTGAGTCATTTAACATTGTTCTGGCCATTTCATGTACGGTTCTATTTTTTCTTTCAGCAACTCCATCTTTCTAGGGTGTTCTGGCTATTGAGAATTTCCTTTTTATTCCATTTTCATCACAGTACTGCCAAAATATCTTGGAAGCGAATTCTCTGCCATTCTCTGATTTGAGACATTTGATCTTCAAATCAATTTCATTTTCAACCAATTCCTTATAGATTCTAAAACACTCAAATGCCTCAGTATTTTTCTTTAAGAAGCTGATGAATGTCATTTTGGTGTAATCATCTATCATTAGCATAAAATATAATTCTCCATCTAAACCTTTTGTTCTCATAGGACCACATAGATCCGTATGTACTAATTCCAATTGACGTGATGCATAGTGTTCTTTTGTCTTGAACTCAACTTTTGTCTTCTTGTCGTGTCGACAAGATTCACATATCGTATTGGTAGGTTTTGAATTTTTAGGAATTTCTCTTATTGCTTCCTTCTCGCTAATCCTGGCCAAATTGTCGAAATTTATATGTCCCATTCGTTTCTTCCATAACCAACTTTTGTCTTTTTTCGCCAAAAATCACCCTTTAGGTGTCTCATCCAAAATATGTCATTTGGAGCTCTACTTGCTGTAGCCACATTGTTTTACCTAACTCGCCTTTCCTGATTTCACATTTCTTAGAGTTAAATAGCATTTTGTGTCCTTGATCGCACATTTGTCCAACATTGAGAAGATTGTGATTCATATTTTCAACCAACAACACATCTTTCGCTAATGCATTCTTGCTTCCATGTGTGATTGTACCTTCTCCTATGACTTTTGAATACCCTTGATTTCCAAAAGACATTGTTCCATCCTTCTTTTCCTTCAAGGATATGAACTTATTCCTATCTCCAGTCATATGAGTTAAGCAACCACTATCAACATACCAAACGTTTATGTTTCTTTGAGCCTTGAGAGAGATAGCATAGATTTCAGTCTTCTTTTTCCATATTTGTTCATTCTAATTTTGCGAGAATTCCTTTGAAGAACTTCCAATTATGCAATCTTTAGCCAGGTATCCAAAAATTTTACATTTATAACATTCAACATCATCTCTCAAATGATCAAATCTGTTAATATTTTGTTGAGTTCCGGAATATCCGTTTCTGAAATATCTCCCGAAACTGTATTTATTCCAAACATACGTGTGACATTCTATAGCTCTATGTCCAAACCTTCCACATGAATAACAATGACCATAGAAGATACGTTGATACTTGGGAGGAAATCTTCTTCGAGGAATTCTCTTCCATGGTTCTTCCTGCAAGTCCTAGTCTCTTGATTTGGCTGGAAGGTCTACCTGCTTGTTATATTTTTCATATCCATCCTCTTTTGTTTTCATAGAAGGAATTGGATCCTTTTCGTATTTTTCTTTGTAACCAAGACCAGTCTGTCACTGTTTAATCATTGATTGTTGATGATTTCTTCCAATGCCTTGGAGCTGCTGGTGTAGTTTTGAAGAGTTTTTCCATTTTTTACTTTCTTTCGAAGAGAAACTATTTCAGCTTCCAATGCTTCTATTTCCTTGTTGCTTTCCTTTAATTCTTCCCTAAGCGATTCTTCAACTCGGTTGTATTCTTCAACCTTGATTTTAAGATTTAGGACATATTCCCTTTCTATCTTTAATTCATCTTCAAGAGTGTTGACATGCTTCTTCTCGACCTTGAGCTCTTTGAGAGCCCTTATCACTTCGTTTTGAAATTAAACCTAAGTCATCTCTTCTTCTTCATCTCCTTCTTCGTCAGATGCTTCTTGCTCATTATGCTTGGCCATAAACAATACCCTTCTGTTTTTTTCTTCTTTGTTATCATTGTCTTCATCAGATGAGGAGCTATCTCATTTGGAGAAGAAACTCTTCTTAAACCATTTATTCTTGCCTTTCTTGTTGAACTTCCTCAGACCTTTCTTTCCTTTCATAAAAACCTCATTTTTGTGAGGACACTTGGCTGCAAAATTCCCAATCTCACCACAATCGAAAAATATCAATGAAAGTTTACCTTTGAATTTCCCCATTCCTGTTCTCATTTTTCGCGTGAAGTAGGAAAATTATTTATCTGAAAATTCTTCTTCATCTTCTTCCTTTTCTTCTTCCTTACAACAACAAGTTTTCGCTTTCGGAGTATGCTTGTCCTTACTAGTTTTCTTGGATGCGGCGAATGTTGTTTCTAAGTGAGATGTGTCATCCTCTTCTTCAATCCTCATTTCATATGTCGTAAGCACTCCATGAAATTCATCTTTGCTGGGATTGGCTAGATTCAAACTATATTCCAAGACAGATACCTTTGGGTTGAATCTTGTCGGAAAGGTTCTAAGGATCTTTCGAACAACAATTTTCGTGTCAACAAATTCTCCCAAACCTCCCAATGCATTTGTTATTTCATCAACACGCTGTAAGTATGCATCAATCTTTTCATCTTCCTTCAATTTGAATTGCTCAAATTTTGCCTTGTAAATTTGAAATTTTTCTTCTTTCATGTTTGAGTCACCTGGATATATATTCTCAAGCTTGCCCCATACTTCTTTAGCATTTTTGTAACTCAGTAACTTAAGAGAGACAGATTTGATAAGCCCACTGATAATGAGATCTTTAGCTTGTGCATCATATACTATATTTTTCTTTCCTCGTTCATCTAGGGTCGTTGTAAAGCCTTTTCAATGATTTCCCATACTTCGTATCCTTGCGCCAGAAAATGAACCTGCATTCTTTCACTCCAAAGTGCGTAGTTATTTCCATTGAACAGAGGGACTTTGTTCTTAGTATACTCCATGACCTCCTTCTAGTTATTAGACTATTATTGAAGTAACCAAGCTTTGATTCCAATTGTTGGAAATACTAAGAGGGGGGTGAATTAGTATTTCTTATAAATTATCACTTTTAAATATTTTCAAAGCATTAGTTAATATTCAATTATTCTTGATTTTATCCAATAACAACAGTAAACAATAGAACACAATAGGCACATGAATTTTAGGTGGAAAACCCCCTCTGGGTCAAAAACCACCGAATGCTTTTCTAATAAATTCTTTAATCTTCAACCCCAACTAAAATGAAAGGTACAACTTCCTAGAATTCTAAAAAAACATTCTTCTCCAGCTCCCACTAGAAGGACACCCCAACACCCTGGTTTCTTAAGTAGTCAACTGAATTGATGCCCCGACATCCTAGACCAACCTACCACCATGAATTGTTCACAGACTCCAACCTGTAGGTGACTTCATGCACCAACCTAGCACCTCCTTGCCACCCTATAATGATCAGAAATAAGACAAGAGTGTGGACTCTTGTACTAGGGACAATGATCCATGATACAATATGATTCACAGTTATTTTCTTGAACTAGACCAACCACCCAATCACACTATGACCTACAACCCAACCATAACATTATCCAACAATGACACTTATACCTCCCAACAATGCCTCTCCAACTCTAGGAAAATTTAATCTTTTACAATAATGACTCTTTTACAATTTTACAATGATGATTTTTACAATATTGACTTTTGACATGACCTGATACTTGACTTGACACTGCTTCTTTGAACACTAGTAGTTGTTGAGGTATTATTGTGCTTGCTTCAAGTAATGGTACTTTGGCATTGCAGTGTCCTTCTAGTATGTGTCTAATTTTTCCTATCGTGCCCTCCTTCTTGCAAATGCATTAATGAACAAGACCCAAACCAATATAAAAACAAATACTTACATTGTCCTGCAAACCATATGTCAGAGAAATATTCAAAATTCAAATGTAAATACGTTCAACATTTATGAAAAAACCCAATCAAACATACATACAAAATACTTACATTGTCTTGTAAAAACACATGTCAAATATGATATTCAAATTAAAATTCAAACACTAATGATACATACCTTGTTTTAGCATACTTACCCTTGAATGTTGATGTGTTGTCCTTACTGCAGTGATCCTTGAATGCATAATTTTTCTTGCCTTCTAGAAGCTCAATATTGAATCTGTTGTATCTATGTAATTTTGGATCTCCAAGGTCTAAAATTGCAACCTGTGGTAGCCCTCTCAGTCCTCTTTCCAATCCCATAGGTCTCATCAATATTTGATTATTCAAGAAATGGTTATGCCCAATCTCCTACGATGACATGATTATAGACTAGTTCAGTAGAGCAAACTTGTACAAAGTGTCGCATGTCATTGTTTCAACCTTTGGTCCTAAAAATGATATCCAAAAAACTACAGTCTGTCCTCTTTCTGTCACTTCTTATGAAAATTGAATCCAATGCTCAGAGAGAAAGTTATGAAGATTCTCCCAAGGTCACCTGTTTGACATGAAATTCAAGATCCTTCAAAAACCCTAACTTCCTTAAATCATATCTCTGAAAAATATAGCAAACCAATATTTGAAATTTGGACATGAACTTCATCAGGATTTTGGCTCAAATGGGTTTTGGTTTAAGAATCTGAAGCTTCACAGAAAAAAAATTATAGCAAAAATGCCACGATGACCTATTTTCAGTTGCAAAATCCTTACATGAGAAGGATATGAGGGTCACAATTTATATAAATGCTTAGGTTGATATGGTATTCAATAAGTTAACGTTGGAAGGTTTTTAAGAGCCTAAAAAATTATAAATTATTGACTATTCAATGACCAAAACCAGTGATTAGTGTCATGCCACAACCCCATGAGGTTTTAGCCCACTAACTAGGTTACTTCAAACACGAATATCTGTCAAACCGTGAATAATTACGTGGCATGCCATATCTCAATGGAAACATATCGACAAGTAGAAACCATCCAAAATATACTTGACTCGGAATAGGGTAAGTTGTCAAGTCAAAATTTCCATACAAAATCGGGGTATCCCCTGGTGCTGCTTGGGTTGACATCAATGACAACCACAGATCAATAGCTCCATCTCGTAAAATGTGTCAATATTTAATGACACACGTGGGATTCAACCATTAGCCCTTAGATTTTTTGTTAAAATCATAATTTTAACTACGTCAGTGGCTTCCTCTAGAAATTCTAAGAAGAATGACTATAAACATCATATGGTTCTGTCAGCATCACCATTGGACCTCTTTTGGAATTTCAACATCGAAAAACATGCGACAACATCAAAATATACTAGGAATATTATGGTAGAATATTCTTGAAATTATACCTTGTCTAAATATGTTCCCGTACTGGGCCATGAGCCAACTCTGCCTAGTTTCATGCTCTGAGTTTTGTTCGGGTCCTCCCCCACTCATGTGTCTCCCCTCAAGCCACGAAATAAAGAATGTTTATATAATTCTTTTAGGACAGAGTTTCCAAAAATAATTGTTGTCTCACATGGTTGGCATGGATATTTTAAGAGTTTGTTTATTGGGGAGTCTCAAGTTCAAACCCCATGTGCTCCCAACTTAGTAGTTTTTTGGTATAAAAATATTGAACGTGAAAACAAATTTTGTTCACATACCAAACTTAATTGGCCAACCAGTTACTGCCACGTGGCGGCCCCAAATTGTTCCACGTATATGTTCATTGGAACTGTGTGGTGAGGATTGTGGCATGCCAATGTGATTTCATGTGGCACGTCCTGGTGATGCCATGTGGTGCCTACGTGTTCAACCATGTTAATAGCCACTTGGTGCCACATCATGCCACGTGGCATCTTTGGTGGGTACCACATCAATTTTGTAGGTTCCACCTGGTCTATTGATTGGGCTGCCACATGGCAGCCTTTTGGAGTGCCAAATGGAATTATGGGTTGAATTTGTGATATGGGTGGCTCCAGAAATAGAAGTGGCCTTGAAATAGATCAAAAATCAAGTCATAAGATTGAAGTGAAACCAAGACTAGATCGTAGTTATCGTCATCCTGATTCCAATAGTGTGAATGAAACTCAAATTCTAGTTCGTATGCTCAAGTTATAGTCGGTCAAAGGTCTAGTCAAACTAGTCCAAGTGGAAGTAACTAACGACGCAAAAATTCGGCAACACCTCAGCACAAGAAATCCGGCCACCGAAACGGGCTAATTTGTCGCCTCATTAATTTCCCAGTGACCCTTAAAAACAAGCATCGAAATTTTAAATAATATAGTCATAAAAATAAAAAAGATATAAATTTTGGGGTGGCGGGTTGCCACCCCTGCCACCCCCCAAAAACAATGGTTATATTAAAATTTAAAAAAATCCAAACTAGTTGGCGGGTGGTCAAACCTTTCCAACCCACAAATATTAACCACAAGACATAAATGGCATTGGCACCTAACTATATAACAACATATTATAATATATGTTGTGGGAGGGCCACCCCTGACGGACCCGCCTGATCACCAAACAATACATAACGACCACGTGTTGGGGCCGACGGGGTTCGAACCCACTTGGCCTAGGTAGGTTGATCGAACTGCCAACGGGCGGCCCCGAAATTTGAAAAACTGCAAAAAAACATTCCCGCGTAATTCAAAACTGATCCCTGAAATACAACGCGGACGGGCCATAAACGGGGTCCCGCGAGGATTGGACCTGTTGTGGTTCTTATGGTTTGGTAGATTTGGAAATACCAAATGATAAGACAACATCAAACCACTTTGGGATCTCAGGATCTAGCCCTCCTGGGTCCAGAGAGGGATCTCTCTATAAATGTAAAGAATAATATATCTTTGAAGTTCAATTTAAGGTATTAGGCTAGTTATAGGGCACAAGGGTTGTTGTTTGTTTTTGTTTTGTTTGGTTGGGAAACATGAAAGAAGGGTCCAATATAAGGTAAAGAAGCGAGCAAAGAAGGATTTTTGGCAATGGGGAGATAATTCAAAGAAAACACAAGTCCATTGGGCAATGGGGTCATAAAAGGGTTTACTTGCAATTCAATATCCAAGGCTTTCAAATGGGCTAGTCATCATAAATCAGAGGATCTCTTAAGATGATAGTAATGGAATGAATGATAAGGAAATAAAGGTGAATGACAAGGAAAACCTTCCAAGGTGACCACTTAGGAGCAAATCTAGGGACAGGGCATGCCTTAACCATCTATGATCAAACTCCTAATGAGGTTAACTCTTTAGATAATAGAAAACATTCAAGATGGACACAAAGTGAAGCCTAAGATCAGAGAAATACTTTTAACCTTCTCTGCTTTTGACATTCAACTTAAGGGATCTTAGAAAGGAAAACTGTTGGAAAAGGACCCTAGTGAGACAGAAATAACTCTAAATCCCCCAGTTTCCCAATTCTTTTAGTTAAAACCAGACAAGAACATCTAAGAACAGACTCTAAATTCATACATCGGCAAGCATGGGTAAAACCAACTACTATACTGGTTAAATCATCTTGAATTTGTTCTTAGATTACACAATCAGCAGAAAACATCAAAGATAAGAAGAGCAAGAAGCATTAGGGTACTTTACAGCATTATATCCTAAGCTCGATTACTAATTCTTATCAGAGAAATGAAATGTGATGCATAACAGAGCGGCAAACAATAAAATATAGAACACTTCACCACTGATTTAGATCAGGATCCAATGAACATGCTTGTCATATTCGAGAGCAACACCAGTCACATACATCATTGTCCAATAGCTTTATATCAACTAGAAATCATCTCCCAGCCTATTTTACAACTTATACACAGAACTCTATCTCAATGAAAACAACTTACAATCCACAGTTAACCAACATTTACAATGTATTTCTGAAGAGTTCTTATAGCTGAAAGAGTGGCAGTAGAGGTAGATAGAACTTAAATGCATCATTAAAATAGAGGGAGAAGTGTTTTTGCAGCCCATTCTGTCTTAATATCCTTGTATTGACCTTTAGTCCTATTTGGATGAACTAGGAGTCTTCGACATGCTGATAATTACTTTAGAGGTATGTTTCTGAGGTACTTTCTGGTTGTTTTGTACTCTATTTGTACTCTGGGACAAGTAAGGCAGATAAATGACTTTTAGGCCTTCCATACTTTGTAACTAATGCTCTGGAAATCTTAGGACTTCTGTCAGGGTGATGATCTTCTCAGGAACTTGATGGAGAATAAAAAACATTATGGGAACTTGTCCTTCCTTGGGAAAGAACATTATGCTAATGTGAAAACACTGATATGGCTTGTTTCATGCGCTTTAGGCCTTATTAGCCTTCTGGATCATTTTAAGGGTCTTCAATCTCTATCTTCGTCCTTTTGAACACAGGATAATAGCATTAATCTTCAATAATGTGCTTTTAATCCCTTTAATCTGTCACTGATACTCTTTGCCGCTTCTTTTTTGATCTGTCTATGAATATGCAGGTTTTAATGGCGCTGGAGGTTTTGAAACAAAGTTAATAACTTTGATCTTTAATTTAAAATCACGTTTAAAACTTCTCAGGCCCTTCCTCAATCTTTGGCTCGAAATATCTTTCGTGCTCTAAAAAACACCGTCTCACACTGTGAATCGTAGTGATTCACGCCCTTAAACCTAAGCAAAAACACAATAAAAATATTAATAAATCCATAAAGGAGGGGTGGGGCTGTTGTAGACGCCAAGTGGAGATGGTGGCGAGTTGATAGAACTCAGGATGCAAAGGCAAAAACGGATGAAAATTGATGCGTAATGGTGAAAAAAGATTTGGTGGAGGTCTCGTGCTGTGATTAAAGTGGGGTCGTCCGATTAGACTCAACAGCTGGCGATCATTAGGGAATCGGTGCGCTTATTTAGGAGGTTAGATCAATTAGCGGAAACAAACAAATTTTAGTGTTAAACATAAAAGTTTAATGTTTGGGTGAATACAAAGGAAAAAGGCTAAAATGAAGGAGATCGGGCGCATTTGGTGGTGGGACCGAGAGGGCGGAGGAAGATTGAACGTGGGCCGTCGGATCATGAAAGAGATCAACAGTGGAGATCTTCCAATGAAGTCCTTTGGAAGGTCTAATGAAAGTAATATGGATGGGAACATGACATAATATGAGTCGTTGATCTAGATCAAATGAACAGTCGAGATTAAATGAAGGGTTATATTGGGGAGGGGTGGTTTTAGCGGAAAATTTTTGGTTTCGCATAGCTCCGAAGTGGTTTTGAAAATTTTCCAAAAAAAACACGATACGCCTCGCTGCCTGACACGTGTCCTCCCAAAACTTCTTTTATCGTGTAATTTTAAAACATTAAACTTCGGGTGCAAAGTTACGGGATATGTAATAACGACCATTGGATCTAGGACCTCAGATCTGACGGTGCAGAAAGAGCACGATGTGTTGAAAGATGCGGGGTCAAAACGGAGTGCGGGATTGAATCAAGACCGTTAGATCTGCGAGAATGGACGGCTGAGATCTAATCGACAGGTCGCGAAATAGTGTAAAGGGGTAAGGAAACGATAGAGCGCGATCAGATCCTGGCCATTGGTTCTTGTGGATTCAATGGCTAGGATTGAATCGCATGATCGACATTGGAGGAGGGAAATTGAATGGGGCATTGGATTTGCGCGATGCGATTGAGCGCTGGCCGTCAGATCTGGAAAGGATCGACGGTCGGGGTTAGATCGGAAGGGGAACGACGAAGGGCTATGAACGAAGACCCGATTATATCTCAGTCGTCGGATCTGTAGGGATGGACGGTTAAGATTAGATCGAGGGATCGCACAGGCGGAGGTCAACATGATGGACAGGCACGATACGATTTAGCGCTGGCCATCAGATCGGGAAAGATTGACGGTGGAGATTGTAGCGGAGGTCGATGGAGCAAAGGCTCATCGCATCGGAAAAATAGAAGAAACAAAGGAAAAGGTGGTAAAGAAAGCTCCAATTACGATTGCATGATGGGGCTTAGCACACAGTGCTGAGCGCGAGTCATGAGGAGAAGGGGCTGAAGGTAAAAAATGAAAGGGCTTAAAGAGCCTCGATATTAAAGAAGGTTTTAAGACAAAAATGAAGGTTTTTGAGGCTTAGAAAGGGGTTTTGGTAGGCAGAAAAGGGGATTTTTAAACCAAATGAAGGGAGCCAAAAGGTTTAAAAAGGGAATTTTGATGATTTAGAGGGCTAAGGAGGGGATTTTTTGGGAAATTTGTGAGGGGAAAAAGGGGTGAAAATGGGGAATTTGAAGGGATAAAATGGATAAAATGGAGGTTTTTTGAAGCTTTTACTTTCAAAAACAGTGAGGCTAATAAAATGGAGCCAGCAGTGAGGATTTCTTCAGAGTACAAAGACACGTGGAGGTTTCAAGGATGATAGATTTTCAAGGAAAATGGCTCTCTTGAAGGCTCAACAACATTTTTAGCCACCTGTTTTCTATGTCAAAAATTTATAGCTGGCTAACGGTGGCTCCACATGGGGATGGCATCTTCTTGAAGGTGTCAAGAATCTCAGAAAATAATCTTTGGAGTAGGCTAGATGCCTGATCTTTGACCATCTTTTTCTTCTTTGATCAGCTGCCACAACTCATGAAAATGTCATATCAGCAGTAATATTCTTCCAAACAATCTAACTACCCATCCTACAGTCCTAACATTTTTTATTCAAGGTGCATTTAGACTTGCAAACCTTTTTCATCATTTTTTTTTATTGAAAGCATAAAAATCTAATCTAATTCTACCCTTATTCCTCCATGAGACCAGATTAGACAGTTGGCCTGATAGCTTCTCTACCTACATTAATATATGCTAGGATTAAACTGTCTAGCAGATTTCTTTCTCTACATTCTAAGACAGAAATTTAAAAACAGTCAAACCAGGATTAGACTATCTGGTTTGTTGTGGGTCCATGGCATAAAGACAGTTGCACATGAACTGAACTTTGCAGGAAATTGAGACCAAAATTTTGAAGGCCTGAAATTGTGAAAATTTTAGAGCATCCTTCTTTCTCTTGTGACTCAGATTTTGAGCTTGTTAGAGTCACTTTTCTTCTTCATTTCAGCTTTGGTTTTGGGCTTGTTAGAGCTGATCCTTCTTCTTTCTTCGCTGGTTCAGGTTTTGAGCATATTAGAGCCAGCTTTCCCTTTCTTTAGCTCAGGTTTGGAGCTGATTTGAGCCATTTTTTGGAGCTTCGAAGGTTCAAGTTTTGAGCTTGTCTGAACCTTTTCCCTCATCTTTTTTTTGTATTTTTTTTATTTTTGGTGAAACTGAACAAAGAAATGGTATTTACAATGGAAATGAAAAATTTAAACTCTGAACTTCAACAGTAGTAATTTTTGAGCATCTTGCCATTGACAGGACCCCCAAACAGGTCTGTACCATCTAATTCTTGAAGAAAGAATGCATTTGGACCAATGGTGGACTGAATGACATAAGGGCCTTGCCATAAACTGTCAAATTTGCCATGCTTACCCTTATCTTCTCTTCTAGAGTCCCACTTTAGCACCTTGTCTCCAATTTTGAAGTCACAAGCTTTTGTTCTCTTATCAAACAACTTTTTGATGCTTTCTTGTACTTTTTTAGCTTTGTTGTAGACCTCTTCCCTTGTCTGTCGGAGATGCATTGTTTGATTTATTCTCCTTACCATGCTGTCTTCTTCTGATTGTATTTCTTGGACTAATTTATCATTGGTACTCCTAGGCTGGTAGGGAACACTACATATGCTCCATAGACTAACTGATATGGGGACATTCCAATGGATTTGTTTGTAGTCAATTTTTCTGCCCACAGAGCTTGCACCAACTTGTTATGCCATGATTTTTTATTCTCTTCAAGTAGCTTCTTGATGATGGTCACCAAACTTTTGTTTGATGATTCTGCTAGCCCATTACCTTGTGGGTAATAAGCAGTAGAATGACCAAGTGCAATCTGATACCTGTGACAAAAATCAATCATCTTTTTGGAACCAAAAGAAGCAAAATTATCAGTAATAATATTTATAGGGCAGCCAAATATAGATAGGATGTGGTCTTCAAGGAATTTTATGATGAAAGAATCTGTGTCATTCTTGGAAGATATGGCCTCTATCCATTTTGTGAAATAGTCGGTGGCTGCAAGAATCCATTTGTGCTGGGCAGATGAAGCAGGATGGATTTCTCCTATGAAATATAGGCCCCACTGTTGAAAAGGAGCTTCAATAGTGATGGGTTGTAATGGTAAAGGGAGGAGCTTTCTTTTGCCCTCAAAGATTTGGCACTTATGGTAGGCAACTATAATTTTATGTACATCTTGGAAAAGTGTGAGCCAGTAAAAGACAGCCCTAAGGATTTTTTTGGCTGTGGTTTTCCAGTATAAATGGCCTCCACACTCTCCTTCATGGAAATCTTGTTTGATCCTCTTTGCATCCACTTCAAGCAAACATTTAAGCAACAAACCATTTGAATTTTTCCAATATAAAAATTAATTTAAAATGCAATAATTCCTAGCTTTTAACTTTAAAAACCTTGCTTTTTTCTTTGATAAATCAGGAGGGGCATTCAGATTTGTAAGCACATACAAGATCTCAGCATACCAAGGTGAGTTTTAGAATTGTTCTTCAATAATAGGAGCAGGCAGTCCTTCATGTTCATCCAAGACATCTACCATGTTTATGTCAAGGGCTTGTAGGTTAGATTCAGCCATTAATTGTGCCAAGCCTTGACCCTTGATGAGTTTTGTGGGTTTGATCTCCAGATCATACTCTAGTATCACTGCAATCCATTTACCTCTTTTTCCATCTGGGTCTTGTGACAAAATATATTTTACCACTATATTAGGCACATAAGCAAGATGTGAGAATGCAGAATATACACCTTGAAATATTTTAAGGCCTTTACCAAAGCATAGGCCTACTTTTCCATTATATTATATTTCAAGGGGCATCTCTCAACGCTTTGCTAAAGAAAGAAATTGGCTGCTCCTGTCCTTCTGGGTTTTTCTGCAACAAGACAGCAGCCACGATATGCTCTGATGCAAAGGAGAATATAAGGAAATCATTTGTGAATCTGGGCTGATTAGGACTGGAGCCCGGGTGAGTGCATGTTTAAATAATTCAAAAGATTTTTTAGCCTCTAGAGTCCATTTAACTCCCACTTTTTTTTTTAGCATGTTTGTCATATTTCTCAGGAGTTTTGCTAAGTTCGGAATAAACCTCCTCAGGAAGTTAATTTTCCCAATAAAGGACTGCAATTATTTTATGTTTCTTGGGTGGCTAATCTATAGTATTACCTCAACTCTTTTTGGGTCTATTTTAATCCCCTTTTCTGATATAATATGGCCTAGAAGCTTACCTTCTTGGAGGCCAAATATTGTCTTTTTGGAATTTAAAGATAGCCTTAATCTTCTGCACTTTTCAAAGACTTTTCTTAGATGTTTAAGGTGCTCCTCATTAGTTTTTGAATAAACTGTTATGTCATCTAGATAAATTACAATGAAGTTCCCTATTTCATCTGAAAATGCGATGTCCATAGCTCTTTGGAAGGTTGCACCAGCGTTCATTAGTCCAAAAGGCATTTTCACATACATGAAAATGCCCCATGGGGTGGTGAAAGCTGTTTTTAGTTGATCTTCTGGGAGTACTAAGACCTGGTTATACCCTGAAAAGCCATCTAATAGAGAGATACTTTTAGAGCCAACTACCCTCCGTAGGATGTGTTCCATTTTGGGTAAAGGGTAATTGTCCTTTAGGGAGGCTCTGTTAAGGTTTCTAAAATTGATGCATAGTCTAATTTCTCCTATCTTTTTCCTTACGACCACAAGGTTAGAAACCCAATCTGAAAACCTCATAGGTGATGCAGGAGCATCAAGGCCAATTTTCATTTTTTAATATGTAATAAAGGGGGGTGTGACATTTTTATTATTTTATTAATTAATTTGTTATTTTTAAAAAAAATAGGAGATAAATTATAAAAGTGAGGATTTTGTAAATATTCTTTTATTAATTAAAAGGATATGAGAGAAATAGAATTAGGAGCAAAATTAGGGAGTAGGAATTCTATGTATGGGACTTTGTTGAGTCCACACCTAAAATATATTTAAAATAGATTTAGTTGAGGATTAGGTGGAGATATTTTTGGAGTGAATTAAATTCATTATTTATGTATAAATATGAGTGGTTTTTGTGAGGAAAATACACTTGAATAGTTGAAGAGAGAGTGAGAGTGTGAGTAGTGAGAGGGTTCTACTTGGAAGCCTTCGGGCAATTGTAAAGGGCCAATGGTTGAAAATCAGGCCAAGGAGGAAAAATATTATGTAAGTACTGTGTATTTATGCAAAATTTGATTTCTGGAGTTTACGCCTTTATTGAGTTTGTGTTCAATGTAGGAAGAGATGATTCGATTCTTTTTGAGTTTTACATTGTGGAGGAATTAAATTTAATTCTCTTTGTGTTCAATGATAAAGATCGATGTGTTATATAATTTGGATACGGGGAAAAAGTGATTCGATGTGCTTGAATATACATCGAATTTGTGTGAAACCTGAAATACATAATCGATGATTGTTATGAGGTGTGAATCTTGGCATGAATGGGTATTTTCCAATACATTTGAACCGCAGTTTGGTGTTAAATTTTGTGCATAAAAGCTCTGTTCTATTAGGCTTGTTGTTATTAATAATGGCTGGTGTTACTCAGTGGAATCAATAGCGGGTCAATTGCATAGATCATTGTAGATTTAGTGCAGAAGATATAATCCTGAACATAACTGAATTCTGTATGGACGGAATTAATGGAAATCGATTCTTGGTAAATCAATATCGATTTTATATAAAAAATGAATCATGACAAGTGGAACTATACAAATGTCAAACCTAGTGTTATGAATTAAAAGGCTGTGTTTCATTATGAAGAACGGGTTGAAAAGACAGAACATCGTTGAAATCAATTAGTATAGCAAAGTTGTTTTAAATTCCCATTTGAATGATTTTAATGTGTGTCAAAGGCATAGGTTTGAAATCAAATCGGTGGCAATGTTTGCAGCGGAAACATCAATGAAATCCGCTTTTGAATTCACTTACTCTATGGTGTTTGATTGATTGAAATCGTGTGAAAGCCTGTAGTTAAGTCCAGAAGTTTTGAATCAAATGTATGGTGGAAATAAAATTGATCCTGTGGAAATTTGCGTATAAGAAGCAGCGGAACTTTGGCAATGGGTAATGGGCACATCCTCTTCAGATTTGTGAAGGCTTTTGACCTTTAAAAAGGTGAAGAATTTCTGTTTTAAATCTCATCCAATCTTTGAATTGCGTCCCATGGTATAATAGAGAAGCAATGGTGTTTTTTTATGGTGGTGTTTGTGTTTAAATGTCACAAGAATTACCTAGAAAACCGTTCATTATGAATATCTACTGAATTGTGTGAGTTGTTGAATATGAGCAAATGTTTTAATGCTCATCGAGGGTGGCCAACTCTTTGGTCGAATGTTGTTAAATCAGTTTGATTTCCAAGTGGAAGCATTGTGAAGGCGCAATCAAAATTGAAGGGCGTTTATGGAGGTAAGCTCAATTGTGTTGAAACGTGACCATAAAGATTTGTAAATTTGTGTGGGTCGATGTTATTGAAATGATTCACTGTAAAGGTCGATTTACATTGGAATATATAATTCCATATGGAATGGTAGTGTGGGCGCATTCTTTGAATCCAGCCATATTTGAATGTTGATGTTTAAATGGAAATGATAATGATGTTTATTGGGTTTGATATATGTGAGCATTCGAATGTTTGAGTTATTGGGTTTGATTGAAAGTTTCAAAAGTTATGAATTTTCCATGAATGAGGAAACTCCCATATACAGAGGGTGATTGGTTTTATAACCATAATAAGAAATTCAAAAAGAAGCTTCCGTGTGTGCACATGATAGTATGTGAAATTGCCGAAATTGAAGTTTTTATTGGGCGATTTTTGGAGATGCATTTTATATGCATAGTATAGTAAAGATTCTGGGTTTGCAGGGTTTATCCTACATCAACAGGCACTATGATTTCTACCTCATACATTTTCTTGATTTCGTTTTCCACTAGAGGCAGTTGTATTGGGTTAATTCTATGCATTTTTTTCCTAAAGGGTTTTTGGTTTTCTTTCAATGGGATCTTATGCTGGATAATCTCTGTGTCATAGGCTTCTAAGTCCTCATAGCTCCAAGCAAACACATCAACACAATCTTTAAATAAATAAATGTATTTCTTTTTGATGTGTGCTAGCAAAGTCTTGGCCAACTTAATCATCTTAGGCTTATCTTTGCTGCCTATATTTTATTATTCAACATCTGAATCAGTGTGTTCTATAGTGGGTTTCTTTGCCACATCATTAAAATCAAAAAGGTCCTCTAGGGGTGCTAATCCTCTGGGTATGTTCTTATCTTCTAACTGCAGCACCTCAATGTCTTCTTTACCCGTTTTCATGTATTCTTTAGTTGGTTTTTCAAATTCTTTGGTCAACATGTTTATCTCTGCGTTAGGGGATGGTTTTTCTTCATCAGGGGGCTCTTTATCTACACAGTTTTCATTGCATTTAGAGTCTGAATCGGGTAATTCAAACTCATTCCTGAAAAGAAATAAATCCTCTATTTGTTTGTCACCCTCAAAGACCTGCCAATATTTCTCATTATCTGGCACTGCAAGTCTATATTTTGTTTGAATAATGATCTGTTTGTTTCCAGGTGATTTCTGATATGAACTAGCAGCACAGGCCAATCCATTTGCAATAATGTTTTGACTCCTAGGGAAAAATACAAGCTCATACTCTACAAATGTTTTCAACAGATCCATAACATCATTCCTATATGCCCTTAATCTAGGATGCTTTGCAGTGTACTCTCCGTTGATTTGTTTGATGACTAATTCTGAATCTCCTTGAACAACTATTCTCTTAGCTCCTAGTTTTTTCAATAAATGCAATCCTAAGAGAAGAGCTTCGTACTCTGCAATGTTGTTTGCACACTTAAAGTCTAGTTTAAAAGCATGGCTCTGAGCATAGTTATTTTCAGAACTATGCAACCATACCCCAGCTCTTGCATTCTTTCTAGTGCAAGATCCATCAAAGTTCATTTTCCATAAGGGAATGTTAACAGAATTGTTATCAATTTCATCCCTAATGCTATGTTCACCATTGCGTAGTGTTATGTTTTGTTCTTTAGGACTTTCATGGAGTTCAGAGTGATGAGTAATTTGCTGTTTGCAATCTTGGTTTTGTTCGCTCTGATTTTTTGATTCAGCACACTGTTCAAGGGTTTCTCTCTTGTTTTCCTCTATTTCTAGAGTTGCCATTACGTTCGAATTTTTGGCTTCTACTCTGTTATTTAAATCTGTGTTTCCTAGCTCTTGCTCATCAGTAAAATCATTTTTGTAAAGGATAAAGGAATCTAGATCTATGTGGACAAAGTAGAGAGGTGAATTTTCAGGTTTCTCAAGGCTACTAACTATAAACTTCATGTGTGCCTCTCTATATAGTCTTCTAAGTTGGCTAAAGATAGGGATAGTGGCATATGTCTCATCCATCTGCATTGTACCTTGTAGCTTGGCACTCCATGATCTTGACAACAACATGCCATACTTAGGAGGTACATCTGCCACTACAACATCCATAACCATTCACTTGGCTGGGATTTGAGTCAAATTTACACAGAGATCTTTGATTAGGCCAAGGCACTTCACTCTGCTAGATTCAAAGGAATATAAATCCTTATAAGGTCTGGTTATCTCTAGGCCTAGCTTCTCCATAATCACTTTTGGCATAAGGTTGTGTGAAGCCCAAGAATCATGCATAGCATTATGCGGGATTTTTTCATGGATATTAAGGCTGACATAGAAAGAAGGTATCACCCCTTCCTGAAATTTCCCTTCATTTTTTGGTCCAAACAAAAGAGCTGGTTGATCATCATTCAAATTGACAGTGTCACTGTTTTCTCCTAAGTTTAAAGCTTTCAAAATTTGACCTTTATATACATCCTCAGTAGCTAACTCAGTGAGAGGAACATAAATTTTGATTTTGGCTATCTCACTTTCCAAATTGAAAGGAGACTAACTTTTTGAAAGGTTCAATTCTGTTTTATTGGCCACTATTTTATTGGCAGAATCAACTTGCTGATTCTCACTATGTACAAAGTTTGAAGCTGTTTTATCAGGAGCATTAGCTGCAATGATAGTGCTGCTTGTTTCTTGACTTGGTTTATCAGTAGTTTGGATGTATTTTTCTTTGTTTTTTCCAGAACTTTCAGCTGCTGATTTGTTACTTTCAGCAGTCACTTTAGGAGTCTTTTCAGGTCTCTTTTTAATGGTGATTTTAGAGGTTTTTGGTTTGGGAGTATCTATGTTCTTCTTGCTTCTGAGATCATATTGTTCTCGGACCTGCATGATGGCATTTTTGAATCCCAACCTATAATCGTCAGATTCTAACCCTTCCTCATCCCAATGTGAGTATGAGGTATGATTATCCTCTGTAGGAAAAGTGTGATCCTGGTTATCTACTTCCACCATGTTTATGGTGGTTCCCTCTGATTCTTCTGTTATTCCCTCATCCTCATCAAGGAAATAATCTTGGAATGGAGGTATGAATTGTTGATCAAAGTCACTTTGTCTATTTGGGGGGTTGTTTCTCCTAAAATTCTGGTTCTAATTTTGATTTTGGTTTCTATTCTGATTGTTGACTTGGATCACCATTTTCTCCATCATTCTTTCCATCCTTTCCATGTTTTTTCTAGACTATCATATTTGGGATCAGATTATGTTGTCTTCCCTATAGGTTACCTTCTTCTCAGCCCTCATTCTAGCACTTTTTTCAATCAGGTTTGCTTCTACACTCACTGCTGCTTTCTGCATGTCTTCTAATGTGTCATAATCCCTCTCCCTAAGATGATAAGCCATGTCAGCATCAAAACCTTCAGGATATTTCACTAAGGCCATTCCTTGGGGAGGTCTCATGTGTGGTGGAAGAGCATTGTAGACACTGTTGAATCTAGTGGAATAGTCATGGAGACTCTCTCCCTGATTTCTCTTGAGGTTTTTATACTCTGCTAGTATTTGGAGAGGGTTTCTTTTTACTTCCCATTTGTTCATAAAAGTTTTATGTAAAGAGGGAAGATCATTGATGCTATTGGGAGGTAAGCCTTTAAACCACTTCTTCACTTCTCCTCCTAAGCTCTGGGCGAAGATTCTCATTTTAATTGTCTCATCCTCTATTTCCATATAGTCAAAGGCATCTTCCATCCTATCTACATGATTTTGAGCTGTGGAGGATTCCTTTCCAGTGAAATGAGGGATTTTGGACTAATATTCATTGGGTAGAGGAGCTAAAGGCTATGGTAACACCAAGGGAGCATACCATGCTGCCATGATGGTGTTTTGTGGAGGCAAAGGATTAGCTTGAGTAGCAGGTATATGAATGACAGAAATGCTAGGACCAACATCAAACTGTTGAGCAGATCTAGGGTGAGAGAGACCCAAGTTATGAATGAAATGTATATCAGGAGGTGCTGATGGAGGGTTTTCTATGCCCCTAATGTGTTGACTACTATATGGTGGTGAACTTGGAGGCTCTAAGTCAGTCTGATCTATAGCATTGAATGACTGTGTTCTTGGTAGAACACTTGGTAAATCTAAGTCAATTTGAGTGTCTAATAGAGCTACAAAGTTTTCAAGTGCTGAATTAGCTCTATCAATGTGTCTGGAAATAGTTGATTCTTTAGATGTGAGAGACTTCCTAAGAATACTCTCTGGATTATCAATTATTTCAGGCGGGTTTGGATTAGGATAAGCTCTAGTACGGATTGTTCTTGAAGCCAGTATGTAGGTCCTCAAGACTCAACAAATAAAATAAGCCAGATATGATAGTCTTTGAGTGGAAAACCTATATTTTAACAAAGAAGCTTAATCATATGTGTTTCTTGAATATGGATGATGTTGTAATGCAAGCTGGTCTCCCAGTGGATTTTTGTGAAAACAAAGATAATCAGCAGGCCTACTGATCACTAGTGAATTCTTTTGGTCATTAAGGAATTGTGGAGTTTCTAGGTGGAGGGTTTAAAGTGTTTCAAGAAGGTTTAGAGTCCACCACAGTGATTAACTACCAAATCAAGGCTATTGGTCTTCTTTGAGTTCTTAGAAATGTTTTAAGGAAAGTTTTACTCAAAGCTTTCCCAGTGGAGTCGCCATTATGTTGTGGTTCCTATGATTTGGCAGATTTGGCAATACCAAATGATAAGACAACATCAAACCAATTTGGGATCTCAGGATCTAGCCCTCCTGGATCGAGAGAGGGATATCTCTATAAATGTAAAGAATAATATATCTTTGAAGTTCAATTTAAGGTATTAGGCTAGTTATAGGGAACAAGGGTTGTTGTTTGTTTTTGTTTTGATTGGTTGGGAAACATGAAAGAAGGGTTCAATATAAGGTAAAGAAGTGAGCAAAGAAGGATTTTTGGCAACGGGAAGATAATTCAAAGAAAACACAAGTCCATTGGGCAATGGGGTCATAAAAGGGTTTACTTGCAATTCAATATCCAAGGCTTTCAAATGGGCTAGTCATCTAAATCGGAGGATCTTTAAAGATGATATTATGGGATGAAATGATAAGGAAATGAAGGTGAATGACAAGGAAACCTTCCAAGGTGACCACTTAGGACCAAATCTAGGGACATGGCATGCCTTAACCTTCTATGATCAAACTCCTAATGAGACTAACTCTTCAGACAATAGGAAACATTCAAGATGGACACAAAGTGAAGCCTAGGATCAGAGAAATACTTTTAACCTTATCTGCTTTAGACATTAAACTTAAGGGATATTAGAAAGGAAAACTGTTGGAAAAGGACCCTAGTGAGACAGAACTAACTCTAAATCTCCTAGTTTCCCAATTCTTTCAGTTAAAACTAGACAAGAACCTCTAAAAACAGACTCTAAATTCATACATCAACAAGCATGGGTAAAACCAACTACTATACTGGTTAAATTATCTTGAATTTGTTCTTAGATTACATAATTAGCAGAAAACATAAAAGATAAGAAGAGCAGGTAGCATTAGGGTACTTTATAGCAGCAAATCCTAAGCTAGATAACTGATTCTTATCAGAGAAATGAAATGTGATGCATAATAGAGGGAAAACAATACAAGATAGAACACTTCACCACTGATTTAGATCAGGATCCAATGAACATGCTTGTCATATTAAAGAGCAACACCAGTCACGTACATCATTTTCCAGCAGCTTGATATCAACTAGAAATCATCTCCCAACCTATTTTACAACTTATACACAGAACTCTATCTCAATGAAACAACTTACAATCCACGGTTAACCAACATTTACAATGTATTTCTGAAGAGTTCTTATAGCTGAAAGAGTGGCTGTAGAGGTAGATAGAAATTAAATGCATCATTAAAACAGAGGGAGAAGTGTTCTTGCAGCCCATTTTGTCTTAATATCCCTGTATTGACTTTTAGTACTCTTTGGATGAACCAGGGGTCTTCGACATGCTAATAATTACTTCAGAGGTATGTTTCTGAGGTACTTTCTGGCTGTTTGTACTCTGGGATGAGTAAGGCAGATAAATGACTTTCAGGCCTTCCATACTTTGTAACTAATGCTCTAGCAATCTTAGGACCTTTGTCAGGGTGGTGATCTTCTCAGGAACTCGATGGAGAATAAAAAAAATTATAGGAACTTGTCCTTTCTTGGGAAAGAACATTATGCTGATGTGAAACACCGATATGGCCTATTTCATGTGCTTTAGGCCTTATTAGGCCTCTGGATCATTTTTAAGGTCTTCAACCTGTATCTCCGTCCTTTAGACACTGTCTTATAGCATTTAATCTTTAATAATGGGCTTGTAATCCCATTAATATTTCACTGATACACTTTGCCGCTTCCTTTCTGATATGTCTATGGATACACAGGTTTTAATGGTGCTGGGAGGTTTGAAACATAATTAATAACTTGATATTTACTGAAAATCACGTTTAAACCTTCTCAGGCACCTTCCCTGCAATCTTTGGCTCTGAAAATATCTTCCTGTGCTCTAAAAAACACTGTCTGTGACTGTGAATCAGAGTGGATTCACACCCCTTTAAAACCTGCAAAAACACGATAAAAATATTAAGAAATCCATAGGGAGTGGGGTGGGGTTGCTGTAGAGGGCGGTGGAGATGGTGGCGCAGTGATGGAACTGGTGGATGCAGTGGAAAAACAGCTGAAAATTGCTGCGTAATGGTGAAAATATGTTCTGATGGAGGTCTGGTGCGAGGAGGATTCTGGACCATCCAATTAGACTGAACAATGGCGATCTACAGTTAGGATTCATCGGTGCAGTTGTTTAGGAGGTTAGACTGAATTGGGTGTAAACAAATAACTTTTAGTGTTAAACATAAAGGTTTAATGTTTGGGAAAATACAAAGGAAAAAGACTAAAATGAAGGAGATCGGGCACAATTGGTGGTGGGACCGAGAGGGCGGAGGAAGATTGAACGCGGGCCATCAGATCATGAAAGAGATCAACGGTGGAGATCTTCTGATGAAGTCCTTTGGAAGGTTTGATGAAAGTAATATGGATGGGAACGCGACATAATATGAGCCGTTGATCTAGATAATATGACCGGTCGAGATTAAATGAAGGGTTATATTGGGGAGGGGTGGTTTTAGCGAAAAAGTGCTAGTTTCGCGCAACTCCGAGGTGGTTTTGAAAATTTTCCAAAAAAAACGCGATACGCCTCGCCGCCTGACACATGTCCTCCCAAAACCGCTTTTATCGCGTAATTTTAAAACATTAAACTTCGAGCGCAAAGTTACGCGATATGCAATAGCGACCGTTGGATCTAGGACCTCAAATCGGACAATGCAGAAAGAGCGCGATGTGTTGAAAGTTGCGGGGTCAAAACGGAGTGTGAGATTGAACCAGGACCATTAGATCTGCGAGAATGGACGGCTGAGATCTAATCGGCAGGTCGCGAAATAGTGTAAAGGGGCAAGGAAACGACGAAGCGCGATCAGATCCTAGCCATTGGTTCTTGTGGATTCAACGGCCAGGATTGAATCGCATGATTTGAATCGGAGGAGGTAAAGTGAACGGGGCATTGGATTTGAATGATGCGATTGAACGGTGGCCGTCAGATCTGGAAAGGATCGACAGTCAAGATTAGATCGGAAGGGGAATGATGAAGGGCTATGAACGGAGACCCGATTATATCTCATCCGTCGGATCTGTAGGGATGGACGGTCAAGATTAGATCGAGGGATCGCACAGGCAGAGGTCAACACGGTGGACGGGCGTGATGCAATTTAGCGCTGGCCGTCGGATCGGGAAAGATCGATGCTGGAGATTGCAGCGGAGGTCGATGGAGCAAAGGCTCATCGCATCGGAAAAATAGAACAAACGAAGGAAAAGGTGGTAAATAAAGCTCCGGTTGTGATTGCACGACAGGGCTTAGCACCTGGTCCTGGGCGCGGGTCATATACGGAAAAGGGGCTAAGGGCTAAGCCGAAAGGGGCTTAAGGCCTCAATGTAAAAAAGGGGTTTTTTAAGCCAAAAATGAAGGTTTTTGAGGCTTAGAAAGGGGTTCTGGTAGGAAGCAAAGGGGATTTTTAAACCAAATGAAGGGAGCCAAAAGGTTTAAAAAGGGAATTTTGAATATTTAGAGGGCTAAGGAGGGGATTTTGTGGGAAATTTGTGAGGGGAAAAAGGGGTGAAAATGGGGAATTTGAAGGGATAAAATTGATCAAATGGAGGTTTTTTTAAGTTTTTCCTTTCACAAACAGTGAGGCTAATCAAATGGAGCCAGTAGTGAGGATTTCTTCAGAGGACAAAGACATGTGGAGGTTTCAATCATGATAGATTTTCAAGGAAAATGTCTCTCTTGAAGGCTCAACAACATTTTTAGCCACCTGTTTGCTATGTCAAAAATTTATAGGTGGCTAACAGATGACATTTGATTTTCATATTGAGGAAAACCTTGTCATAATGCAATGTTGGACCATGGTTGACTACAAATGATTTTCATATTGAGAAAATCCTTGTGACAATGTGACGTTGGACCATGGTTGACCATGGTTGATTTTCATATCGAGAAAATATTTGTCACAATTCAACATACAAACATGGTTGACCATGGTCGTATGTCGAATTTTATTGATATTATAAACCTAATGGAATAGTAAACCTAAGGGATTGATATTATAAATTGAAAGGAATAATAAACCAATGGGATTAATACTAAAACCTCAAGGGATTATGAACCCAAGGGAATAATATTAAACTTAAGGGACTAATATTATAAACCCAAGGTATATAAACACTAACATAACAATTATAAACACTAAAATAAACATGTTTGACCATGGTTGATTTTGATATTGAGAAAATCCTAGTCACAATGCGATGTTGGAACATGGTTGGCCACAATTGATTTTCATATTGAGAATATCATTGTCACAATGCGATGTTGGACCATGGTTGATTTTCATATGGACACAAAATTTGTCACAATTCAACATACGACCACGGTTGACCATGATTGACCATGGTTGATCATGTTGATTTTATAAAACATGGTTGACCATGATTGACCATGATTGTCGAAGGTTGACCATCATCATTGACCATGGTTTACTATGGTTTTCTCTGGTCGACCATAAATTCATTGACCATAGTCGACCATATTCAAGCATGATTAACCATCATCATGGTTCATCATAGAGACATTGATTAACCATTATGACCGTGGTTGATAATGGTGGAGCATGCTTCACCATGAAAGATCATCGTTGAACATCGTTGATCATCGTAGATGATGGTTGACATTGGTTGACCAAGGTTGAGAATATTTGAACCGATTCAACTATAATGAACATATTAAATTTTATTAATTTATTACAAAATTATTAATTTATTAAGTATAATATAAATTAATTAATAATTGATTTAGGGTCATTCATTTATAAAATTTAATATTAATTTTTATTAATAGAAACCTTAAATTAATAGTGTTATTCAATATATTAAATTATAAATTATAAAAAAATATTATTCTTAATGTTCTTTACAATTATTAATATTATAATTAATAAAATATTGTTATCTATTTACAATATTATAATATTGTTAACTATTTACTAATTAGTTTGAATGATATTTGTATCTAATAACAATATATTTTATTAATATTTAATGATGTTATTGTGTAATAATAAACCAATATAAATTTATTTTAATATATTATTTTAATATAAATATATATTATTATAATTTACTAATTCAATATACTATAACTTACTAATTCAATATATTATAATGTAAATATTTCTATATATATATATATATATATTGTTAATTGTATTTTTGACACCTCAAAAATGAGTAATGTCATAAATATGTTTTTATCTATTTTATTTGTTTCATTGTCATGATTTTATTTTATTTTTGTTTTTTATTTTTTTTTGGTGTAAGAGTTCGATTTCATATAAGAATAAGAATAACTAATAAAACTATTTATTGAATAGATTTTGTATTTAAATAATCTATTTATCTAGAAAATATCCAAGGGAAAAATATACATGGAATAAATTTATTATCAACCAATAAAATATATTAATTGATTACGTCTCATATAAAAATAAACAATAAAAAAATCCAACCATTAATTTTATTAAAAAATAATAAGTTTAACTAATATTAAATGTAACTAATTTTTAATCTAGTTTAATGGATAATTTGTCTAATGCGTCATGTGCCTTACGATAAAGTAAGCTCTCGGAAAATTAAATTTAATATTAATCCTAACCATATTTTAGGGATGTAGAGTTAAGGGGAACTCCTAAAGCTTTAACCTTGCAACTGTAATGGGGATGGGACTGATTGATACTTTTTCTGATGCAAGAGTATTACGGTAGAGCAAACAATGTGACAAGGTTGGTCACATGTTGTGGCTTGGAAAGAGGGCTAGCAGTCCTAAGAATTTGAAGACTTTGTCTTTTCTTTAAAAGTATTTTGTTTAAGTTGAATTTGGGCTAACTCGACCAATGTAATTTGCAGAATAAAAGAATTGTTAATTTAGGATTAGTTGAGAATTTAGTTGAATAAGTTGAATAAATTGTTTTGGAAACTGAATGACAGTTTCTCAACCATATGGGGATTTTGGGAAAGGATAAAACCAAACCAAATCCACCATTGTGGGGTTCTGCCATCCGTAGAGAGAAAGGAGAGATTAGAGAAGTGTAAGTGAATGTAAAAACCAACCATTAGAGTGCTTAGCTCTGTGTTTTCCATCTCCGAACTATTTTTAAGTGTTTTGTGCTTGATCAGGATCTTTGTTTTTAAAACAACATTTCTTTTCCAAATGATGTCTATGTGTTTTGTTCTTTAATTGGGGTCCCTGTTGTAGATTAATTATTTGAATCCTTGTTGAAATCGATTAATTGTATTTGAGACGCACTATGAGAATATTAATTAGATTTGCAGGCATAGTGGGTCCATAGATCTTGCATATTCCTTATGAGTCGAATATTGTGTTAATTGCAGGGTAAAATAATCGGATTGTAGGCGCAACGAGGGCTTAATTTTATATTTTCCTTTGTTAAAACGCGTGTTGTGTTAACCACAGAACAAACCCCAATCAGACTTGGAGGTTTAATGAGGACCGTCGATACAAAATTGATCAACGGTGCTAAACGCACGTCGCAACCAAACCTTGTCGCACATCGCAAAGAATAGAAAACAACGATAAGATTTCGCAAGATAAGGAATTTAATTTGCGATGCGAATTGGTATGAAGGAGAAGCTATGCGGGCCGTCGGATCTTGCAGAAGCCAACGACAGGGATTGAATACAGTGATCGCAAATCCAAAAATATTGGAATTAGCATTAAGGACAATCGCAGGGTAAATTAAAAGATTTGCGATGCGAAGTGCGGGAGGACACGTGGCAGCACGACGCAACTTCACAAATCATTGGGAATATGAATTAACTTTTAAGAGTTATATTGTGGGGGATGTGAAGTGCGATCACACGTTGATTGGTCAAGAGTTGTATGGGTCCCTCCGGGAAGAATTCCTGTAGGTTTGCATTTTTTTTTGTTTATGCGTTGGTTTGGGTTATTTGTTTAAGTCTGCATATATTATAAAAACTATGTTGTTGATCGCACAAGTATGTATGTATTGTTTTGGGCATATGAAGGTTTAAATAACCGTTGTTGATTCGCAATGTATGTATGTGGCTAATCCCCGAGGTTAATCTCTGTTATGAATAAAGGGGATTTGTATTAATTCTAAAGAACTCCATTCTGCAACTTTATTCTGATATATTGCAGTGGGTCTGCATTAATTGGTATAAGAGCAATTTTCTCCCTAAGTGAAGATGGAAGTAGGAAGAAGAGGTTGGGGAAGAGCTGAAGTAGGAAGAAGAGGCCCAGGAAGGGCTGCTAGAGGAGCAACATATGAATAATTGCACGAAGATATTAGAGTGCTATTTGCACATTTGGCAGCAGTGGAAGTAGGAAGGCGTAGGGATCCTAAAGGAGGAGATGATAGTGATGAGGAGCTAGAAGCACAAATAGATGATCCAGAGAACGATCCACCAGAAATATGGTTACTGAAATATGTTTTGATGGCTAGCAGCAAGCGAAAACCAGAGCTCTCCAATTATGATGGAAGTTTATCCACATAAGCATTGCTGAACTGGATAAGTGAGTTGGATAAATACTTCGAGTATGAGGAAAATAGTTAGGACAAGAAAATCAGGTTTACTGTCACTAAGTTGAAAGGACACGCCGCACTGTGGTGGGACAATGTGCAGGAAGAAAGGAGAAGAATGAATAAGTCTTTGATTCAGAGTTGGGACATGATGATTGAAAATATGAAGAGCAAATTCCTGCCTAAAGATTACCAAATTTCCCTTCACAGACAAGTGCAGAACCTGAGACAGAGGACAATGACTATAAAATAATACACAGAAGCGTTCTATAAATTGAACTTGAGGGTTGGGTATGTTTAAGATACCCCTAAGAAGACAGCCATATTTGTGAATGGTCTACGGATGGAAATCTTGGATGAGATTAGTATTATTTCCCCCAAAACTATAGAGGATGCATACTAGTGTGCTTTGAAGGCAGAAGAAAACATTGTTAGGAAGCAGAATGCGAGAAGTGGACGTGGTTCCGGTAGAGGAAGAGGAAAGTCCTATGGAAAAGGTAGAACGACTGACAATAATGAAAAAGGAAGCAGTTTGAAGACTTTGGGATAGACTGAGAAGGAAGGTAACACCAAAGGTGGAAGGCCATACCAATGAGGAAGAGGTAATGGCAGAGGTAGGGGAAATAAATAATAGTGTTACAAGTGCCGCAAATGGGGACACAGGTCTTTTGAATGTCCTGAAAATGAACCAGCTGGACAGAGGGGAGCGTATGTTTCTCAACCTGACGAAGCAGAGGCAACGCCACAAGAGGTGGAGAATGTGCCTGAAACAAGAGAAGCCTTGGTGTTGAACAAGGTTTTGCTAAAACCAGCAAAGGAGGTGGCTGACCTGACACAAAGGAAAGCATTGTTCCAGACTGTGTGTAAGTCACATGGAAAATGCTGCAAATTGATTATAGATAGTGGAAGCATTGATAACCTTTTAGCCACTTAGATGGTGGAGAATTTGGGTTTGAAGAAGTCAAAGCATCCGACTCCATATAAGGTGTCTTGGCTGCATAAAGGACACCAACTGCTGGTTTATGAGAAGTGCGAGGTGGAGTATCACATTGGCAATTATAAGGACAAGATAACTTACGATATTATTCCTATGGAAGTGTGCCATATTCTGCTGGGAAGACCATGGAAATATGATAGAAAGGTCATCCATGATGGGGAGAAGAATTGCTATATATTTTTGAAGGATGGGATAAAGAATACACTAGTTCCCATGAAAGAAGAAGCGACTGCAGAAAGTAGTGGTACTAAAACACTCCTGATAGGTGGGAAGGAGTTTCTGCAACAGATTGAAGAAAATGAAGTGAATCATGCAGTTGTGCGGAGGCCAAGAGTAGTATTAATGCATAAATAAATTACTGATTTTCCTGTTGAAATACAAGACATGCTGCAAGAGTTTAGTGATACTGTGGTAGATGATCTACCTGATAAACTACCACCAAGGCAGAGCATTAGTCACAATATTGATTTTATTCCAGGAGCCGGTTTGCCAAACAAGGCTGCTTATCGGATGAGTCCGAAAGACAATGAGGAGACTAGGAAGCAAGTACATGAATTGTTGGATAAAGGACTGGTTCGAGAGAGTTTGAGACCTTGTGTTGTTTCGACTGTTCTAGCTCCCAAGAAAGGAGGTGAATGGCAGATGTGCATTGATTCTCGGGCGATAAACAAGATCACTATCAGGTATAGGTTTATGTTACCCCAGATGGATGATATGATGGATTGTCTAAGTGGAGCAACATAATTTTCAAAGATATATCTGAAAAGAGGCTATCACCAAATCAGGATTAGAGAAGGTGACGAATGGAAGACAACTTTCAAGACTAATGAAGGCTTGTATGAATGGTTGGTCAAGCCATTTGGGCTGAGCAATGCACCCATCACATTCATGTGTTTGATGAATGAGATGTTGAAGGAATTCATTGGTAATTTTGTGATTGCATATCTGGATGATATACTTATTTTTAGCAAGACGAAGGAAGAACATTTATGGCATGTCAGGTATGTGCTAGAAAAATTGCAGCAAAATAAATCGTTAATGAATTTGAAAAAATGTTCTTTTTGCAATAAAGAATTGATTTATCTAGGATTTGTAATTTCTGGGAATGAATTGAAGATGGATCCAGAGAAGGTTTCAGCCATAGTTAGCTAGCCATGTCCCAAGAGTTTGTTTGAATTAAGAAGTTTTAATGGATTATAAAGTTTCTACCAGAAGTTTATTAAGAAATTCAACGATATTTGTGCGCCTATGTTGGATACCATTAATAAGGGAAATTAGCCTTTTCATTGGACAAAATCTGCTGAGAGGTGTTTTTAGTTTTTTAAGAAGAATATTATGGAAAAACCAATCCTAAAGTTTCGAGACTTCAACAAAATTTTCCAAGCTCCTTGTGATGCTAGTGGGACAGCCATTGGTGCAGTACTCAGCCAAGAAGATAAGCCAATATCATACTTCAACGAGAATTTAAATGAGAGTAGGCAGAAGTATACGTCTTATGACAAAGAATTTTATGCAGTCGCCCAAGCATTGAAGTATTGGAGACATTATTTGCTAGCTAATGATTTTGTTTTGTTTTCAGAAAATTCTGCCTTACAATATATTATGCAGCACCATAAGATGAATCATAAACACGCAAAGTGGGTGGAGTAATCGCAGAGTTTTACTTTTTTTTTGAAACACATAAGTGGTCAGGCCAACGAAGTGGCAGATGAGTGAGTAGGAGGAGTCTATTATTTCAAGAAAGTGCAGTGCAAGTGTTGGGGTTTGAGCATCTCAAGGACTTGTATAAAGCAAATGCAGATTTTAAGGGAGCTTATGAAGCTTGCCAAAACCCACTCTTGAGAGATAATAGTCCATGGTTGGACTATAACATGCAGGAGGGGTTGTTGTTCAAAGGAGGACAATTGTGTATTCCATAATGTTCTATGTGAGAGAAATTAATCCAGGAAAAACACAGTGGAGGTTTGGCCGGAAAATTTGGTATAGATAAGACCTTGGATTAGCTGAGCCACTTTTACTATTGGCCAAGAATGCGAAGGGATGTACAGAGGTTCGTAATCAGAAATAAAGTGTGTCAACATGCAAAGGGACACAATGAGAATGCAGGGTTGTATACACCCTTACCAAATCCGAATAGAGCATGGGACTCAATCAACTTGGACTTTGTCTTGGCTCTACCAAAGACACATAGGGGATTCGATTCCATCATGGTGGTGGTGGATCGTTTCACCAAAATGGCACATTTCATTCCATGCAGAAAGACAAGTGATGCCACACATGTAGCAATTTGTTCTTTACAAAGATAGTTAGATTACATGGCTTGCCGAAGTCCATCATCTCAAACAGGGATGTAAAGTTCACATGTCGTTTCTGGCGAACATTGTGGAAGAAGTTAGACACTAATATACATTTCAGTTCTGCTTACCATCCACAGTCAGATGGGAAAATTGAAGTTGTGAACAGAAGTCTAGGAAATCTATTGAGAAGTTTGGTTGGTGAAAATTCCAGACAATGGGATCGTGTGCTTGCACAAGCGGAGTTTGCTTACAATGACTCACCCAAGAGAAACACAGGTAGAAGTCATTTCCAAATCCTATATGGAATTCACCCACATGGAGTATTTGAGTTGTGGGATTTGGGTCAGTTGGAACGTAGGAGTGCTGATGGCGAAGATTTTGCAAAAGAAATCAACGATCTACATGAACAGGTCAAGTTGTAGCTACAAGCCAACAACCAAAAGTATAAACAAAGAGCATATTTGAAAAGGCGGGAGGTACAATTCGAAGTAGGAGACTTAGTACTGACACATTTGTGCAAGGAGAGGTTTCCTAAAGGAAAATACAATAAATAGAAGATGAAAAATATCAGGCCTTGTAGAATTCTTTGGAAGTTTTCTGCAAATGCTTATGAGTTGCAGTTACCTCTGGGTGTAGGAGTCTCGCCCATCTTTAATGTGGCATATCTGTACCCATACATTTATTTTGATGAGGGAGAAAGTTCAGAGAGATGAACACAAGACACCTAGGATGAAGAGAGAGCATGGATCAAACAAATGCCTCTTACACAACCTTTGGAGATTGAACAAATTTTGGACACACAGGTGGCTAAGAAGACAAAAAACAAAGAATATCTAAAGTATCTGGTCAAATGGAGGGACCATCCTCTAGAGGACTATTCTTGGTTGGATGCCGCCCAAATTCAAAATGCAGGGTACTCTTTTGAAGAGCTCATGGATAGGAGCCATGAATTTAATTTACCCCAGGAGCTTGATGTAGGAGCATTAAGGTAGAGCTAACAATGTGAGAAGGTTGGTCACATTTTGTGGCTTGGAAAGAGGGCTAGCGGTCCTAAGCATTTGAAGACTTTGTATTTTCTTTAAAATTATTTTGTTTAAGTTTAATTTGGGCTAACTCAGGCAATGTAATTTGTAGAATAAAAGAATGGTTAATTTAGGATTAGTTGAGAATTTAGTTGAATAATTTGAATAAGCTGTTTTGGAAACTGAATGACAGTTTCTCAACCATATGGGGAATTTGGGAAAGGATAAAACCAAACCAAATCCACCATTGTGGGGTTCTCCCATTCGTAGAGAGAAATGAGATATTAGAGAAGTGTAAGTGAATGTAAAAACCAACCATTAGAGGGCTTGGCTCTGTGTTTTCCATCTTCGAACTATTTCTAAGTGTTTTGTGCTTGATCAAGATCTCTCTTTTTAAAACAACATTTCTTTTCCAAATTATGTCTAAGTGTTTTGTGCTGTAATCGGGTTCCCTGTTGAAATCGATTAATTGTATTTGAGACACACAACGAGAATATTAATCAGATTTGTAGGCACGACGGGTCCATAGCTCTTTCATATTCCTTGTGACTCGAATATTGTGTTAATTGCAACGTAAAACAATCGGATTGCAGGCGTAACGAGGGCTTAATTTTATATTTTCTTTGGTTAAACCCAATGTTGTGTTAATCACAAAAAAAATCCCAATCGAACTTTGATGTTTAATGAGGACCGTCGATACGAAACTGATCAACGGTGCTAAACGCATGTCGCAACCAAACGTTGGCACACATTGCAAAGAATAGAAAACAAAGATAAGATTTCACAAGATAAGGAATTTAATTTGCGATACGAATTGGTACAGAGGAGAAGCTATGCGGGCCATCAGATCTTGTAGAAGCGAACGACGGGGATTGAAAGCAATGATCGCAAATCGCAAAATATGGGAATTAGCATTAAGGACCATCACAGGGTAAATTAAAAGATTTGCGATGCAAAGTGTGGGAGGGCATGTGGCAACACGACACAACTTCGCAAATCACCCGGAATAGGACTTAACTTTTAAGAGTTATATTGTGGTGGATGAGAAGTGCGATCGCACGTTGATTGGTTAAGAGTTGTGTGGGTACCTCCGGAAATAATTCCCGCGGGTTTGCATTTTGTTTGGTTGATGCGTTGGTTTGGGTTATTTGTTTAAAAATCAATCAAGTCCGTCCATTAAAAAATAAATTAAAAAAATAGCAGGTCTCATCCACCTTAGATTGAAATAAGAAACTTTAGGCTAATAAGAACCCTTCAACTAATTAACTTAGATAAAACTATGTTCCAGTATGACTTCACAACATGTATGATTATTAATAAAACCCTTATAATAAAAATGTTATTGTTTTAAAAATATTACATATATTATTATTTATAATATTAATTTCAATGATAATAATAATAATAATAACAATATTTATTACAAATTTTATATTACTATAAACTTGATATTATAAAAATTAAAAATATAAAAATAAAATTATAAAACTTAGTTAAAAATATAAAAATAAAATTAAAAAACATTAAAATACTCTAAAATTGTAAAATTCTAATATTATAAAACCTAAAGATATTTTAAAATGTAGAGTTCAAAGTTATAAAACCCTCAGAGCTACTTTAATGTTATGGAGGTATCACATGTGCAACTATACCATTTATCAATATAACATTTAATATTTTAAATATTAAATATTTTTAGGTTTTTATTTTTTTTAATATTAAATATTAAGCATTGTTATCATATATGCAGAGTTTATATGTTTAAAATATTTCATATTATGTTAATGGAGTTTGGATAAATTTATATATGATAAATTTGATAAATTAAAAATTATTTAATATTTTGTAATTAATTTTTTTAAAGTATTTTTATAGTAAAATATTTTATTATTTCATATAAAAATATTAAGTGGTTTTATTCTATAAAATTGCTCAATATGAAAATTTTAAAATTAAATTTTTATATTAAAAAATTAAAACTTTATACTTTATTCGAGCAAAAGTTTTAAATATTGATATATAACTATTGCAAATAAAATAAAATCTGGTCATTTCCAGTTATACTTATGACAATGTTTGTATGGGCATCCAATTGATTAATTTGAACCTTAAAAGCTTTAAAAACATTATTGTGAAAGTTAAAACATTAATTTTTTATAAGTTATATTTAAAGTTAAAATATAGATCCCACAATCTCTATTGATAAAACATTAAAATAAATCTAAAATTGTAAAATTCTAATATGATAAAACCTAGAGAATCCTCAAACTTACATTAATTTTATGGAAGTATCACATGTGCAACTATAACATTTATTAATATAATATCTAATATTTTAGATATTATCTGTGTTAGTTTTTTTTTTTTTTAATATTAAATATTAGGATATGTTATCATACATATAGTATCACATGTGCAACTATAACATTTATTAATATAATATCTAATATTTTAGATATTATCTGTGTTAGTTTTTTTTTTTTTTAATATTAAATATTAGGATATGTTATCATACATATGGAACATTAATATGTTTAAAATATTTTATATTATGTTAATAGAGTTTGGATAAATTTATACATAATTATGATAAATTAGATAAATTAAAAAATATTTAATATTTTTTAATTAAAATTTTTAAATTATTCTTGTAGTGAGTTATTTTATTATTTTATATAAGAAATATTAGGTGATTTTATTCCATGTGCTCAATATAACTCTTTTTAAAAATTAATTATTTATATTAAAAAGGTTGAAACCTCATAATTTATTTAAATAAAAGTTTTAAATATTTATATGTAACTACTGTCAATAAAATCTAGTCATTTGCAGCTATACTTATGACAACCTTTGCATGGGCATCTTGGTTAATTTAAGCGTTAAAAGCTTTGGAAACATTATTGTGATGATTAAAAGTTTAATTTTTTTATAAGTTATATTAAAGGTTAAAATATGGATCCCACAATCTCAAAAACCATGAATAAAACACTTATTTTTTATTTTCATACTAGTGTACCTTTAGACAATTGTGGTTGTCTCTATTACATAGGTTTAGAGTTTCTACTTACTATGTGACTTATGCAGTTTCATTAATGATCATAAAAAGAAAAAGATGATGATAATGATGAGTGCACCTCCTGTTGGGTGTGGAGCCTGATTATTTTCTTTATTTTGTATCACAACATTGGACCTCTATTCTTAATGGGGTGGAAACGCCGCCCATAATTGTATGCTTCTTGGGGGTCCACGGGGGGTAGTTGCGAGTTTATGAAGCCCCCCTCGGCAGGGAGTTTCGGGGGCAGCGCCCTCGAAGCTAAAAACAGATGTAAAATTGCCTTGTAGAAGTATTGTAATTTCTAGTCAAACTGGGCCGTTTATTAGGCAGATGATCTAATGGTAGAAGTTATGTTTAATTTAGGGTTTTTTTGCCCTAGAAGGCAACCCCTCGTTTTATATGAGGGTATTGTATTGCAGGTGTGTATTGTATGTGTATTCTCAGAGCGAGAAACTGATAGAGAGACTATGAGAGAGAACAAAGGATATTATAGCGGCTTTGCTGCATGTCGTGTCTTTTCATTTTGCTGGGTAATAGAAAGGAAGGAATGACTGTTCGGGGTGGATGTAGCCCAAACTGGGTGAACCACATATATCTGTATCTCTCTGGTTTTATGTGTTTTGTGTGCTTGTATTTTCTGCATATTTTATGTGTTACATTACTCTGTAATATATAATTTTCTAACACCTCCCTAGTCTAATCCTCTTGCATATTCTCCTTTGACACCATCCTCCACCTACAAATAAAAATGGAGGCCCTATTATAAATTCAACATTACACCTATTTTGTCAAATATTATATCATTTATTTCTTCAATCTACACATGGTTATCCTAAATTTGAAGCTTAATTTAATTTTAATTTGATTTATATTTAGATACATTTTGAATTTGATTAAGATTAAGAAATATGATGAATAATTTTCAAGTCAATTATGTAACGATTATTATAATACTATACATATCAAACCCTGCCCATCAAGATTTCATACTTCGTAGCTTATGAAATATCATGTGTAGATAAGACTTTACACAATGGGAGGTGTGATGTCTAAGCTCTGCATTTTTTGTAAATTATTTTTCATTTTGACATGAAAAGAATAATTTATTTTTGCTTGTCACTATTGAAAAATCAAATGAAAATAATCATTAAAACGAAAATATGATATTATTTTTTAAATTTGATTATTAAACTCCTCATTACAAAAGAAATATAATTTAAATCAAATTAAATTAATGATATAATGATGATGATGATGATGATGGTTAACGTTCACTGAGACCAATCTTTCGTCTATCACACCCAAAGAAAAGAGTTATTTAGTTTGATTTTAAGATTTTATTCCTATGCTCAAAAAGTTTGTTGAGAAGCCTCCCGAGCTCACTATAATTTTAACATCTTAAAAGGCTAGGAAGGTCAGTATTGCAAAAAATATTATGAAATGGAGCTCTAATGTGGTTGTATGTGGGGCACTCTAAGAGGAAGTGATTTTCATCCTCGATGTTCATATTCTCACAGAGATGGTAGATCCTTTCCATCCATGGTGTTTTAGGAACTGTCCAAAGACTTGTTTCACTACGGAGATCATAAGAGTTTGTTCTAATCTTGGCTATATTAATTTTCTTCTTTGCACTAGTTAAAACAGAGAGATACTTTTGATCTTCTAGGGTGGGGTTGATGACCTCCTTGTAATATCTTAATTTTCTTTTAGCTGCTAGATCTTTTTCACACCACATTTTTTCTTTGAACTTAGAAGTAACATTTTTTTTGATGTTATTAATGTTTTGCAAAGCAACATTCTCGTCAATCTCCCAATGGTTTAACCAGGCCTTGGGGTCTTTATACCAACCTCGTTTAAGCCTTAGGTGGTTCTGGCTAGAATTTAAAGCTAGGTTAGGAATTCTATGGTCTCTTATGCTATTGAGTTTGTGCTTGTACAACAGAAGCCTAGTCATAGCTAGGCTCTCGATAGGGGAAAGACCCACTTCTATAAGGAGAATAGGATAGGGTGTATTGATTTTAATTTTAAGGTTATACGTTGTAAAACACTTCTAGATTTGCTCAATCTTTCTCTAGGATTCTCTAGAGATGCTGCAACCCCAGACCTCACATCCATAAGATAACAGGGGTGACTAAATTTTCAAAGAGGAACTTATTTCTATCCCAAATTACGAGGTTTTTCGTTTTACAATTATTTTCAAGACCAAAATAAGCTTTCCACCCCCCATTAATCATTTTACGAATGCTATAGTTCCGGTTGAGCTTGTGATGAATATCAATTCCTAGGTACTTGTAAGAAGGCACTTCCTCCAAGTTACTATTGTCATACATAAAATTAGTGTAAGTGTCCTTCTTGGATTTGATAATCATAACTTTTGTTTTGTTAGTGTTAACAGACACACCCATGGTAGAGTTGAAATCCTTAAGAAGTCTAAGTTGCTTATCAGGATCAGAGGGGCACCTTACGAGAAGAACAATATCGTTAGCATAGAGAAGAAGGATGATGACTATCCCAGCGAAGATCGTGCCAACACATCCTGCTTCCTCTAAACAACCTTCTAGCTTGTCTATGTAAATGCCAAATAAGGTAGGAGAGAGAGGGAAACCTTGTTTAACTCTGATATTACACGTAATATCTTTCGACCACCCCTCATTACTCTTTGACTTGGCAATTACATTGTCGTATAACCTTATAGCGGCCACTCTTTTTTTTTAAATCATTTTCTTGGATTTTTTTTGGAGAAAATGGGAAAGAGTTACATAACCCATGTGCCACGTTGCTATGGTTTATTGTTTGTACTTTTTAGTGCAAAAGGATGCGATTTTCTGGATTGTTTTTAATTACTAACCGACGGAATTCCAAAAATTCAAGTGCCAAGTTGATAACAAGTACGGAGGATGGGGGAGTTACGTAACCCATGTGCCATGTTGCTATGGTTGATTTTTTGTATTTTTTAATGCAGGAGGATGCAATATTTAGGAATTTATTTTTATTGCTGACCGACAGAATTCCAAAAGCACAAGTGCCAAGTTGCTAACAACTACGGAAGATGGAGCACCTTTCATAAGTGTAGCACCATGTTCTTTCTCATTTATCGTTAATGATGATATGTGGCTATTAGCCACTCGTATCTTAAATTTCAATTTTAACTTAGTTAATGTAAAATCAGTTTGGGTCATTTCCGGGTAGTGTTAATCTTGATAGTTGGTAATTTATGATAAATGGTGTAGTAAATTTTTATCATGTTTTGTAAAAAGTTAATTTAAGTATGGTTTAAACAAGTGATTTATATATGCAAGTGAGTTAGTGATGTGAATTCTATTTATTGATGTAGTCGCAACAACAAAATTATATTGACAAACTTAAATTTAGACCATCAAATCAAAATTTTTAATTAGTAAATCATTAAAGTAGCCAATTTCAATAGAGAGGACAACGTAATAAGTATATATTGGTGTATTGGATAAGTATAAATATATATTGACATATTTTTAATAAATAATTAATGAATGAGATTATGTAGGATAAGAATGAATCAAATATTTTGTTTTTTTAAATGAAATATAAGTTTAAATTTAAAATGGCTATGGGCTCTTGGTGATATGATGCTTTGTTAAGGCATTCCTTGAGGTAAAGTCTAAAGTCACCGGTTCAATTCCCTGGATCGTGGTGATATATTGGAGATGCTGAAGATGTAGTATTGTCATTCTTATATATATATATATATATATCTTTGTGTGTGTGTGTGTGTGTGTTTCAATTTAAAATAGTAAAATATATTTCAAATTTAAAATAATTATTTTATAATTAAAATGTGCAAAAAAAAATCTTTTATTTTATATATTACAAATTAAATTTATAATTAAAATGTGCAAGGAGGTCATCAACCCCACCCTAATAGATCAAAAGTATCTCTCTGTTTTAACTAGCTCAAAGAAGAAATTTAATATAGCCAAGATTAGAACAAACTCTCATGAGCTCCATAGTGAAACATGTTGTTGGACAGTTCCTAAAACACCATGGATGGAAAGGATCTGCCATCTATGTGAGAATATGAACATCGAGGATGAAAATCACTTCCTCTTAGAGTGCCCCGCGTACAACCACATTAGAGCTCAATTTCATAATTTTTGTTGCAATACTTACCTTCATAGTCTTTTAAGATGTCAAAATTATAGTGAGCTCGAGAGGCTTCTCTCCAAGCTTTTTGAGCATATGAATAAAATCTTAAAATCAAACTAAAAAACTCTTTTCTTTAGGTCCGATAGACCAAAGATTAGTCTCAGTGGTAATTAACCATCAACATCATCATCATCATTTATATTGTGCATTAAAAATATTTTTATTTTTGAATAATTTATATTATATCATAAATAAAATATTTTATCAAATTTTTTTTTCTTTCGTCAAAATTTAAATTTTTATTTGTTATTAAAAAAAATTATAAAATATATTGAAAGTTATAAATATATTTTTCATTAGCTTTAAGTTGTCTGAACATTTTTTATGTCAATTTAATATATATCTATATATATATATATATATATATATATATATATATATATATATATATATATATATATATATATATATTCATAAACAATATAGGTTTTAGTGAACATTAATCATTATCATCATCATTATTTCTAAAAATATTAAAAATAAAAAAATACAATTTAATAATATTTTTAATTATTAATATAATTATATTATAAAAAAAATTATAATAAAAATGAAATTTTTTATTTTTATTTAGATATTCATTTTAATATTTTTTGAAATATATATTGTCATATGTTGTTCTCAAATTCAACTACCATTATATAAATATGCACTTTCACTTAGCATTTTGCTATGAGGTGAGAGAGTGTAAAAATGCATTTAAATACTATTACTATAATATAAAAAAATATTATTAATTTTTTTATTTTTATTTATTCTTATAAAAAATAAATTAGTAAATAAAGAGTTTTCCACTCAAACTTAGTTATTTGTTTTAAATGGTTAAATGATAACATAATTGAAAATTTCTTACCTTCATAAAAAAATATTCGTAAACGAAAATACAAATCAAATAGATTTACAAATTGTTTTTTCAATATAAATGGTATTATAAGAAAGTTCACTTAATCAGCAAAAATAAATTCAAAACAATTGTTGATATAGCTAAAAATATGATGAAATGAGAACAACTTGTTAACAAATTTTGAGTCAAAATAGTTAAGGTCACAATATAGTTATGGATATCAAACTCAAAAAATCATGGTCAAGCTCTCAAATGAGCTTTGCGCACAAGTATCTTTGGATGCTTTGCTTATGAAATGTCAAAATTTGGTTGTAATAATAATTAGTTATAATATAAAATCCAAGAATTATAGATTTTATGATTTTAATGTAAACCAATTAATAATGAATATAAATATGTTATTTAATTTAAACATAATTATCCAACACAATGATGCTTATACTGATTTCAACAAAAATAGATTATCAAGTTATAATTAATGAAAATTGTAAATATAATAAATCAATTAAAAAAATATAGTAAGAAGAAATCTAAATGGTGATTAAAGATTTATTCACAAAAATATATATTAAACACAATTTATTATTATTATTATTATTATTATTTTATATCAAATAGTAATGCTAATTTTTTTGGTATTTCGAAGTGATAAATTTTAATGAAGTGACATATAGAGAAAGATGGATGTAAAGGAGTGATTTGGAAGAAGATTTTAATGTAATAAAAATAAGGCGCTTAATAATTAATCAAACTAACTTAAGATAAATATGTCATGATTGGAACAAAATGGTTTTATAAAACCAAGTATAAATTTTAATATGGCTTTATTGAGAAGCATAAGATCTATTGATTATCGAAGATTGTGTTTAATAAAAATAAATTAAGTATATAATTTTTTTTTAGTAAAAAGTATGAATACAATTAAATGCAATTTTCACTAATTATATAATATAAGTTAAATAATATAAAATCTACTTTTGTGAACACTACAAGGAAAATACCTTTTATCGGATGTTTTTGAGGAACCTCTTATAAAAATACACCATATATCTGTTTGTAATGGAGGTTACTAGAGGAGGTTGGTGGGTGGAGGTTTTGCAGATGTTTTTCATCCAATGCACTTATCATCCTAACCCGCACAGGTGAGTTCAACCAGAAAAAGCACCGGTGCGCAAAAAACATTGGCACGCTCCATACAAACCCGCCCTGGTGTGTCTTATTACTGTAGTGCACCGGTGCTTTACAAATATTCTACATTGGTGCATCCTAAAACCCTATGCCAAAACTGAAACCTTTCGATGCGGTCTTAAGAAACCGCACCGATGGACCTATAAAACCCCACACACCAGAACAGGGTAAATAAAAAAAATTACGGCCAAAATACCGCATTTCTCACTTTTTAGTGCTCTAGAGCTCTCAAGCACCGGTGCAAGTTATCCTTGTCTGAGACGCCCTGACATCAATGCTCCCATTGCACCCATTGCACGCATTGCTGCTCTGCATTGTCCACCAATCTGCATTTTGAATTTTACAAAACGGTGGGCAAATTTACTTTTGCAAATTCTACAGCCAATATGCCTCCTCGACGGCCAAATGTACATGTATTTTTCTTTTTCTTCCATAATTAATCCTGTTAGCGGATTAGAATTGTAAATTAACTTAAAATTAACCGTTAAAAAAAAAATTTCCCGCGCGGTGCGCTCGAGTCGTTTGGCTCGCACCGGTTCGCGATGCTGGCTATAAATTTACTGGCTGCACCGCAACCAGTGCTTACAGTATCAACACCAGTTCTGAGGTGGTACCGAAAGCACACCATGATATTTTAAAATTTAAAAAAGGTGTGGTGTGGTCAGTTACCCAACCGCACCGTTGACCCTATGTAATAACGGAAATGCGGTGTGTTGACTTAAATATCCGCCCCGGGGAGGGAATTTTTGTCAGCGCATTGCATTCTGGAATTTCGACATGGTCAACGGTGCGGCTTGGTAAAACACCGCATCGTTGACTAAGTAATGATCTCAGGACGTCGGTGTGTTGACCAAACCATACACCCCGAGGCGTATAGTTTGGTCAACGCACCACCCTCCAACACCAATCCATAGTCAACGGTGCGGTCTGTTATACCACCACATCGTTGACTTATGAACAATGCCAGGAGGGAGGTGCACTGAAAATTTTCATGTGCACCGCCTCCGGTGCGCTGGAAATTTACTGGTGCACTGCCTCCAGTGCACGACAAAAAAAGACGCATCGTTACCAATGCATGCAAGTTTTTTGTGGTGCTCCGACTGTTTTTTTTTCTTTTTTTCAAAAAACTTTATAGATGTATATTCCTGAATACATGTCTCATTTAATTAAAAAATTGCATTTAATATGTCAATCATTTAGAGACATAAAAGGAGAGAACAGAGGGAACAACATCAACAACAACCAGACCAGTATAACATGGTTCGCAAGTGGGAGGTACGAGAGAGGGAGAGAGATGCGTTCTCTCGCCCTATTACAACAACTACTCAGGGGATCCTAAGGCAGGTAGGCTTCCTCTAGTTTTATGAGGAGGCTACTTCCCTAAAGGGCCATGGTGTGTTTTTGTGAAATTTTATCCGCAGGTGGAATTCCCACCTATAGGTTTTCCGGGTTGGTCCTAACTAGTGGTATGCGCCCACTGAGGAGGACATCTATTTCATTACTGGGGTATCGAGGAGAGGGGTGGATTTTCCCTCGTTACCAGATGTTCCAGTTGGCTATGCAATAGGGAGATAGTTGGTGTACTCCCATAGATACATTAGGGCGGATATACTGTCTCCTTCAGATTTTCAGGTCTCCAGAGGGAAGTTACGTATTGTTTCATTTGGTAGTAAGGTGGTGAGGTGCCTCTCACTTCTGATTTCGAACATTTCCCACAACACCAGCGATAGGCAACACATTATTTTCCCACTTCTATATGATGTTTATTCTTTAGTACAGGAGCCACGACTTGTCAAGTGGTCTACCGTTTTTTTGCAGCAGTTCTGTACAGCCTTAGATAGATGTCGTGCTCAAGCGCAATGGAGGGTAAACTTCTCTTTTGCTTCAGAACTATTTTGTTTATTTTTTGAGAGGTTTCCAGAGACGAGGCCTACTTTTGTTCGACAGCCTCATAGGTCGATGTTGAATGCATGGATGCACATGTGGGGACAGATGATGCCCAAGAGGGGCGAAACTGAGTTTTCCGCGAGGATATCACATGATGCACTAGTGTTGCTAGCCATTTTTTGCGATCATCCCTTCGTTATGGTCCCCTGTCCTCATGCTGGTTTGGATTGGCGAGGGTGTGCCAACATCCTCTTCACAGATGATGAGTCGTCAGATGATAGAGGCAATATTACTGTTTTATTTAAATTTATTCTAACATTTTCTTTAACTTGTTTTTATTAAATTGTGTAATGAAATTGTCTAATAATTGTTGTGTACTTATATATATTTTTCAAACATTGGGTCTTTTGATGGTGAGGACATGCCAGCACCACCAAATGATCTAGGTGTGGATACTGATGGCAATCATGATATGCCAGATGCACATGATCATGAGGCTGGTGCAGAGAGACCTGCTCCTACTGGTGCGCCAATACCGCTTTTTGCTAGGCGCGGTAGGCTTGATAGTAGATTCAGGTTGGAGTTGGGCGACCAAATTTTTGCATTGATTGTTGAGGCGGGAGTCAGGCCCGCTACTATGAGAGACACACAGGCCGATGGTAGGCTGTTACATATGTGAAGAGGCATGTACAGCCTGATGCGGTATGTCATAGGAGTTACGACCTTAGTTACGCGGTTGAGGAGGACCGTTGCACGTTATAGGCGTGGTCGAGACACAACACGTGATCAACCGTCTGCGAGCAGTGATGCATCATCTGATGATCATGATCAGGGGAGTGATTATCGTTCACACGCCGTGCAAGATGAGTAGCCTCCACTAGCATCGAGCAACAGTCATCATGGAGAGCAAGCTGGACCATCGACCACGTCCATTCAACAGCTTGCAACATCCAGCAGTACTCATAATCATGAGCAGGCTGGAACATCGACCATGTCGAGTCATCACGATGAGCAGCCGACAGTTGATCCTGATCAGCATGAGGCACCAGTACTAGATCAGCAAGCACGTGATGATCAACATGTATCTGAGTTTGTCGAGTCTGCACCATTGACTAAGCAGGCCTCGACTAGTACTACTATTGATGATGTACCACCAACTGATATATGACATTTATATTACAGTTGTATATTTTTGACATTATATATATATGGTCCATGTATTTTATGTTCATGTTGCAGTTGTAATTAATTTACATGTTGGTGATCATCATGATGTGCATATTGTTAGGTCATGTTAGATATGTTCATTTAATGTGTAGCTTGCAGATATATGTATATGTGATAGTAGTTATTTCACATGAGATGTATATTTGATGTTTGTGTTGTGATGATGTTATATAATGCTAATTGTGTTTTTTTAGATGATCATGATCACGATGATGTTAGCGAATTTGAATGTGTTTTTTAGTCAAATAGGATGTTTGTACGATGGTTATCATGATCGTGATGTTTATTAATTAATTTAATATTAAATGATCATGATATTGTAAAATTTTAATATTTGTAATTCTAATTGTATGTAAACTTTTAAAATTGTAATTTTATTTGTATTAATTGTAATTTTTATATGTAAAATATTTGTAAAATTTTAATTGTAATTGTAATATCTAATTTATTGTGAAATGATTGTAATTGTAAGTTTAATTGTAATTATATATATGCAAAATTGGAAAATTGTAATTGTAATTCTAATTGTATGTAAAATTATAAAATTGTAATTGTATGTAAAATTCTAAAATTGTAATTGTAATGGTATATATGTAAATTTGTAAAATTGTAATTGTAATTGTAAATTTTAAATTTGTAAAACTATAATTGTATATATGTAAAATTCTAAAATTGTAATTTTAATTGTACGTGAAATTGTAAAATTGTAATTGTAATTGTAATTCTACTTCTTTGTAAAATATTTGTAAAATTTTAATTGTATTACTGTGAAATGATTGTAATTGTAATTGTAATTGTAATTCTAATTGTAATTGTATGTAAAATATTTGTAAAATTTTAATAATATTAATGTGAAAATTTTAATTGTATTAATGTGAAATGATTTTATTAAAAATTTTAAATTTCTAAATTTGTAAAATTTTAAATAATTGTAAAATGATAAATCTAGAATAATATGAATTATTGTAACATAATAAAGTTTAGAAAATAATGCAAATAAATTTGCATGTTTGAGAATTATCATTATTTTATTATGATCTTACATACAAAAAAAAGAACTTTATATAGTACGCCATTATTTTTGAGATCAACATAATTGCAAATTATCAAGTGAAATATTGATTTTAACATTAACACAATGCAAATTATCAATTAATTCAAAATACATATTAAAATGTTTTGAAAGACCCATCTTAAAAAGTATAAATATTGATGAAATAACACATGTACCATATCACTCTCGGTTCTCATGATCACCCTCATTATCTTCTAGCTCGCATGGCATGATAACACTATTGTTCACAAAAATATGTTTTGATATAGGGTCATGTCTCAATACGAACCACCAATCCCTATCCAACCCATCTGGGTAAAAAACACCTGGTTGCAGTGTTTGTGGAAAACATAGGGCTCGTTGCTGGATAGAGAGAACTCCGCGATGGACTTTGAAAATATTATGGAACGATTTGGATTTTGAAGAATTTTCCATTCGATATAATTATGATATTTTCTACCCGCATTTGAGAAAAATCAACAATAAATTTTGGTGCACACACCTAAAAGTAATTTCGGTGCCTTAAAAAAGGACTTCTTGTTATCGGTGCTAATGTACATATCACCGCACTAGTGTGTATTTGTTACTGCGCATTGGTGTCGTGTTATAAACGAGCCTTGCGTGCGGTAAAATAAAGCGCAAATTTATTTTCTTTAAGTGAAAAGAGAGGTAAATTGACAAATGGGCGGCAAAATATTTTTGAAAATCTAATTTCATAAAACAATTCTTTAAATACTAAACACTTTTCATTATTTCAATATTTTGCAAAAATTTTCAGCCAGAGATTTGTAGGAGACATACCTAGAGCAAGAGAGCACGAGATCACTGTGAAGCAGTGAAATACATTCGAACAAAAGTATTCATACAATTAGAATTCCAAACCTCTGGTGATTAAAACCCTGTAGCATAGAATTTCAAACAATCTTGTGATTAAAGTTTTTTTTTGTACTTTTTTCATTAGGGAAATTTTGAGGTTTAAAATGGGCCTCCTAAGGAAATAATAAAATAATATCTAAACCAATAAAATAATATTTAAGAATGTGAAATTCATTTTTTGCACCAAAATCCATGTAACCATAGTTAAATTCAATTCAAAAGTTGTACCAAAATAAAATTAATAAAAAAATTGTATTGATGTGACTATAAATAAGAATGAGTTTCTCAAGAAAAAATCATTATCGTTGAATAATTAATGCATTTGTCCTTTGTACTTAAATAACTTAAAATAAAATATAAATATAAATTTATAAATTCTTAATTATATTATATGCTATTAATTATAAATTATATTATTTAAATTATATAATAACATGTAATTAATATACTATATATAAATAATATAAAATAATATAATATAATATAATATAACATAATAAATGTATAGGGATATGCATTATTTCTTTCAAGAAATATGAAATGACAATAATATATTTTTAATCAAAAAGTGTGAAATGACATTTATTATGAATACTTTACTTTGACTTTAAAAGTACTTAGAGCACTACCATGGTTAACCATGAGTTTTTATACACCATTGAGAATGTGACAAGTAAGTACCTTTAACTACAACAATGCCACTTCAACCATTAAAGATGATGTCATCCCTTAAAATGTGATTGGTTCTTATAAAATGAATTTTGATTGTACATTTTTCTTATGAGGCCCATTTTAGACCTCAAAATTCCCCTAATGCCTGTAGTTTTTTTTAACACGGTAAGAAAAAAAATTCAATTTGTTTTTCATTTTAAGGAAAAAAAATCCATTTGTACTTTAAACCCTACATTCTTTTTGTTTTTGCCCTTCTTTCTCCCTGTTTCTATGATTTCAGAATTAGGGTTTTTCATTTTAGATTTATAGGGCTTGTATTGCAAAAATAGGCCTACGACATCCAACCCACAGGACAACTTGCATAGTTGGATCCCAATCCATGTCGGCCTTCACGTGAATTTAAAAAAAATATATTTTTTTTTATCGATGCGCCCAACGTAACCTAGCGCACCGGTGCGCTGTATTATCCTAGCACACCATGGAAGTACTATGTGATAAAAAATTTAATTTTTTTTTTTTAAATCAGTTTGCCATATGTAAAATAGGGCATCAGTGCGCTATTTCATTGCGGGGCACTGCGCTCGTGCTGTTTAACATTTTTTTTTATTGTGTTAATCGTTGCACCATGTAACATATAACGCACTACACTGGGTCTCATAGTTGACAGAGAGCACCATATGGTGGTCCTATTAGGGTCCTATAATAATAGGATTCATAATTTTGAATTGACTTTAATTAGTCTTGTAATATGTACATACTTTTCTTTCTGTAAAATTGTTTTCCCATATTAGAAAAATAAAAAAATGTAAAGAGGGTAAAAGTCCTAAAAGAAAAATCAAAGGACTTGAAAGAAAAAAAGATCAAAAAAGAATAAAAAATGAAGCCCAAACAAAAAAAAAGAGATAAAAATAAAACATGAAAGTGATGCAAATTCAAATGGCACTACTTTTATGTTCACTTTGCAAAATAATATTGTGTGCAGCTTGTAAAAAATTCCACAATCCATAAAGGTCAAAATTGCTTAATCTTGACCTTTCATGCTTTAAATTCCATGTTGATAGATAGAGAATAAATATCTAGCCAAACTGTTTTATCTTGGTAGATCAGTAGTTAGGTTGAGAATAATAAGGAGCTCAACAGTTTAATCTGGGCCCTTGGAAGAAATAAGGATATAATTAGTTAGTTTGTTGTTTAAAAGAAAAATGAATAAGGGTCTGCAAACTCAAATGCACCTAGAGAAATGAAGAAAAAATGTTAGGGTAGTTGATGGGTAGGCAGAAGCAGTTTTCACAAGGCATGGAAAATTTTAAAATTTTATGTCGGGCCCCACTGTGAAAATATCTATCCCTGATATCAGTTTTAACACTATACTTAGTGTATTTTTTATAATCTGCTTATATATTACTAGCATTTAACTTTATGTATTAGCTCCCGTTATACCTTTTAACATATATTATATTAATTCATTTTTATATATTATTCCCATCCCATATTTTATTTTAAAATCTACGGTTTAATATTCCCCACATGTCATATATTTTGGGTCCACTGATAATTATCCCCGCCTATTATAAAGTTCCTTTTTTCCCTAATCCTGTTGGTTCTTTATTTAACCATATCATATGTATTAAACCCCACTTACTATATACTATATCCCGCTTATTATACACTGGTCCCACTTTCTTTAACCCCATCGGTGATATCATATAAACCCTGACCAAATACATTAAAACCAATGCATATAAAACACATAAACTCGCATTGAATATAAAGTCTTGGGCCCCATGCCTTTTAAAACTCGAATACTCCGTCACATCCTCCCAACCATCGGATCTCAACCGATCAGATCTGACGTCCATTAACACCTATCGCACATTTCCTAGACCGATAGTTAGCATACCCCCAACCATGTGATATCTGTGGTTTTCGAAGCTCCGCTCCTAGCTACATGGTGCCATTTCATTTGATTGCATCGATCAAAATTATACCGCTAACCACCTTTTTTTAATGCGAAAACCACTGAGCGGTTTTCTCTTGCCCATTGCGCAAACCACCGTGTGTATGCAAATTGACCGCGCATTTAATATTATCATTATTTGTTTAAAAGACCATATAGCCACCCTTCGCATCCTTTTACACCATTTATGTTATACTTTTGCGCAGAAAGAGCTATTCCAAACTGAAAAATTTGCTGCCGACCATGGAAAATTTTAGGGGCTAATATTCGCAGGTGGGCTAATTTTCAATGTTTTTTCCAAAAAAAATATTCGCCAATTTCCATTTTTTCTAAAAATGATTCGCCCAAATTTTACAATATAAAATTATTTTACTTAAAAATCACCAACATTATATAGATACTATATATAAAATCATTATAAATTTGAATAATTTTACAAATATATTAATAAATATATTATAATTTACATATTAGGGACTAGTGAGATTCGCCAATGTTTTAAACTTCAATATAATTTTCCATCCTTAAAATTTTCCCTGATGTCGACTTTGATTTTAAGCCAAACTCAACCATAATTCAGCCAATTCATTGCTACAACTGTGCAGAAGAGATTCATAAGCACTATAAATACTTCTGAAGCCTCATAGAAGCCTTCTGCAACCCCAGAATCCTTATGCATATCAAATCTTCATATTTCTCCAGTTATTCCTCAAATTACTAAGACCTGTGCTTACAGAAAAAGAGAAATAAGTAATTTAATTAGCATAGAAGCCTTAACAGACCAAATGGAACCTCTGTAGTTTCCAAAATCCATTTTTCTACAGACCCTATGCATTGTTTCATAGATTCTGAGTCCTGAGACTGTTTTAATCACAGATACTGAATAATTGAAGAAGTATTAGACCTCTGCAGACCTGAAGAAAGGCCTCTTGCTTCCAAAATCCTTTTTTCTGCAAACCCTGGACCTAATTTCATAGGATTCCCAATGTCTGAGACTGTTTTTTATTAGAGAAAGTAATAATTGACCAATTGGCTTCTTAAATCCTTCTGCAAACTGTTATAATATTTCAAAGGTGCTCCTACAGGCCTAAATTAGTTTTTATAAGTCAAAATATTAATCAATTGAAGAAATTAACAGAACAATGGCTTCCAAAAGTATTGTATCTGTTAATCCTCTACAACCCCTAGTTGTAGATGTAGAACACATTCCGTTAGCTAACAGATGCTTCAAGATTAATGATACAGTCACTGAATTTAACCTTCTTGAGCTCCACTGTTGGAGCCATGAAAAATCCATAGATCATATTGATGAAGTTTTTATTTGGGAGTCTAATTTACCAAAGTATGTTGTCACTTAGACCTTTCAATGCCCATAAGTCACTTCATCAAAAACTTCAACAATAGAGTCTTCAACAATCTAATGTTCCCAAATTTTAGCCTCAAGCTAAAAGGAACATTATAGCTTGCATATTTCCATTTTGTTGAATAAAATGGGTAAGGAGACACCTTAACCCCCTTAGATGGGGAAATAAAACTCCTTGTGTGAAAGGAGGAAGAATAAAGCAGCTGATTTGAGCACTACCTGGTGTGAACAGGGTTGGATCAGGTTTGATCTAGTCATTTTGACCAAGTCCACATGCACTCTCTAGATACAATGTATCTCCTTGATGGATTGCGCAGTTTTAGATAAGGATCAATTGCATGAGTTGGGAGGCACATGTGGATGGGATCCATGGTGGAGAGGAGCACTTTCTATATATGAGGAGGAGGAGAGACATTGTTATACATGCTTGATTATTATTTGCTTGGTCTGTTGAGACTACGCTCCTCTTGCTGTTTAGCAAGACTGCAGTGCTGCATAGCACTAGGGTATTCCCGTTCAGGAATCCCTACCTCTTCCTCAGGGAAGGAGAGGTTCTAGAGCTGCATTTCCTCATTCCGGCATTTGGCCAAAGCTACCTCCTTCAGCCATAGCATTATTCCTAGAGCAGGATAACTTTGTGCTACAGGGTGCAGCAATAGAGAATCTATTGAGTTTCTCCTTGGCTTTTTTTTCAGTGGAGGGCTTGTCTATCTATTGGAGGATCAATGAGGAGGAATCCTGGGCTTATCTTAATATCATTGGCATCATGCCAACCATCCTTCTTCCCTCACAGTGCAGTCTCCAGCTAGATCTGCGTTATTTTGCAGGCAGTTGCTGGGAGGGTCATTTGAGTTCATCAGGAGGAGTTGTTTCTGAGTAAAGGGATCGGCCTTTTTTCTTAGTTACACCATAAGAGGAGGGCATCATCATTTCAGATCTGCTACAACCTCATTTCATATTTTGATTCAGTTGCAGTGACAAGCTAATTATCACATTGTACATTCTCCAGCATTTCTAGAAATCTCTCCTAGATTGGATAGAAATCTTGTATTGGAGCCCATTCTTCTATTCTTGGGCATTCCTTTGTATCCTTCAGCCTCATTATCATTTTTTTATGTATTCAGTAGCTGTTACTCTCATAGAGACTGTGCAGTCACTGCTCTTCGACATTTTGTGCAGTTGCAACATCTCATGTATTTCATAGTTTGATAATTAGAGATTGGTTCCAATAGCTTGAGTGGCTTGTCCCTCATGATTTTATTATGTATTATTGCTGATATATTAATGAACATGATGGCTGCATTATATTCCCTTTATTTACATGTTCAGATTTATAGATTTTAATGATTATGTTCATGTATTGTTGTAGCTCTCTCTTTGAGTACTTTTCTAAGATACCAAGGTGTGGGAGAATTGTTTAACCCACCTTGAGGGATTTCTTTGAGCTCAAATTCTGCAAGTGTAATGTATGAGGTATTAAAAAAGGGATCCAAATCCCCTTTTATCTTATTTTTGCATCACCTTCCTTATACAGCGTCCCCTTGGACCATATTGCAGAAATTCCTGAAAGAGGAACATTACAGTGGTATCAGAGCATCAATCTTGGCTCAGCTTGTGCATCCAAAGATAATATGTTATTAGAAGGAGAAGATTCTCACTTAGAAGAGGAGATGTATAAAGGAAACAAGAAAAGAGGAATGACGGAAGAGGAGATCTTCCTGCTTCTTTTCCAAACTATGGAAGCTATCATAGAAGATCTCAAGGAGATAGAAAGGGAGAATTGCAGAAATTTTCTGAGAGGGTTTGAAGATGAAGTAAGCCTTAGCTACTATCATTATGGGTGTGGACATTCAGCCACACATGCAAATCCACAGTGAAGTTAATTTCCCACTTGCACTGCAGGAAGAATGGAGGAAGAAGATGAGGCCCTTGGAGTAGCAAAACTGCAACTCAAAGGTATGGCCCATGATTGTTGGTTTGAAAATTTTGTTTCATATTGTCATGCAAATGTAAAAACATATGATAAATTCACTAAGGTTTTGGTGAAGAAATTTGATGGAAGTCAATATGAATCATCATGTATCGTAACTTCAAACACTTTGCATGCATTGGATGGAACCATAAAACAAAATCCATTCCTTATTTCCGAAGGGGATAAAAACATGTATGATGGCTTGCCAAGGGAAAGATCCCTATTATGTGAAGGGCCCTCTTCCATTTGTGAAGACATGGAGGTGCTTCCTTCAAGAGATGACCAAGATCTAGGGTTTCTCCTTGATGATGAGGTATTCTCATTTATTGATAGAGGGGATGAGCACAAGAGAACCAATAGCACTGTCACACTGGGAGGAGATCCATCACCACATGGAGGTGAAAAGGGAGCTTTTGCTTCCATTAGAGGACCCCTTGTACCTTTGCAAGAAGTTCCAAATGATTCAAAATGTGGGAACAAAGGCACAATTTCGGAGTCATATGCAACAATTTTTGGGGATTGTGAGATGGAGGAGGAAGAGAAGGATCCGCATCAAGGGATGATACACCCTTATCTATTTCGGAAATTTTTTGCACAAGAGAAGGAGACTGTACAGTGTAGTGAAGAGAAGGACAAACCGGTCCCATTAGGGGAATTTTGAGGTCTGAAATGGGCCTCCTAAGGAAATAATAAAATAATAGCTAAACCAATAAAATAATATTTATGAATTTTCATTTCACTTTTTGCACAAAAATCCATGTAACCATGGTTAAATTCAATTCAAAATTTGTACCAAAATAAAAATAATAAAGAAATTGTATTGATGTGACTATAAATAAGAAAGAGATTTTCAATAAAAAATCATTATAATTGCAAAACTAATCCATTTGTTCTTTGTACTTAAATAGCTTAAAATAAAATATAAATATAAATTCATAAATTCTTAATTATAGAATATACTATTCATTAAAATTTATATTAATTAAATTATATAATAACATGTAATTAATATACTATATAAAAATAATATAATATAATGTATTGTTTTATATATGAATTTTATATTACATATTGAATTGATTTGATTTATAAATAAATATTTGAAAATATACAAATATAATATTTATTGAAAAGTGTGTAATATATGAAGATTGTGTAGGGATATTTATTGTTTCTTTCAAAAAATATGAAATGAAAATAATAATATTTTATTCAAAAAATGTAAAATGACATTTATTATGAGTACTTTACTTTATGACTTTAAAATTACTTAGAGCACTACCATGGTTAACCATGAGTTTTTATCCACCATTGAGAATGTGACAAGTAAGTACCTTTAACTCAAGCAATGCCACCTCAACCATTAGGGATGATGTCATCCCCTAAAATGTGATTGGTTATCATAAAGTGAATTTTGATTGTACATTTTCCTTAGGAGGCCCATTTTAGACCTCAAAATTCCCCTAATGACTCATATATACAGTCCACTTCTGAACTAAATGTCTCACTATATGGAGGCATTCCACCTGGGAGGCCCACTAATCTAGAGTGGATGAGGGAAATCTTGTCATGTAGTTCACCACTCTTGGATTCCGGAGAGGTGAAGACTTTGGAGGAGTCCAGCACAGCGTAGAGAGTTTGGGAGAGACTCAAAGAGGAGGGAGACACTCTCTCATTTTCAGCATCACCTACTCTCATTACCCATACTACATTGACAGAAATTGCTGCAGGGATGGAGGATAACATCTTCATGATGCAGGATGAATGCTCCACAGATTTGGAGAGACAAAGGATACTTCCTTTGAGGAAGGACTCTTTCATACATGGGAGTGGATGGAGGCCACTCATGCCTACTTTGGCCCAGCTTGGGAGATCCCTTTTGGATGACAGCTTCTCGTGGGAGGCCAACTCCCAAGGGTCACCATTACTATTTTAGCATGAGCAGCTGCATGATAGGCATGGCAGCATATTGGGGGAAGACTTTAGCATGGGGGATGTCAAAGTAGTAGGCAGCAGCATGAGGAGAGCATCACATTGCAGATTACTAGCGCTGTCTCTGAGGAGGATAGATCCAAATTGGAGGTCTCAACTCTTGGTAGAGTACTCCAAGGATCTAGATGCATGCATGATTCTTGATGACCCAAGTAGAGATGACAGATATACAGTAGATGATGTGGTCATATATTCATATGGCAGAATCTTCTTGACCAAAGCTTCTGAGCTCAAGAGGAAGCTGTTGCATGCAACACATGAGGGCTTTCTAGCTATGCACTTTGATACATATTTTGCTTTGCTAGAGGAATTCACTTGGGAGGGAATTCAACATCATCTGTATCAGAAAATGAATATATGCATAGCCCAGATGATTTTAGAGAGGTTGGCACAACCATTTCCCTACTCATTGGAGGTGAGGGAGAGCATTCAAAGGAGCCAATTCAGCTTAAGGACCAGAGTACATGGTAAGGAAGGTATATACTCTCATTTTGATATACGTTCCTTTACTTTATATGGGTAGCTTGATGAGCTAAGGATGATCACATTTCCTTATGCTCCTTATTATGATGTACTTTTGGCCCCTTACAGCAATGGGAATGGCTATTTTCATGATGGTTTGTGGGGGAAGCCACATACTTCTTGGTGTGCACCATTGGCACCAATTTTTAATTTCATGTTTTCACCTTGTGAGATGTTTTTGGCAGCAAAAAAGTGGCTAGGAAAGCACTTGTTGATTTTAGTTCTGATGCAGGCAGGAGGCTCACTGCATTGGTCCCATGAGTGGAGCAGTGACCCACTCTCTAGTTGTCTTATGACAACTTGTTCTCATTACATGTTGCTTCCTTGTGTTGCTAATGGTTATACATTTATAGGGAGCACTACTTGGAGAGTGTTGGAGGTATTGGGACAACCCATTTGGAGCATGATTCTCCCCATTGTACATGTTTTAAATTGCAGGAGACACCATGTGAAAACCATGATTTCCACCTTGCTACTTTTCTCTTCTTGTGGGAAAAACCACTTGGAGAATTTGAGGGGGCATCTCATGGCTGATTTTATTTATGGGGAAGCTTGGGTCATTCTTGGAGCCCATACCATTTCTGCCCAAGGACGGAGGAAACCCCATATGTACCACAAATGGAGGGAGAAACATCTTGGGAATCTAAAGCCCAACTCTCCATTCAGCCCCAACACATTGCATGAACCAGGGGTTGAGATTTTTTGGATGATAGCATGGATGTATTCCATAGTTCAATCAAGACAATCATGAAAAATGACACCTATTGGTATAGGAGTCTAACAAGAGGATCATCATTGGGGACAAAAATTTCACATGCATGTCATCACTCCTACCTTGAGGAGGCCATAGCATAGCAAGAAGGTTTCCACCTACACCTTCTATCTTTCCATGATATGCACCATTTCGATTTTCATACTTAGGAGGAAGCATTGGAGGACATATTTGTTGTAGGATATCTTGAGCAGTGGTGGAGATTGTTGATGAGGAGGCCACAAAAGAAAAGGGGGAGAATTTTTTTTCGCTCTATGTAGTTTCTTGAGGACAAGCAACATGTGGGAGGGGAGGACTGTAATGTTCCCAAATTTTAGCCTCAAGCTAAAAGGAACATTATAGCTTGCATATTTCCATTTTTTTGAATAAAATGGGTAAGGAGACACCTTAACCCCCTTAGATGGGGAAATAACACTCCTTGTGTGAAAGGAGGAAGAATAAAGCAACTGATTTGAGCACTACATGGTGTGAACAGGATTGGATCAGGTTTGATCTAGTCATTTTGACTAAGTCCACATGCACTGTCTAGATACAATGTATCTCCTTGATGGACTGCGCAATTTTAGATAAGGATCACTTGCATGAGTTGGGAGGCACATGTGGATGGGACCCATGGTGGAGAGGAGCACTTACTATATATGAGGAGGAGTTGATCCATTTTTATACATGCTTGATTATTATTTGCTTGGTCTGTTGAGACTACGCTCCTCTTGCTATTTAGTAATAGTGCAGTGCTGCATAGTACTAGGGTGTCCTGGTCGGGAATTCCTACCTCTTCCTCAGGGAAGGAGAGGTTCTAGAGCTGCATTTCCTCATTCCGACATTTGGCCAAAGCTACCTCTTTCAGTCACAGCGCTATTCTTGGAGTAGGATAACTTTGTGTTGCAGGGTGCAGCAACAGAGGATCTCTTGAGTTGCTCCTTGGCTTGTTTTCCAGTGGAGGGCTTGTCTATCTATTGGAGGATTAGTGAGGAGGACTCCCGGGCTTATTTTCATATCATTGGCATCAGGCCAACCATCCTTCTTCCCTCACAGCACAGTCTCCAGCTAGATCTGCGTTATTTTGTAGGCAATTGCTGGGAGGGTCATTTGAGCTCATCAGGAGGAGTTGTTTCTGAGTAAAGGGATTAACCTTTTTTCTTAGTTACATTATCATAGGAGGGCATCATCATTTCAGATCTGCTATAGCCTCATTTCATATTTTGATTCAGTTGCAGTGACAAGCTAATTTTCACATTGTACATTCTCTGGCATTTCTAGCAATCTCTCCTAGATTGGATAGAAATATTTTATTGGAGCCCATTCTTCTATTATTGGGCATTCCTTTGTATCCTTCAGCCTCATTAGCATTTTTGTATGTATTCAGCAGCTGCTACTCTCATAGAGACTGTGCAGTCACTGCTCTCTGGCATTTTTTGCAGTTGCAGCGTCTTATGTATTTCATAGTTTGATCATTGAAGATTGGTTCCAATAGCTTGAGTGGCTTGTCCTTCATGATTTTCTTGTGTATTATTGCTGATATATTAATGAACATGATGGCTGCATTATATTCCCTTTATTGACTTGTTCAGATTTGCAGAGTTTAATTATTATGTTCATGTATTGTTGTAGCTCTTTCTTTGAGCACTTTTCTAAGATACCAAGGTGTGGGAGATCTGTTTAACCCACCTTGAGGGATTTCTTTGAGCTCAACTTCTGGAAGTGTAATGTACGAGGTATTAGAAAAGGGATCCAAGTCCCCTTTTATCTTATTTTTGCATCAAATTCCTTATACAATGTCCCCTTGGACTATGTTACAGAAATTCCTGAAAGAGGAAAATTACAAACAACATCAACACATCCTACAGATGAAGCAAGAAAGTTAGTTAAATCAATGCAAGACATGTCTATTCAGACAAATGAAATTAACGGACTTAAAGAACAGCTTAAAATTCTGGAAGATGAAAATAAACTTGCTAAGATAATGCATAAGAATGAGGAATAGAGGGAAACCATGTTGAATGAACAATTGAAGAAGTTAGAGAAAGATCTAACACAAAGAACCCATGGCACAAGCCAAGTAGCAGCTATGGGAAAATATCATTGAAGCAGTCAATGATATTTGGCCACCACTCCAGGTTATTCATGAACAGAAAGAATTAGTCAAATCAGCAAGAGAAGCTATCCAAAAGATAAAAGAAGAACTTGGCAAGAAACCCAAAGAAGCTCTTGAAATCATCAAATTTCTTAATTCTAAGAACAGGCAAGAGCTAGAAGAAATTGGAATTAATGACATAACAGAAACCATCCTAGAAGTTAGGAAAGTCATTTCTAAAAATAATTTGATGATACAATTAGAAGAGAAATGCCAGAATATGGAAGTTGCCATCACAAGGTTCATGATGAATTTTGACACTCTCAAACAAAAACGCCTTCCAAATCCATTAGTTATTCATGAGAATCTAATGAAACAAGATGATTATGATAAAAATATGAGAGAAGTGGCCAAGGATCAAGCCAATAACTCAACCATGCAAGGTATTCCCACAGGAAAGGTACTTTATAAGAATTTTGAGAACCTGTTTTTCCTACAACATGAGGTGAAACACCTATTTTTCAACAAGCCTACATTCTCAAAATATACTGAAGCAGATGAAATATTCAAGATGATGATGAAAATAAAATTTTCAAAGACAGAATTATGGGAAAAGATGACTAATTTAATATGAAGAAAATAGCAATAAAAACATAGTAGTAAATATAAAACAGGGTAATCAGAGTTTACAGTGAAAGTATCATAGTCAAAGAGTATCAGTTAAAAGATCAGAGTGAAAATCAAAACAGAGATAAAGCTGCCAGCGTAGAGGACACTCCACTGCCTAACAAAAATACCTCGTTGAGCAACATCAAAGAGAGAAATCAACAACAAATTGAAGACAACAAACGATAATTTAAATAAAAACAAGGACAACTTGCATGAGTTAGATAGTTGTCTCTATCTCCTTGCATGAAGATATTTTTTATTTCTTGAATAATTCCTAGGTTTGTTTTAGGATATTTTGTAAAGAGTTTTTGTATAAATACTTCTCATTTGGAAGTATTAATTTTGGATGAATTACTGAACATTTTTATAGTTGTACTATTCTGAAACCTGAGGGTAATTGTACCAATTTCAAGTTAGTAGACTGGATTAAAGAAATAAAGGATCATATTACATGATTCATGTTTAGAACTAAATCAGAAAGTGACATACATAATAGTGTAATAGATCCTGATTTCATTTCATTCATTAAAAGTAAGAAGGAAATTGTTTCACTAGATTCAGATGAAAAAGACCTAGAAGTTTATGATAAACTTGATGCTATAACTGCAACTTTGATTAAGGAAATTGATGAAGCTTATATTCAACATTCAGTTGAATTGACTGCTTTATCTACATATACCTCTAAGCCTTCTACCAGTCATTTAGTTACCAGTCATTTAGAATTTGTAGGTTCATCCTTATTTACTACCACCTCATCTATTATTTCCACCACAGTTCAGTCCACAAAATCCTTCTTTCCTAAGCTTCCACTTCAACCTAGAGTTTTATTTCCATCCAAAAATACTGCAAGTTCATCCTCTATCACTGTTGCTACATTTTCAAGCACTTCAACCACATTTCCCATCACCTCTTCTAGCATCCCAAATACATCTGCAAGTACTTCAAGCTCATCACTAAGTACTTCAAACTTACCTCCTAGCCAAGCTAGAATCCAAGCCATGGCTACCACATATGCCCCATTCGTTCTACAAGCCCCTCTAAATGCCATGCTCTAGTGACTACCAAAGCAAAATCCCTCAATTTGATGGAACCACTCACTACACTGCATAAAAACATGTTAAAAAAATGACTGACTATTTCGAACTGCATGAACTTCATGATGCTAATGTTCAAATGAGACTTTTTGCTCAAACTTTAGCTGGTGATGTGAAGAAGTGGTTTAAAGGTCTGCCTGCTAGTAGTATTGCTGATTTAGATGTTTTCCATAAGATTTTTCTTAATAGATGGGAGAAAAAGAAGAATCCATTACAAATTTTGTCTGAATTTGAAAATATAAAAAGAGCACCAAATGAAATAGTTCAGGACTATTATACAAGATATAACAATATTTACAATGCAATCCATGCCAATCTTAAACCTCCTCCAGAATCTGCCCTTATCAAATTCCCTGATGGATTTGATACAGATATGGCTTACCAACTGAGAGAGAGAAACCCAGAAACCTTAGAGCAGATGCAAAGTAATGTTGTAAGTGTAGAGGAAAACTTGTTAGCCAAGAAAGCTAGATTAAGAAATGAAAGAAGAGTGAAAATAAAAGAGGAAACATCAACCTCAGATTTGAAAATAGATAACTTAGCAAAAAATTTAGAAATAATGATGGATAGGTTAGATAATATGGAAAGGAAGCCATAGTGGGATAACCAACAACAAGGCCCTCAAATAAGAAATCCCAATTTCAGGAAAAACACCAACACTGGTAAATCTAGAGAATCGGCACCTGATTTAACAATAAGACCACCTTTCCAAGAGAACTACGCTGAAAGTTATCACCAAAACGAAGATGATGAAGAAACTCAGATCAATCTAATGGGCATTAATGATGATAACACCATTTTTCTTACACAAGAAGAACATGAGTTATATGAATTACAACAGTTACAATTAGAATTTGGTGAGTCTTTTAATTACAAGCAGGGTTATGAGTTTTCAATTAATGAATTTCATAAGCAATATAACCTTAGGAGTAAGAAAAATGTAGAGGCCCCTACTAAGAAACCTGCCCAAACTCAAACAAAGAATACAACAGAGGCTCCTGCAACCAAAGTACTGCAAATCCTCCCTAGGGAAACCCAGCAAAACTCTAATTCAACTCAGAAGAATTCAAGTCCTAATCATAAAATCTCAAGTCCCAAAATAACATACAGTCCTAAGATTGTTGACATTACAGATATTAATGTTCAAAATTCGGCTGATCCTCAAAAATTTGCTGCTGCTAAGACAAAAAATTCTTCTAAAACAACAATTTCAAATCTAAAAACATATGTTGCTAATCCAAAATCAGCTGATCCTAAAAAAACTACTACAAAAACAGTTGTTGAAACCTCAAAACCTGCCAAAACTTCCATTGCATCTCAAACTATCCCTGAAAAGAAAATTAAAAGCAGTAAAATAGTGGAAACACAAACAAAAAATAAAAAACCAACTGTAGAAAAAGAAGAGAAACATATCCAAATTGCAATTACAAAAGAAGAAATAATTCAATTAGGAAAATCACAAGCACCATTCAACATCCAAGTTGAAATTGCCAAACTGAAATTGGTTAAGCTTGATCTATAAAAATCACAGATCACTGAGACTTTAAACAGGAATGATCGAGAGGATTCTGTCAATTTGAGTGATGATCAACCAGAACTAAGTTTTGGTCCTGAAGTAAATGGAAAACACCAAGAGGGATGAGTTCCTCCTTTTTACATTAGCTTGATTGTTCATGATAAAATTTTACATAATGCTATACTAGATTCAGGTGCCTCACATAATTTAATGCTAAAAGCAATAATGGAAACCTTGAATTTAGACATCACTAAAACTTATAAAGATCTCTTCTCATTTGATTCCAGCAAAGTGAAATTTCTAGGCTTAATCAAAGATTTATGTGTCACTTTAGTTCAATACCATGGAAAAATAATATTCATGGATATTGTAGTAGCTAACATACCTCCTAAGTATGGAATGTTGTTATCTCACTCATGGGGAGAAAAACGGAAGGGATCTCTACAATTAGACATTTCTTATGCCACTATTTTGGTATTTGGCCAACCCAAGAAACTTTATAGAGAGACATTAATCAAATACATGGTTAGTAGTGTAGAAAGACCTAGAAACTATCCCATTTATTTTACACCTACTTATATGGACTCCATTTTATGTAATTCTGAAACTGGCATAGAGAACAACACTGAATTAAAACAGAAAGAGAAATACCCAGACAGTGAAAACATATTTCATGAATCAATGTGGCACCTTGATTTTGATGGATCAGTGAACAAATTAGGAGTAGGAGCAGGAGTTTGGATTCGTTACAAGGAAAACAATCATGCAGAAGGTCATGCCTTTAGATTAAATTTCAAATGTATAAACGGCATGGCTGAGTATGAAGCTCTGATTTTAGGATTGCAGATTGTTAGAAATTTAGGAGGTAAAAGAGTTTCAATCATGGGAGACTCTGATTTAATTGTAAAGAAAATTAGAGGAGAATATTTTTTATATAATCCTAGATTAAGCCAATATAGAGAAACAATTTTAGATCTGATGAAAGAATTTCTTGAGTGTGACTTTGCTGTAATTCCTAGAAAACAAAACATACAAGCACACAGTTTAGCAAATTTTGCTAGTACCTATAATTTACCTTTTCAACCAAATCATCAATATACAGTAGAAGTTAAACACAGGCCTACAATACCAGATAATCTAAAATATTGGCAAATTTTTTCACAGGATGAAAAAATATATCATTTCATGAATGCCGGGGGAGAATTTCATAGTTATAACATCGACACAGATTGTATAGTAGAAAATAAAATAGATAGTGACATAGATGTAAATAATTTATATTTCACTAAACCCACTAAATTCACTCAGGTAGAGATAGATAATTTAGAAAAGGTAGAAATAGAAGAATTAGCAGATGATAATTCTGAGATTTTAAACCTTAATAACAACTTTTTACCTAAGGGATTATCCCCTTTAGAAGATCTTTTTTATTCAAATGACGTTGCAAAAAAAACAAAAAATGGAACCATTAAGATAAGATATAGAGGAATGCAATATAGGAACATAACAAAAGCCAAAACTCATCAAACTTTCCAAAGCATTACCTAAAGAAGAAAAACTAAAATATATAGCTCTGTTTAAGGAATTTTAGGATGTATTTGCATGGAGTTACAAGGACTTAAAATCTTATGAAACTAGCATAATACAACACAAAATACCCATAAAAAAAGATCAAAAACCTTTCAAACAGAAGCTCAGAAGAATCAATCCAGTTTTAATGCCTTTAGTTGAAAAAGAGGTTAAGAGAATGTATGAAGCCCATATAATTACACCTATCAGATATTCTAATTGGGTTTCAAACCTAGTTCCCACTAGGAAGAAGACAGGGGAAATCAGACTTCGTGTTGATTTCCAGAATTTAAATAAAGTGTCCCTAGAAGATAACTACCCTCTCCCCAAGATGGATCATATTTTACAAAGGGTGGTTGGTTCATCCAGGATTTCATTGCTTGATGGATTCTCTGGATATAACTAGATTTTAGTTCAACCAGAAGACCAACCAAAGACTGCATTTACTACTCCTTGGAGTACTTTCATGTATGTGAAAATGCCTTTTGGATTAATGAATGCAGGAGCCTCTTTTAAGAGAGCTATGGATATAGATTTTGCTAAATAAATTCATGATTTTATTGTGATATATCTAGATGATATAGTTGTATTTTCAAAAACTGATAATGAACATATAGATCACATCAGACAAGTGTTTATCAAATGTAGGAAATTTGGCATTTCTTTAAATGCTAAAAAAACTCTTTTTGGACTTGAAGAAGGAAAAATATTAGGGCGTATTATAACAAAAGATGGAATTAGGATAGACCCAGCTAGAATAGAGGCCATTCTGAACATAATCCATCCTAGGAATATTAAAGAATTGCAGGCTTTCTTAGGTAAAATCAATTTTCTCAGAAGATTCATTTCAAACTTAGCAGAAATAATTAGAGAACTCAGTAACATGTTGAAAAAAGACTCAGTACTTAAATGGACTGTGGAGGCCAAACAATCATTTGAGTCAATCAAACAAGCCTTGACAAGGACACCAGTCCTAATAAGTCCTTATTTCAAAAAAGATTTCATTATTTTTTCTTTTGCTTCAGAACAAACTATTGCTGCAGTTTTACTGCAGAAGAATAATCAGGGCTGTTGTCGCTCCTAAAGACAGCCCAGATTTGTGATAGACCAGTGCCTAGGACATCTTATATAGCAAGGAGCATATGGTATAACATGTAGAGTTATCAATAAAAAGCTCTCATGTTATCTCTTGTAAAACAAGGAATATTAATCTGAATGGGACCGAGACCTTCAGAAACTGATACAGAGATAGGGGTGTCACAGAGACAACATGCAAAACTCCAATGTAAAAGGAACAGACAATTCAGAGACAACTTACTACAAAGAAGGCCGATTCAGAAATACATCACAGAAATGAGTTATCAGAAAGTGTATGTGGTGAATGAAATATTGAGGAGATATTAGCTAACATTGAGCTTATACCCAGATATACAATACCACCATGCATGGGCTTACCAATCTAAGAATCCATACATGACAATAGCATTTTAAAAGCACCCTCCCAAAGAAACTAATATAGCAGAAGTATGGTTTAGCTGATTAATGGAACAGAATATCATTCATGAGCCATATTTAAATAACTTGACTAATCCAAGCATGGGTATCAACTAGGATAAATCCATACCAAAAATCAATGAGCCACTCGCATTCTAAAACATGATACAAGACAGATGGATGAAATGAAATGATATATTAAAATAGCACAATAAAGAAAGTTACAGACTGTGAAATACCAAAGACCAAAATCCTCTTTAACAGATGGAACTCCTCCTCACTGAGACCCTATGGGCTCTGAGCCTTCATACAAGAATTTTACAAAATGTCTACAAAAATCATTTCACTGCATAATTTTCTGATAAAATCTGGAACGCTAAATCATATGTTCTTTTGGAGCTTTATAGGAGAACAAGAAAGCTCCAAAAAGGAGTAGGCGATGAACATTTAATTTGACTAATTTAAAAAAAAATGGCGGAAGCGTGCACACCCATACTGTTTGATGACTTTGTAATGTTGTTTGTACCCTTCTACTTGCTTACAGAAATAAATGTGCTGGGTGAAAGTCTCTTCAGGAACACGGCTTAGAATTAAAATCACATGGGCATTCCATCGTTTCCTGAAGAGTGAACCCTACTGAAATAAAACCTTGAGGGCGTTGTTTTCTGTGCATAAATCTTTTAAGTGGTCTACAAGATCTTCGATCTAGTACTCTGCTTTCAAAAAGGTAGGTTCAAGATCCAAAATCTTCAATTGCGTGCCTTTAATTCTCTACCTTCCACTGATACTCTTTGCCTGCAATAGTTATGTCTGGATCTGCGTAATTTGCGTTTTGAATAGCTCTTGGAGGGTTTGATAGATTTTTATCCCTTCTTCTTTAATGGAAGTTTTGTCAAAACAACCTCCCAGGACTTTCTTTATGGTTTCGGCTCCCGAACAATGATCCTTTCCTGTATTTTTTCCATTGCATTTAAGAGCTGTGAATCATGGCAATTTATCACCGCTCGTACCCTGCAAAACACGCAAAATAGTCAAGAAAACAAATGCATGGGGATGATTGTGTAGCAACGCGACATGATGAAACGGAAGAAGTATGTGGGGTGGTGACGAAGAAAATACAGAGAAATGGCGGAGAAATGTTTTGGTAAGGGTTCGAGGAATGCATGAGATTTGACGTAGATAATGAACGTTTGACATTTGAATAGGAATATATGTATGGAAGACGGATGAATGCGCGATGGGAGCACGTAGAATGATGACGTGGAGAAATGGGATTGACAATGTGGCATGCAAATGATCTGGACCATTCGTCCTCGAGACAAGATCAACGGCTAAAACTGTGTCGGAGAGCGATGAACTGTGGGCCAGGGACACTGTAGACTTAGATTAAAACTCGTGCATCTTCGTGAAGCGACAACCGTCGGATGAAGACCTCCAGATCGGATGGCTGTCGGGAATATCGCACCGTGACTTTGATCGAACAATAATGTGCGATGGAGGGTGGTTTTGGGGCCGTACGCGGAGACAAGCAGCAGATAATGTATGGCATCGCTCTGTTTTTAGAAATACCGCCTGCCTCTGAAAAGCGATGCGATGAATACCACCGGTTTTCGGACAATGTTTTTGGGCGTGGGGACCACAAGGGTAAATAGACTGCGAACCGTTGATTCGACAGGATGATCTGATGGTGCGCATACGATTTGGGTGATGAATGGAATAGGCCACAGGCCCTGTGTTGATTCACAAAGATCGTCCGATCTGCAAAGATTGACAGCTAATATTTAGCCTGGTCATTTGGTTGATAAGCGCCTATTTCTTTTGCGCTTGGTTCCGGCACTGGGTCACGCGGAAGAAAAGGTGCAGTGATCTGGCCAAAAGGTGCTGGACCTTAAGCATATTTTCGAGTATGGTTTACGGCCTTTTTATGCGATTTTTGAGGTTGGGATAAGGTGGCGATGGGTGGAAAATGAATTTATTAGGCCAGACAAAAGGGGGTTGCTCATCAGAGATTTAATGGGGGCTTAAATGATCAACATTGGCTCCACCTAGGGACAGCACATTCATCCCTGGACGTGTCGAGAACTTCACATACCACCAGATACTCTTTTTGTGTTAATTCTGCTCTTCAGCCCTTCTACTTTTTAACTTCATGATTCATCACGACACCCACATTATTCAAACAAAAAACGAAACAGGAAACTAATATACAATATAATACATCAAGCTGCCTTTGCCTGAATCAGAACTGAAGGTAGGGCTTAAGGAACTGACCATTCACAGGGGCATCAAGCAAGTCACCCTGTAAATTTTCCAACTTGAAATTATTGTTACCTCCCTGCTCCACAATCTTGAAATGGTCGAACCAGAGCGGATCGAATTTACCATGTTTTCCTTTTTCAGCCGTTTGGATGTCCCATCTGAGCACTAGATCACCAATTTGCAAATTCCGGTCCTTAGCATGCTGATCAAAAAGGTATTTCATCTTCTCATGATACTCTGTCAGCCTTTGATTTACCTAATTTCGTGTTTCTTCCAATTCCACCAGTTGATTTATTCGCCTGGTCATATCATCAAGCTCCTCCTGACTTTCCTGCATGAATCGAGCTACTGGTAGGGCTAATTGAATAGGAAATACTTCTGCCCTCCCATATACCAATTCATATGGGGATTTTTCAGTTGCTCTCTTGCCGGTAATTCTATTGGCCCACAGACCAAATTTCAACTGGGAATCCCAATTCTTCTGATTATCATTTATAGCCTTCTTCAGTGCTCTTACCAGGGTTTTATTGGAAGACTCTGCCAAGCCATTTCCTTGTGGATAGTATGATGTAGAGTGACTTAGTGTGATGTTATATTGGTGACAGAAACTCACAAACTTTGTGGACTTGAAAGCCTGGGCATTATCAGTCACTATTCTAGAAAGGCAACCAAACCTAGATATGATGTTTTCCTCCATGAACTTTATGATCACAGTATCTATGGCATTCCTCGCGGGTATGGCTTCCACCCAATTTGTGAAATAATCGGTGGCAGTTAATATCCGTTTATGTTGACCACTCGATGGAGGATGTATTTCATCTATAAAATCGATTCCCCATTGTCTGAATGGTTCATCCACGTGCACGAGAATCATGGGCAGAGGTGCTAATTTCTGTCTTTCAGCAAATTTCTGACACTTCTCACAGGCTCTAACCTAGGCAAAAACATCTCCAAAAATCTTGGGCCAATAAAAACCAGCCTTCAGGATTTTGTGAGCAGTGGCCCTCCAGCTGTAGTGACCCCCACAGATTCCCTCATGAAATTTAGCCATTATACTCTCTACCTCATCCTCTGTGAGACACAAGAGTAGGATACCTGAGGGATCTCGCCAGTATACCGGCCATTGGCGACTATATACTTCTATGATTTTAATCTTAGTGTTATGTATTTAGCTTTATCACAGCTTCGTGGGAAGCTGAGTGTGAGGAGATATTCTACTATCTATTTGTACCACTGACTGGTGAGGTAATTTATATGCGTTTCTGGAGTAGCTACTCCAATTCCCTGTTGTTCTTCTTTCTCTTCAGATTCCTCACTTGCTATAATGGACAGGTTGATACCCAAAGCTTGATAGTTTGACTTAGAAAATATTTTGGCAAGCCCCTGTCCTTTGATCAGCTTAGTAGGGCGAATGTCTAAGTCATACTCCTGTATTTTGGCAATCCACTTCCCCCTTTTTCCTTCACTATCCCCCTGAATGAGGATATCTTTTACAGCGGTTGCAGGCACAAATGCAGTGATATGTGACTGTAAGATATATATGTGGAATGCTTTGAGGGATTTCACTAGGGCATATGCTTGCTTTTCCAATATGTTGTACTTTAATTCTCCATCCCGGAGCACCTGACTGAAGAAAGCTATGGGCTGTTCATACCCCTCCTCATTTTTCTGCAATAAAACTCCTGCTATTGTATGAGGTGATGCAAAAGAAAAGATCATGAAAGGTTTATCATAATCTGGCCCAGCTAGCACAGGGGCTTCTGCAAAAGAATTTTTTATTCTGGTAAATGCCTCTCGTGATTCCTGGGACCATTTAACTTCATTATCTTTCTTCAACATGTCAGTTATATGCCTAACTATTTCAGCATAGTTAGGAATAAACCTTCTTAGGAAATTGATGCGCCCTAGGAATACCTGTACTTATTTCTTATTTCTGGGAAAATCAATATCATTTATGACCTCTACCCTCGTAGGATCTATCTTCACCCCCTCTTTAGTCACAATGTGTCCCAAAATTTTACCCTCTTCTAAAGCAAATAAATACTTTTGAGGATTAATGGAAAGACCATACCTTCTACATTTCCCAAAAGTTCTACGCAGATGCTCGATGTGGTCAGTATCATTCTTGGAAAATACAATGATATCATAGAGGTAGAAAACCAGGAATCTATCCTGCTCCCCAACAAAAGCAATGTCCATTTCCCTCTGAAAAATGGCCCCTGCATTAATCAATCCAAAAGGCATCCTGGCATACATAAATGTCCCCCATGGTGTGGTGAAAGCAGTCTTCTTTTGATCCTCTAGAAGTACAACCACCTAGTTATAACCAGAGAATCCATCCATTATTGACATCCTAGAAGCTCCAACCACTTTCTGCAGGATGTGATCCATCTTAGGTAGTGGATAATTATCCTTTAAGGATGCTCTGTTTAAATTTATAAAATCCACACACAGCCTTATTTCTCCATTCTTCTTTCGTACAGGGACAAGGTTTGCCACCCATTCAGAGTACCTCAGTGGTACAATTATTTTGGCTTTTAGTAGCTTCTTGATTTCCTTCTCAATAGAAGGCAGCAACAGGGGATTGATTTGTTTGAGCTTCTGCTTATGGGGCTTTGCATCTCCCTTCAGTGGAATTTTGTGCTGCATAATACTGATATCAAAAGTTTTCAAGTCCTGATAGGACCATGCAAACACATCTTTGTAAGACTGAAATAATTTATGATATAGCTTTTTATATTCTCCAGGGATCTTCCTGGACAATTTTACAATTTTGGGGTCAGCCTCAGTACCAAGATTCAGGTCTTCTACCTGATTTTATTCTACCACTTTGCTTGGCTGCTGTGGGACATCATTCTTATCAAATAATATTTCTAGAGGCACCAGTCCTCTAGGTATTATGTTTCCCTTTAACTGCAACACTTTATTACCTGCCACTTTCTTCTCCCAATTTCTTTCTGAAGTATCTTCAGACTCAACCTCTTATTCATCAGCATCAATCTCCATATTGGAGAATTCTCCCACTGTTTCCAGGAATCTCTTCATCTTTTCTTCATCTTCAAATACCTGCCAGTGTTTGATGTTATCTGGGATTGATGGTCAATAATGCACCTCAAATTCATATCTTAAAAGAGGGTTCTGAGGTGGTCGAAATGTACTAGCAGCTACAGCAAGGGAATCAGCCATCCTATTCTGTTCTCGGGGCATGAACTGGATATTGAACGCCAAGAAGAAATTTTCTACCATGTCCCAAACTTCATTCCTATAAGCCCTTAGCCTAGGATGTTTGGTCTGCCACTAATTCCTGACCTGTCTAACCACCAGTTTTGAATCTCCCAGAACTTTTAAGCTTTGTATGTTCATGTTCCTGGCTGTCTGCAATCCTAACAGAAGCGCTTCATATTCAGCCACATTATTAGTGGCTTCATATTCTAGCTTGAAGGACAATGGAATCCATTTGCCTGCAGGAGAAATCAATAGCAGTCCAGCCCCATTACCTTCCTTTGAATTTGCCCCATCAAAATGGAGTGTCCAGATTCCTGCTTCATGGCTCTCTGAGGGCTGCTCAGTCTTGATCTGACAAAAGGATGGTTCATGAGAAAAATCTTGGTCTTCTTCCAGCATCAAGCATGAGAAATCTCCTTCTTTACTGTAGACTGGTGAATTTACAGAGTTGTCAGCCTTAGTCACCATCTTGACAAATCTAGTCTCCCTGTACAACCTCCTCTCTTGGCCACCAAAAACTGGGATAGTGGCATATGTTAAATCCATCTTGAGTGATCCACCAATTTTTGTTCCCCAGGACCTTGACAGAAACATACCAAAACGAGTTGGGATGTCAGCCACCACGATGTCCATCACCACACTTTTTGCTGGGATTTGGGCCAAATTGACCACCAAATCCTTGATCATTTCCAAGCATTTAACTCTTTTGGAGTCAAATGAATAGAGTTCCTTGTATGGTCGGGTGATTTGTAATCTTAGTTGTTCCATGACTAACAGAGGTATTAGATTATGGGAAGCTCCAGAATCTAACAGACAATTATGTAATAGCTAGTCATGAATCACTAGAGACACATAAAAGGGAGGAGTAGAAGCATCTAATTCCTCAACATGTGGACCAAAGACAACCATGGGTCTTTCTTCTTAAAGGTTGAGGCTATCTGGAGTGAGTGTTGCTTCTGGAGGGAGCATGAATGAGGTGACTTGGGATTGATATGCGGGTTGTTTCAGCGGTTCAGTCAAGGGCACTGGGATTTTAACTTTTTCAAGTTCCTTTTGCAAACTGAAAATAGGGGGGAATTCTCTATTAAAACCTCTTTTGACTCTTTATTTTCAGCTGGGGGTTTGATTTCTTTTGACACATACTTGGTATTAGAAGGAGTGACTACTTTTGGAGCGGAAGGAATTTGATCACTAGACTGCAAAGTTTTGTTTAGAGGGCCCTTACCTTTTTCTGTGACTTTCGGCGTCGTAGACTCCTTCTGAGAAGGTGCTTCCTTCTGGGGAGGCTCCTCTTCTTGATCTTGAGTATGAGTCCTCTTCCTAGAAGATCTGAGATCATATCTTCTATTGAAATGTGCTTGCATGAAATCAGTAAATTGTCTACAATAATGATCAATTTCTGCTTCTTCTGTGCCTCTGGTCTTTTCTCCTTCTTGCAATGGGCACTCAGCTCCTTCATTTCCCTGTAAAGGGAATTCTTCTCCATCACTATTTGAAAAGGCAAGATTTGCATCCTCCAGTCCATAGGCAGTATCTTCAGCAGAGTCATCTACTGGCCCTTCCAGGTACAATGGGTGTGGTACCTGGTCCTGTTGCTCCTTTGCTTCCCTTGGCAATATTTGCAGGGGTGGTTTCCTATAATGAGGATTATAACCTCTATTTTGATCATTGTGGAAATTCTTGGGGACTGGATTCTTGGTCTCTAATTCAAGCTTGACCAATTTACCAGAAAGGTTCTTAATCATTTTTCTCATTTCTTCAATCCTGTCATTGGCTGAGTCTCTATCTTGGTAGGAGGTAGACACCTCCTCTTTACCTCTTCTTCTAGTATCTTGTTCAGATCTTCCTTTTGATTTACCAGTGGAGGAAAAGTTTGCTTCCAACTCTAATGCATCTGCCTGAGCATCATCCAGAGTAGCAGGCTTTCTTTCTCTGAGGGAAAAACCAAATTCTGAATCAAAGGCTGCGACAAAAATGACTTTAGCAACAGTTTGATGAGGTTTCATATCAGCAGGGAGAGTCAGATACAATTTATTAAATCTCTTGATAAATTTTGATACCCCTTCATTATGTCTTTTCTTTAGTGTATTGAACTCAATGAGACAATTTCCATGATCTTTCTTCTCTCCCCATTTCCTGAGAAAAGTGTCTTCCATGTTATCCCAAGTGGTAATAGAACGACCAACCAATGTCTTAAACCATTTTCGAGCTTCACCATCAAGAGACTGGACAAAAAGCCTTAAGACCACATCTAAATGTTCAACATTAAAGTTCTCTGCAAAAGAGAAGAAAGTCTCAAGATGTTTTTGAGCATCAATCTCATTTTCCCCATTGAATCTGGGAAAGATCTTCAAATAATCTTGGGGCATATCATTCAACACTTGAGGTAATGCCAGAGGAGCATATTTATTTAGCAAGAAGCTTGGAACATTTGCCATTGGAGGGGGTGGAGGTAGTGCAATAGTTTGATGAGTAAGAGGAGGAGGAGGAGGTGGAAGTGGTGTATGAATAATAATAGGAATATACTCAACTGTAGCTTGAGGGGTTGAGGGGAACAAAGGTCTGTTAACAGAAGATACTTCGGTGACTTCCTTGACCTCTTCGACCTCAGGAGTAGGATGAAGACTGTCTTTAAATTGGACACCTCCTCGGGGTGGACTATCTGAATAGTAATCGGTATCTCTGAAAGTGGGGTTTGGAATTTGCAATTGAGAATCTTGAGAGGAGGAGGATGGAAAGTCTTCTTGAGAGAATTCGGGAATCTCAGAATGGACTGATTTTCTTTCCCTCCAATTTCTTCTATGTATGATCTTTTCAGGGTTAGACACTAAAGGTGTCTTTGGCTTAGACGTATCTGACCTCAGATGTGGCTTACGAGGAGCTAGGACTGCAAATAGATTTATCAAATGAACAAATGTGGAGTCGCCAAGGTGAGGGATTTACAACTCTCAACTCTCCATACTAACCTACTTGGAGAGTGAATTATATTTTTTCGAGGCCCAAGGATTTTAAAATTTCTCAACTTCGTTCCCCGGCAATACTGCCAGAAAGATGTTATCGCTCCTAGAGACAGCCCATAGTTTTGATAGACCAGTGCCTAGGACATCTTATATAGCAAGGAGCATATGGTATAACAGGTAGAGTTATCAATAAAAATCTCTCATAATATCTCTTGTAAAACAAGGAATATTAATCTGAATGGGACCGAGACCTTCAGAAACTGATACAGAGATAGGAGTGTCGCAGAGACAACATGCAAAACTCCAATGTAAAAGGAATAGACAATTCAGAGAAAACTTACTACAAAGAGGGCCAATTCAGAAATACATCACAGAAATGAGTTATCAGAAAGTGTATGTGGTGAATGAAATATTGAGGAGATATTAGCTAACATTGAGTTGATACCCAGATACACAATACCACCACGCATGGGCTTATCAATCTAAGAATCCATACATAGCAGTAGCGTTTTAAAAACACCCTCCCAAAGAAACTAATATAGCAGAAACATGGTTTAGATGAATAGTGGAACAGAATATCATGCATGAGCCATATTTAAAGTGCTTGACTAATCCGAGTATGGGTATCAAATAGGATAAATCCATACCAAAAATCAGTGAGCCACTCGCATTCCAAAACATGATACAGGAAAGATGGATGAAATGAAATGATCTACTTAAATAACACATAAGAGAAAGTTACAAACTGTGAAATACCAAAGACCAGAATCCTCTTTAACAGATGGAACTCCTCCTCACTAAGACCCTATGGGCTCTGAGCCTTCATACAAGAATTTTACAAAATGTCTACAAAAAGCCTTTCACTGCATAATTTTCTGATAAAATCTGGAACGCTAAATCATCTGTTCTTTTGGAGCTTTATAGGAGAACAAGAAAGCTCCAAAAAGGAGTACGCGATGAACATTTAATTTGACTAATTTAAAACAAAATGGCGGAAGCGTGCACGCCCATACTGTTTGATGACTTTGTAATGTTTTTTGTACCCTTCTACCTGCTTACAGAAATAAATGCGCTGGGTGAAAGTCTCTTTAGGAACACGGCTTAGAATTAAAATCACATGGACATTCCGTCCTTTCCTGAAGAGTGAACCCTGCTGAAATAAAACCTTGAGGGTGTTTTTTTCTGTGCATAAATCTTTTAAGTGGTCTACAGGATCTTCGATCTAGTACTCTGCTTTCAAAAAGGTAGGTTCAAGATCCAAAATCTTCAATGGTGTGCCTTTAATTCTCTACCTTCCACTGATACTCTTTGCCTGCAATATTTATGTCTGGATCTGCGCAATCTGCGTTTTGAATAGCTCTTGGAGGGTTTGATAGATTTTTACCCCTGCTTCTTTGATGGAAGTTTTGTCACAACAACCTCCCAGGACTTTCTTTATGGTTTCGGCTCCTGAACAATGATCCTTTCCTGTATTTTTGCCATTGCATTTAAGAGCTGTGAATCATAGCAATTTATCGCCGCTCGCACCCTGCAAAACATGCAAAATAGTCAAGAAAACAAATGCATGGGGATGACTGTGTAGCAACGCGACATGATGAAACGACAGAAGTACGTGGGGTGGTGACGAAGAAAATACATAGAAATGGCGGAGAAATGTTTTGGCAAGGGTTCAAGGAATGCATGATATTTGACGTAGATAATGAACGTTTGACCTTTGAATAGGAATATATGTATGGAAGACAGATGAATGTGCGATGGGAGCACGTAGAATAATGACGTGGAGAAACGGGATTGACAATGCGGCATGCAAATGATCTGGACCATTCGTCCTCGAGACAAGATCAACGGCTAAAACTGTGTCGGAGAGCAATGAACTATGGGCCAGGGACACTTTAGACTTAGATTAAAACTCGTCCATCTTCGTGAAGCGACAACCGTCAGATGAAGACCTCCAAATCGGAAGGCTGTCGGGAATATCGCGCCGTGACTTTGATCGAAAAATAATGTGCGATGGAGGGTGGTTTTGGGGCCGTATGTGGAGACACACAGTAGATAATGTATGTCATCGCTCCGTTTTGAGAAATACCGCCTGCCTCTGAAAAGCGGTGCGATGAATACCAATGGTTTTCGAACAGTGTTTTTGGGCGCGGGGACCACAAGGGTAAATAGACTGCGAACCGTTGATTCGACAGGATGATCGGACGATGCGCATACGATTTGGGCGATGAATGGAACAGGCCACAGGCGCTGTGTTGATTCACAAAGATCGTCTGATCTGCAAAGATCGACGGCTAATATTTAGCCCGGTCATTTGGTTGATAAGCGCCTAGTTCTTTTGCGCTTGGTTCCGGCACTGGGTCACGCGGAAGAAAAGGTGCAGTGATCTAGCCGAAAGGTGCTAGACCTTAAGCATATTTTCGAGTATGGTTTACGGCCTTTTTATGCGATTTTTGAGGCTGGGAGAAGGTGGCGATGGGCGGAAAATGAATTTATTAGGCCAGACAAAAGGGGATTGCTCATCAAAGATTTAATGGGGGCTGAAATGATCAACAAGGGCTATGAACAACCCATTGCTTTTTTCAGAAAATCACTTAGAGATGACACTTTAAAGTATAACATAATGGAAAAGAAGGCACTAGCATTAGTGAAGGCTATCAAATACTTTAGAGTGTACATCATGTATTCATATATCATTGCTTATGTTCCAAATTCAGTTTTGAAGGACATTTTGACTCAGAATGGGCCTGATGGTAAAAGAGGCAAATGGATTGCCACCATTTTGGAATATGACATGGAAATTAAGCCCACCAAACTCATTAAAGGTAAAGGTTTAGCGAAACTCATGGATGAATCAACTTATCATGCTTTAGATATCAATTTTATTGCCAAATTAGATGATCAGGAAGAGATGGTGACTCCACAAATTAGTGAAGCCTTTTCAGATTCACCATGGTATGCAGATATCATATTTGTATTACTAAATTTACAAGCTCCTCCTAAATTGTCAAGAACTAAAGCTAGATTTTTAAAGTTAAAGGAAATGAAATTTTGTATCATAGCTAATGCATTTTTTTAGAAAGATCATGGTGGTATTTTATTGAATTTTTTGCTTAAAGATGAAGCCGATAAAGTTATGGAAGAGTTTCATGCAGGTGATTGTGGAGGACACCTTTACTAGAAGTCAACTGCAGATAAAATCTTGAGAGCTAGTTTTTACTGGCCTACATTGTTTGCATATGTGAAAAAGTATGTGACCTCCTGTCACAAATTTCAAATCTTTGAAGGGAAGAAAAAGTTGTTACCTTTACCCCTTAAACCCATTTCCACATAAATGTCATTTCAGCAATGGGGTCTAGACTTCATTGGTGAAATTCACCCACCATCCTCAGCCCAACACAAATGGATTTTGACAGCCACAGACTATTTCACTAAGTGGATAGAAGCCATTCCTTCAAGGCAAGCCACTGATACTGTCATCATATCATTTTAGAAAACAATATACTATCAATATTTGGATGCCCCCAAAAGCTCATTACTGATAATGAAGCTTCTTTCAAGTCTAAAAAGATGATTGACTTCTGTAATAAATACCACATTACCCTTGGCCATTCCACAACTTATTACCCTCAAAGTAATGGTATTGCTGAATCCTTCAATAAAATCCTTGTGAATATCATCAAGAAACTACTAGAAGATAATAAGAAAACCTGGAACAAAAGGTTAGTTAATGCCTTATGGGCAGACAAAATCACCACAAAGAATTCCATCGATACTGTAGAAATTATATACAATATGCATGTATATATCCGAACTCTCCTAATCTAACAATATTTATCTTCTTGCTAAATACAGAATCCTTTCACTATAATTCTTACGGAAATTTAATCAACAATTGCAAAACACATGAAGAAATAAAAACACACATAACACAGTTGTTTAACGGGAAAGCCTAAAGTTGAAAACCCTAACTATCATATTATGTATCATGGAGATCATATGAAAATCTCATACAAATCATACAAAGCTTATCACAAGCTCTGAGTAAAGCACAATCGTCATACACTAATCAGGCCCAATCTTGCAAATCCATGCACCGATCTTTGCCACCTGCTAGCCTGCCTCCACTGCGCAATCCAAGCTGATTACAAGGACCAATTCAATGTAATCCCACTCTCATTGACTGGGTTATTATCATTAGCAACTCCAATGTATATGTAGATGTGATTCATGCATCACTAATAGTCACAAAAGATAGTCTATCTTGCCCTTTCACCTATCTCTCCACTGGTCTCCACTGAAACTGTCCATGCACTGTAGTTAACTGATGTATTCTTCAGTTGATTAATGAGTTATTATTTAGTGAATTAATTATTAATTAATTCACACCACTCTTACTAGTGTATCAATCAGTTAGATTAGATACAACTAGCTCAACTATGTGTAGATTAGTTAAATTGAACACAACTCCATTAACTTCCCCAATCAACTCCACCAAACTCTCTCACATGTGTTCTAACTGAAGTCCTCTATGCAATAGCTCCAGTTAACCATTAGGAATAGTGTAAGTCCTTCTGTCAGCTCCTGTGCCACATCTGCGCACTTAACTGAAGTGCTCCAAGAGAATAAGATAATGTTTAGAGTCCAAATATTATTAAGAGCTAATAATATTCGACATATCTATTTTTAGATTGGCAATCTAAAAATAGATTCCGCCCAATATGTCTAAAAATAGAAATCCATCTATTTTTCCAACATGACCAACCATCCACAAATATCATCATGCAACTCATAGAATATGATCGACATGTCTAAAAATAGACATAGTTTAAAAATAGACTTTGCGAAAAAAAATCACCTGTGTGGGCCCCACCTAGTTTAGGTGATCACTTTCCAACTAGGATCAAAAATGATGTTTCAGAATGCCTCCTTCACTATTTCTTGTTGCAATCTTCAACAGATACATCCCTCTATCAGCTTTTTTATGGGATGGATGCTATTTTTCCATCCTCTTTAGGAGTACCAGTAATGAAAATGATCCAAGAACTGCAGGCAGAAACCAATGATATCTAGAGAAGGATAAATCAAACAATACAATTGCAGCAAACCAGGGAGGAATTATATCTCAAGTCTCAAGTTTTTCAAGAAAATATTAAAAATATATTTGACAAGAAGACTAAGGAATATGATTTTTATATAGGTGAAAAAGTTCTTCAGTGGGATTCCAAGAAAGAAGAGAAAGGTAAACATGGGAAATTTGATTTCTTATGGAAAGGCCCTTATGTCATTTATGGTTACAGAGGTAACAACGCATTCTTTTTGAAGGAGTTGGATGGATCAAATCTTCCAAGAGAACCTATCAATGGTAGAATGTTGAAGCATTACTATTCCCCAGAATAACAGTAGTTCATTTTGTTTACTTTGCTCATTGTACATAAAATTGCAGAGTTAACAATGGATTGGATGTTTTTATTACAAATTTGAATACCGGAGAGAAGGCCCCAAGCTTTTAAATACAAAATATTATAAGTCTGAATAATGCAGAGCTCAGAAAACAGTTCCAAGGCAAAGACAATCAAAATTCAAAGGCTACTAGATCTCAAAATTCTTGACATTTCACCAGGAAATGCCATCCCCATGTGGAGCCACTGTTAGGGTCCTATAATAATAGGATTCATAATTTTGAATTGACTTTGATAATTCTTATAATATGTACATACTTTTCTTTGTGCAAATTTGTTTTCCCATATTAGAAAAATAAAAAAATGTAGGGTAAAAGTCCTAAAAGAAGAATCAAAGGACTTGAAAGAAAAAAAAGATAAAAAAGAATAAAAAATGAACCCCAAACAAAAAAAAGTGATAAAAACAAAACATGGAAGTGATGCAAATTCAAATGCCACTAGTTTTATGTTCACTTTGCAAAATAATATTGTGTGCAGCTTGTAAAAAATGCCACAATCCATAAAGGTAAAAACTATTTAATCTTGACCTTTCATGCTTTAAATTTCATGTTGATATATGAGAATAAAGATCTAGCCAAATTGTTTAATCTTAGTAGATCAGTAGTTAGGTAGAGAATAATAAGGAGCTTAACAGTTTAATCTGGGCCCTTGGAAGAAATAAGGATAGAGTTATTTAGTTTGTTGTTTAAATGAAAAACGAATAAGGGTCTGCAAGCTCAAATGCAGCCACAGGAATGAAGAAAAAATGTTAGGGTAGTTGATGAGTAGGCAGAAGCAGTTTTCACAAGGCATGGATAGCAGAAAATTGGTCATTTCATTTACTAACTTCCTTTCAAAATCATTCCCCTTGTAAAAATACCTTTTCCCCTTCATTTTCACCTTTTTTCCATTAGTCAATTTGTTCCTTATAAAACCCCTTTTCCTGAGCTAAAATGCACATTTATCCTTGGAAAAGTAAAACCCCTTTACTAATTTCCCTTTTTATTCAAAAAACACCAAAAACCCATAAAAATACTTTATCCTAAGTATAAATGATTAAAATTTTATGTCGGCCCCCACTATGAAAATATCTATCCCCGATATCAGTTTTAACACTATACTTAGTGTATTTTTTATAATCTTCTTATATATTACTAACATTTAACTTTATGTATTAGCTCCCGTTATACCTTTTAACCCATATTATATTAATTTTTTTATATATATTATTCCTAACCCATATTTTATTTTAAAATCTACTGTTTAATATTCCCCACATGTCATGTATTTCGGGTCCACTGATAATTATCCCCTCCTATTATGAAATTCCATTTTTCCATAATCCCATTATTTCTTTATTTAACCATATCGCATGTATTAAACCCCACTTACTATATACTATCCCGCTTATTATACACTGTTCCAACTTGCTTTAACCCCATTGGTTATATCATATAAACCCCAACCAAATACATTAAAACCAATGAATATAAAACACATAAACCCACATTGATCATAAAGTCCTGGGCCCCACGCCTTTTAAAACTCGAATACTCCTTTGCATCCTCCCAACCGTCGAATCTTAACCGATCAGATCTGACGGCCATTACCACCTATTAGACATTTCATAGCCTGATCGTTAACATACCCCCAACCATGCGATATTTGTGGTTTTCGAAGCTCTGCCCCTAGCTACGTGGTTCCATTTCATTTGATCGCATCGATCATAACTATACTGCTAACTACCTTTCATTCATGCGAAAACCACTTAGTGATTTTCTTCTGCCCATTACGCAAACCACCGTGTCTATTGAAATTGACCGTGCATTTATGATTATCACGGTTTGTTTAAAAGACCATATAGCTACCCTTTGCATCCTTTTACACCACTTTTGTTATAATTTTGCATAGAAAGAGCTATTCCTGACGGAAAAAGTTGTTTCCGACTCTGATTTTAAGCCAAATTCAATCATAATTCAACAAATTCACTGCTACAACTGTGCAGAAGACATTAAAAAGCACTATAACGATGTCTAAAGCTTCAAAGAATCCTTCTGCAACCGCATAACCCTTTTGCAAATAAAATCTCCATCTTTCTCTAGGTATTCCTCAAAGTACTAAGACTTGTGCTTATATAAAAGAAGAAATAAGTAATTGAATTAGCATAGAAGCCTTAGCAGACCAAAAGGAACCTCTGTAGTTTCCCAAATCCGTTTTTCTACATACCCTATGCATTTTTTCAGAGATTCTGAGGCCTAAGACTGTTTTAATCATAGAGATTGAATAATTGAATAAGTATTAGACCTCTGTAGACCTGAAGAAAGCCCTCTTGCTTCCGGAATCCTTTTTTCTGCAAACCCTGGACCTAATTTCATAGGATTCCCAAGGTCTGAGATTGTTTTTTATTACATAAAGTAACAATTTACCAATTGGCTTATTAAATCCTTCTGGAAATTGTTATAATTTTTCAGAGGTGCTCCTACAGGCCTAAATAAGTTTTTATAAGTCAAAATATTAATCAATTGAAGAAATTAATAGAACATTGGCTTCCAAAAGTATTGTATCTGTTAATCCTCTACAACCCCCAGTTGTAGATGTAGAACACATTCCTTTAGTTGACAGATACTTCAATATTAATGATACAGTCACCAAATTTAACCTTCTTGAGCTCCACTGCTGAAGCCATGAAAAATCCATAGATCAGGCTGATGAAGTTTTTATTTGGGAGTCTAATTTACCAAAGTATGTTGTCCCATAGGCCTTCCAATGCCCATAAGTGATTAGACTCTATCAATATTACTATTTCCCTGACCAGAGAGCTATAATAAACTCTAAAAAAAATTATGTTTACCATTACTCCTGAGTCAATCAATCAAATGTTACAGATCCAATCCAGACCAGATGAAACCCCTCTATCCATTGAGGCTCTTACACATTTGTATCTGAATCTAGACTTCCCCAAGAGGTTCTAGATATTTCAAACTTTCATGCCTTCTTTTGTAGAAATTCTGAATATAAATCCTCCTTACCCTTCTACAAATGTTTCTGAAAGGACCAGACATATCATTAGCATGTTGTCTTTTATTCTTGGTTATTTCACATATGAACATGGTGATGTTGTGGTGTTAGGTTTTTATCTACTTTCACACTTGGTCAACCTCCTGCTACCATTTTAATTTTTTTCCAATACCTTGCTGATAATATTCATGAACAATTGGTAAAAATTCCTTCTGAAGGTATTTTCAAATATTCCTTAGTCCTATTCCACATATTTTTATACTTTCACTCTGAGAAATTTTCCATCAACCTTCAGAAGCTTGATGTTGAAGGAAACCCACAGTTAGTCATCTTTTGGACTTCCTTGATAAGGAAAGACTCCATTGATCTCACATATACAGATTTTACTGATTATTTCATTCATCCTATAGTCAATGTGCTGAACAACAACAGGCATCCTAGAATTAGTGAGGAAATAAAGAAATTCCTACAGTTGTCAGAGCATAATAGGACAGGAGATTGGTACTTGTACCAAAACCATACTGAGATAAGAGTATATGGATCAAATCTCATTCCATATAGACTGCCAAAATACCTCCAAATGAGGTTATTTTCCCTTGAGTACATAAGACATATCATTAAATCTGATGCAATCAATTTTTTGGCAGCTACGAAGAAGACACAGTTCAAGTTAAAGAATCAGGTTGGCCATTTTATTTGTAACAATAGAGATGCAGGTCAAGAGGCTGAAAAGTACTTGCAGGAGTTTAAATTCAGTAAAATTTTTCTATGGTATTATGATCCTCTAGGAATAATAAGTAAAATGAGAGTTAAATGCAAATTGACTCCTTATGTACATGAGAAGAAACCAGATATTGAGAAATTCTCCAATCAGTCTGAATGGTTGGAGAACACCTTTATTGAGGCAGAGAAGCAAGGTGATACTAGTCAAACTTTGCAAACTCCAACCCGAGAAGATAAAAGCTCAAAGAGAATCAGAGAGGAAGGATCATCTACTGCAGCGACTACAAATGAAACCAAATTTAAATTGATTTACATGAAGAAGCCTAAATTAAATCTTGTCAATGAAGGAGTAGAAACAATAGAAGTGATTGATACAGAAACAACAGCAAAGGAAAATGCACCTCCTATAATGATTGAAGAAGAACATCAACCATAAACTTCTAAAACTCAGCTTATTCAGAAGCAACACAATGTTGAAATGTCATCTTCCAGCAAACCAACAGAGAAGGAGATGGACATTATGGAGAAATACAAAGAGATAAAGATGAAAATGAAGCATTGAAGACTGATACATACAATCACTATTGGAAACAATTACCCAGTGACCAAAGCAGATTTATTTATGCTTTTGACTATAAGACTAGGAAATGCAGATGAATTTCTTGCAGCCTAAAGTCAAGCATCCTAAAACACCAGCAAATTACAAAAAATCATGATCTGAAGTTCAAGCATATGACCTTGATCCCATTGATCAGATTGAATTTCACAAACAGGCTAGTGAAATGCTTTATTCAACAATGAAAAACAAGGAAATGAGTGTTCAGAAGCTCCAAAACACTCTTAAAAACATTAGAGATCAACTCAGATTAGAAAAGCATCCTCACAGGCAAAAGATAATAGAATCAAATCACTAGAAGATTTGGTTATTGAAGTAGGATATGATCCTAGTAATGTCAAATTTGCAGATGAATTGATTAAGAAGAAAAATGCAGACATTGATGCATTAAAGAAGCAACTAAAACTGCCTACTACAGAACATCATCAAGCAAAGGAGGTGTTACAAGATACAAATCAGAAATATGAGATGATTAATCTCATATTACATTTGACTTCCCAGATTAAATAAATGGAAAATGAAATGGACAAATTGGTCCAGGAAAAAAAGGATAGAGCAGAAGAAGTCCTTGTCACATTCATCCCTGTAGTCACTACTACTGTGCCTTCCACACTAGCAGAATCATTGTCTCCCACAGTCCTAATGGCTACAGCACTACCTGTCACTTCATCAACAACTTCAGAAACAGATTCTTCAACAACAGCAGCGCAGCCTATAGATGAAGCAAGCAAGTTAGTTAAAGCAATGCAGGACATGTCTATTCAGAGAAATGAAATTAACGGACTTAAAGAATAGCTTAAAAGTCTGGAATATGAAAATAAATTTGCTAAGATAATGCATAAGAATGAAGAACAGAGGGAAAATATCTTGAATGACAAATTGAAGAAGTTATAGAAAGATCTAACACTAAAAGAACCCATGGCACAAACCAAGCAGCAGTTATGGTCCAATATTACTGAAGCATTCAATGATATTTGGCCATCAATCCAGGTTATTTATGAACAGAAAGACTTAGTCAAATCAACAAGAGAAGCTATCCAAAAGATAAAAGAAGAACTTGGCAAGAAACCTTAAGAAGCTCTTGAAATCATCAAATTTCTTAATTCTAAGAACAAGCAAGAGCTAGAATGGATTGGAATTAATGACAGAATAGAAACCATCCTAGAAGTTAGGAAGGTTATTTCAATAAAAACAGGGACATCTTGCATTAGTTAGATATATGTCTCTATCTTATTGCATGAAGATATTTATTTTTCCTTGAATAATTCCTAAGGTAGTTTTAGGATATTTTGTAAAGAGTTTTCGTATAAATACTTCTCAACTGGAAGTATTGAGTGTGGATGAATTACTGAACATTTCTATAATTGTAATATTCTGAAACTTGAGGGTAATTGTACCAATTTCAAGTCAGTTGACTGGATTAAAGCAATAAAGCACCATATTATAGGATTCATGTGTTGGGCCACTTTACTGAAGTATTTTCACTTGTTCTTTGTCAATTTTTTATGTTTTTTCACCAATATTTGTATGTATTTCTAAATCTAAATGATATAACTAGAATATTATTACATAATATGTTTAATTACACTCTGTCTTGAATTGTTTATCACTTATATGTTTTTCTTCTAATATCTAGATAAATGAATTTTTAAATTGCTCCCTTATTTCGACTGAACTCTGTCTTTTCATTCATTATCCAGATTTGAGAACCCTTAATTGGTCTCTTATCCCGATTGAAACCATTTTCATCATCAGCATTGAAGATCTAAAGTAACTTAGCTATCTTACCCTGTAAACATTCCCCTTTAGACCTTGATCCTGATCTGATTGCTTAACACATTGACTCCATTAGCCCAATGGTAAGTAGACCTACATCTATCCATCTGAATAAGTGATTTCGCCACCAAACCAAATCAAAATCAAAACCCCAAGTAATCCTACATAACTAGCCTAAAATGAACAAAGATAAATCATATAGAGAAAGCCCTCTTTGAGCATTAGGAAGGCTAGATCCTAAAGATTAAAAGTAGTTTTGTGGTTACCTTTAATATTCTTTAAACCAAAAAATATAAACAACCCTTTGAAAATTATTGGAGTGATAATGGGTCCCTTGTTTGCGCGGGACGTTTATGCTACAAAAACTAACACTCGACAATTTTAATTTTTTTGTCTGTGTTAATCGGCGTGGTGGTTAACATGTAACGCATCGGTGCTTCTTGTTGACATAGAGCACCATACGGTGTGCTATACTATTTTGGCGGTGCGTTTATAAGACCTCTACGCACCGACGTCGGTGCGTACACCATGAATGGCACACCAGTTTCTTGAGATTTTTATTTTTTTTTGCCTGAAAATTTGACAATTTATTTATAAAATATATTAATGAATGATATGGTACAGGTTTCATATTGATAAATAAATGGCTGATAAGAGATCAAGTAACAAAAATACTGATAACACATCAAGAAAAGAAAAAAAATAAAAAATTGTAAATTCTTTATAAAAAATATTATTTTTGAACTATATGTAAGTTTGACTAATATGTATTTTTTATTGTGTATGATGCAGAGCCACAAAATGACGAAGCTCGATAAGATTATTTCTAATCTAGGACCAAAAGAGCGTAAAAGCTTGATAGAAAAATTGCAAAATGATGAATAAGGTGAATGAAAAAATACTATTGATCCAATATGAGTTTTTTTTTTAATTTTCATTAATAATATACTTAAAATTATTAGATAACATGTGTCAAACAATATATTAATTCACATCTATTTAATGTTCTACAGGGACCAACAACTCAGAAAAAGAATGTTGTTCTAAGAAAGGAAAAAAAATAGAACATGCAAATGAAATGAATTGCTTCTTAACTCATCTGGAGTGGTGCTGGAGGTTAACGAGAGGGGGAAAAACTTTTACAAAAATTTGAGAGATCTAGTGGAACGAATGTATAGACGTTATTTCCACTTACAATACAACAATCAATCCAATGATTCCAAGAACCAAATTTTATCTAAACTACAGGAAGATTTTCCAAAGAATTGGTCAATGAGACATGTTAGACTTTCAATCGAAAAAACGTACAAAAAAAGAAGAAGGAATGAAAAAGTGATATTCCTTTAAATGTTTGTCTAGAATTATTTATAAATATCACTTTTAATATATCAATATAAAAATTAAACAGTTTATTGTCATGTTACATTTTCAGGAAGATTATGAAAATTTCAAAAGATGAACGCGCTGATATCAGAAATATGCCGGTAGGAATGTCCAAAAAGGTGTACAAGGAGATGGTCAAAGAAATGGACGAAATTGCATCGCAGGAGGAGCCATCTCAACAACAACATGCTTCAAATGTAATATGTAATCATTGAATTTTTCGATCATTAGGTACAATAAATAAAAAATTTAGCATTAAATATTAATTTTCAAGTATTTTCTTGCAGAAAAGAAAAGAAAATGGAACCCATTCAGCACATAAAATAGGACGACAAGGAAGAAAATGGTTGATATCTAAGTTTGTGAGTAATTTTTACTTCCTTATAACAACTTAACTAGATTTTATTTTTGTAATTTTTAATTTGTTTTACAAAAATTATCATTGAATGTCTTCAAACACATGCTAACATACAAAGAAGAACCATCAGACAAATTAATTAACATTGGGTTAAATATGGGTTGTGAGTATATGTTGGCATATCAAAAATTAATTGTGGAATTTGTAAGAATCTATCGATCTTGTTTTACTTAGCTTTGTCTATAATTAATAGAGCAAAAAAATATTTTATATTAAATATATGATTTGTTATGGGGTATAAAACTTGCAAGAAACAAAGTATGGAACTGTGCCAATGGATGAAATCTTGAAAGATGGCATTCTACATGGTTTTGAAAGAATGTGTATAGTTCATGTGTCAATTTTTGCTATGGTATGTCATTTCTTTTCAATTTACATTGATGTATATTATTTAATATTGCAATTTTCATTATTCTCACCAATGTACATACACTCATTACAATTTATTTTTATGTTTGTAGATGGAAGGTGAAGAAGAAGAAAACAATCAACACCGTCAACAAAAAATTCCTAAAAATAACCCAAGTCATGGAAGTAGCTTTAACAGTGACAATAGTTTAAGCGAAGAATGATGATCACTATATTCAAATATCAAAGCAAGGCGTTGTATTTTTTGAATTATTTGTCTGTGAAATCAGACATTTTGTTTAATGTAATGGACATAGTGTCCCAATTGAAAGACAAAGGGATACCAATAACTGTCCCATTTTGTATGACAAAGGCTGTCTTATTCATATATATATATATATTTATATATATAACAAAGTATGTTTTAATTTATTCTTTTGCGTCTCCATTGTCGCTGTGAAATGTAACACCACAGATTAAATTTATGGATGATTAAATATTATAATGAAGAGATGTGAAATTTGATGATATGATATAACAAATTAATCCAAACATCACATTCAAACGCACTAATAAAAATTTAATTCATATGAATACTATTATAATATATGTGTCATCTTTTGATGAATAATGAATTTTAAAAAATCACAATAATTATGATATGATCTAACAAATTAATCCAAACATCACATTCAAATGAATTAATAAAAAAATAATTAATATGAATACTGTTATAATATGTGTCGACTTTTGATGAAATGAATTTAAAAAGATCACAATTATTGCACTGTCACAGGTCGATGTTTCTAAAAAATGCAAAATGAACACCGGTGCGTGTCAGTTACTGTACACCGGTGCGTTTGTATGATACAACGCACTGGTGCGTTTCTATGACCTATAAGCACCGCACAAATACTAATACCAATTATAAATCTCAAAGCGTTTGTGCGATACTGCGCACCTGTGCGTTTATGTGAGTTAAGGCACCGGTGCATTTGTATGACCTATAGGGACTGCACAAATACCAATACGAATTGGAACAAATAGTGTGTTTGTCTGATATTGTGCACTAGTGCGTTTCTATAACTCGACGTACTGGTGCGTTGAGACGACCTATGGGGACCGCACAAATCCCAAGACCAATTAGAACGGCCCCGTGCATTGTATCACCATCACTGCGCCCCAGTGCGGTTTTATACCTTGACAGCCTGGTGCATGCACCTTCAACTACCCCGGGCCACCTTCTAGATGACACGCACTGGTGCGTTGAGACCTTAGTAGCGCAACGATGAAAAAAACATCTGTAATAACCTCTGGCTGCCCAGTTTTTTAGTTGTGTTGAAATTCCATTAAAAGCTCTGCCAAAACCTCCGTAATCGTAAACGGATGTTGTAGCAAATGTGTTTTTGACAATTTTAACCAATTTTATAACACTAAAAACCTCCTTTATAATCTCCACTAGAAAGTCTTTTCCTTATAGCAAAATAGATATGTTAAGTATAAATCTATATCAAACAATCCATATGATTTTGTTTTTCGTGAAAAGGAGATTGTATTTACATATTAAAAAATTGAAAAAGACGCCACATAGCCTAATGTGAGATATAAAAAAGGAATCCAAATAATTATTTAAGAGTCATTCACAAAAATATAAATTAAACACAATTTTAAAAACAAAAAACTAGGTCACAGAGTAATATTAGCTATATTTAATAACTTAAATAATAAATATTAACGAATTGCAAAGTTTTGAAAAAAAATATAAAGAAAGATGATTGTAAATGAGTGATTTCTAAAAAGAATTTAATGTAATGAAAATAAATAATACTTAAAATTTTAAAATCAAACTATCTCAAAACAAATATGCTATAATTGGAACAAAATTGTTTTATAAAATTAAGTATAAATTTTATGACTTTACAAATAACTAAAAATAATATTTATTATAAAAAATTCTGCTTTATAAAATAAATAAATATATAAATAAATTTCTCTCGTAAACAGATAAATACAACTTAATATAATTTGCATAATATAAATTGAATCATGTAGAATCAACCTTTATGAATAAATGCGTTGAATCAACCTTTATGAATAAATACAAATACGTTGAGTATAAATCTACATGAAATAATGCATATGATTTTGTGTTCTATGAAAATAATTTTTATATTTAAAATTTGAAGAAAACCCCACATTGTCTCAAATAAGAATTTAGTAGGTATTCTTAAATTAATAATTAATTATCATAAATTTGTGAAAAAGTTCATCATAACCCAATCAATAGGTTATGTAATTAAGTTAGGATACTTTTTATAATAATACTTTTTATTGTTATTTTGATTTTATACGTGAAATAACACCCATTTAAAAAAATCCCCTTACATGGTTTAAGAATTTGAGATGTAATAGATGGGCCAATTGCACTACTTCTTCGTCATTGAACTTTCATATAAAGGTGATAACATCTCCATGTCAAATGATATCTATAATATAGATATCTTATATATGTTTATCTTGTTAGAGTTGTAAATCATATGCAAAACGTGATAGCATCTTCGTGTTAAATGTTAAGTATGGTATTGATATTTTATATAAATGTTTAGTATAATATTGATACTTTATATAAGTTTAATGAGTTGTAAATCATATGTAATTTTTTTTTTATTGAATTATTGATATTGAACTATTTAAAATTGATTAATAATATTTTGTATCTGATTTTAATTTATAATTTAGATAAATAGTTTTTTTTAAGTTAATTTGGTCTTTAGATTTTTCCAAATTAAAAAAAAAAAAAAAAAAAAAAAAAAATTTCTCATATATAAAAAAAATATATTGCATTTAGATGTAGTTTAAAAATTATTTAAGGTTTGTTGTTTATATATATTTATATGTTGTAGATTGTAAAATCATATAAATTAAATGGATAGTAAATGTCAATAAAGTTGAAGATAATGGAGAACTATATTAGAGAGAGTTCACCTGAACCTTAGATTAGCAGTTTGTTCATGTTTCTTACGTTTTGGTTATAACTTCCTTATTTGCATGTAACCTATATATTGTTTGATATCTAATGAGAATCTAGAGTGACTTGTGCACGTAGTCCCTCTTGGTGTAGTCTCTCAGAGTAGAGCTAACTAGTACAATTTTCAATAATATTTGATTATGCCATATTTTATCATGGTATCAGAGTTGTAGGGTTGAATCAAAGCCGTAGTGCTTTTGATTCTGTGAGTATCCAGGAGGTAGAGGAGAAGCCCTTGATGACCGAGGGTAACCGTGAGTCAGGATTTAAGAAATTGGGTAGTCGTAAGTCTGTGCGGAATTTTTTTTCTCTGGTACGTAAGCCGATCAACGCGGTCATTTCACTCACAAACGCGTCGATCAATGCGAATCCATGCCCGAGAAAAGCTTTGATCTCAGAAACCAGCGTGGAGTCATTGGAAGAAAACACGTTGATATTTTGAAATAATTACAGGTTTTCTTCCCATCGCGACCGACACGGGATCTGAAAGTTTCTAGGGCGTTTAAAGAGCTAGTGTAGCTCGAGAATAGAGGAGCCAATCTGATAAGATTGAAGGAGCCAGAAAGCTCGTGTTGGAGGAGCCAGAGAGCTCGTGCTTTGGAGCACCATGGAGCCAGAGTTCTCATTATGTGGATCACCGATTGAAGCTATAGAGCTTTTGCCTATGGATTGAGAGAGCTCGTGCCTGCAGACCTAGTGAGATCGTGCAGAGGAGTTAGAGTGCCTGCAGATCCAATGAGGTCGTGCAAAGGAGTCAGAGTGCATGCAGATCTAGTGAGAGTGTGTAGAAGAGTCATAATGTCTGCAGATCCAATGTGACCGTGTTAGAAGAGCCGGAGAGCAGTGGCATCAGAGGCAGCAACTATGGAAGGATCGTTGTAAGCGTGATCCATGACAGAGTGAGCCAGTGGTGTAGTGCACAGAGCAGCCTTCTAAAGAGGTCGATGAATAGGTATATTTGTTTCTTAATATTGTTGTTTTTTGGGGATATGGGGTAGATCCGGTTGTGGATCCGATTTTCTGTCAATTGCCGAAGGTCATTTTTTTTTATTATCAAGATGAATAATTTAATGGAAGTATACTTGAATGAAAGTAACAAGCTTGATGGTTCCAAATATTCAAATTGGAAGTTCAAGCTACAAACTATGCTAGAAGGGCATAGTGCATGGGGGATCACGACTGGAGATGATGTGAAACCTGCAATTGTAGTAGATGCGACAACTGCGACAATACAGGATTGGGAGAAGATGGAGAACAAGGCGAGATTGATGTTGAAGATGGTAGTCAAATACTGCATTATCCCTCATATCATAGATTGTAATTTTGCGAATGATATCTGGACAACTCTCAGAGACCGGTATGAAATCAAAAATATGAATCACCTATTGTTCCTTAAAAGCAAGATTCTCTCCATCAAGATGGAGGAGAATGAGACAGTAGCAATGTTCATATCACACATGAAGGACCTGAAAGACAATCTTGGCGACATCAGAGAGGCTGTAAGTAATAATAATATGGTAACTATTACTATGAATGGCATGATTGACGATTACCAGATGTTTATAACTGGATTGAATGCTAGAGAAAAATCCCCCAAGTTCGAAGAATTGACAGGTATCCTCATGCAAGAGGAGGAAATACTGATGACATTGAAACCCAAGAATACAGATCTAGATCTCATGGTGAAGAAGAATCCATTCAAAGGAAAAGTGAATGGAGGACAGAAAGGTGGAGTCACATCATAAAAAAGACCGAATCCATCTGAAGGTATGTCACCAAACAGGAACAATCCACGATTAAAAAAAAATTATTGTGAAAAATTGGGCCATATGGCTAAGCAATCTCGTAAGAAGAAATATGATGAAGGTCAACAGAGATACAAGAGACATGCAGGTAATTTTGCAGATGTTGTAGATGATGACCATAACCAAGATCTAAGATTTTTCATATCTAACTCTGGTGAGAAGGACGAAGCAGATACGTGGTATGTGGATTCAGGAGTGTCCACCCACATGACAGGAAAAAGCCAATGGATCGAGGACTTCAAGGAAACTAGCACTGGAGAGAAAATCTACCTTGGAGACGACAGGGGGTACCCAATCAAAGGACATGGTAACATTCCTATAATTATTCCTGATGGTAATATAGGCTAATTCAAAACATGATGTATGTACCCAGTATTAATAAGAATCTGATTTTTGTTTCGATGATAACAGATCATAATCTTAAGGTAGAATTTTATAAATCATCTTTTGTTGTTAAAGGTTTGCTTGATTCTATGAAGACCATTGCAACAGGTGTGGGCGGCCTTTACAAGCTAGATGTTAGAATTGTGCCACATCAAGCCTTGACATCGTCAGGCATGTTTGCGGAAGAACTGTGGCATCAGAGATTTGGTCATATAAATTTCAAGATTTGCAGTTAATTTAGAAGAAAGGTATGGTTACTGGTCTTCCTGATTTAAAGCATAGTCATGTTGATTGTGGAGCATATTCTCTTCGGAATATTCACATAGATGAGTTTCCTGTTAATATTAATAGAAAATAGACAAATATGTTTGAATTAGTCCACACTGATTTATGTGGACCAATGCAGTCAAGATATTTGGGAGGTGCATATTACTTCTTATTGTTTGTCAATGATTGTACTAGATTTACGTGGATATTTTTTCTTAGCAAAAAAAGTCATGTTTTTGAATACTTTAAGCAATTCAGAAGAAAACAGGAAAATACATCAATATTCTTCGCTCGGGTCAAGGGTGAGAGTACAGGAAGGCCGATCTTAGCAATTATTGTAAAGAACATGGAATTATGCAATAATGTATAGTACCCCACACTCTTTAGTAGAATAGTGTTGCAGAAAGGAGGAATAGAACCCTCGTGGAGTGTGCTTGAAGTATGCTGAAAGGTAAGAATATATCTAATGGATTTTGGGCTAAAGCTATAAATATGACTATTTATTTGAAAAATAGAAGTCCTACAAGAAGTTTGGAACTTTAAAACACCTTTTGAAGCCTTGTTAGGTTTTAAGCCTTCAATTAAGCATTTGAGAGTTTTTGGTTCCAAAGCATTTTCTCATGTACCAAAGGAAGACAGAAAGAAACTTGATGCAAAGGCCATCAAATGTACCTTTGTTGGCTATTGTACAAAATTTAAAGCTTACAAGTTATTTAATCCCTCTACTCATAAATTTTTGTGAGTAGATATGTAGTGTGTCATGAACAGGTATATTATGGAAACTGTGCAAACAACAATGATGATTGGGACATTTCATTATTGGTGGAAGATGGGAATGGTGAAGCAGAAGAAATCTAGGAGTAGTAGGAACATAAGCAACAACAAAAGAGGCAGTAGGAGAAATATCAGAAACATCAACAGAAGGAAGCATATATTTGAGATGAAATGATCGAACCAAGTCCATCAAGAGATGATCAGAACAAGTTGGATGTCACTCCAACTCTTAGGAGATCAGGTAGGAAAACACAACTTCCTGCTAGATACAAAGAGAATTCTTTTATAACTAGCATTTTAAGTGTTGTTTAACCCTCTAGTTATAAAGAATCAAGTCAATATAATGAATGGAGGGAAGCCATGGAAGAGGAACATGAATCAATTCCGAAAAAAAAAACTTAGGAGTTAGTTGAATTACCTAAAGGTAAATAGACCATAGGTTGAAAATGGTTATACAAACCCAAATTTAAAGCAGATGGGAGCATAGATAAGTATAAAGCTAGATTGGTCGCAAATGGGTATTCACAAAAAGAGGGTATAGACTATGAGGAAACCTTCACCCCCGTAGCTAAACTTAATACAATCAGAATATTAATTTCCTTAGCTACTAAACACCACTAGAAAATTCACCAGCTAGATGTTAAGTCTGTTATCTTCAATGGGGAATTGAAAGAGGAAGTCTATTTAGATCAACCTAAGGGGTTTGTCAAATAGGGAAAAGAAAATTTAGTTTGTAGATTAAAGAAAGCTTTATATGGACTAAAACAGGCTCCAAGATCATGGTACGACAAAATTGATTCATTCTTCTTACATCACAGCTATAATAGAAGCAAAAATAACCCCAATATCTACACTGTGTTTGATGAAAAGGGGATAATAGTTTTTATTTATTTATATGTAGATGATCTCATCATTACAGGAAATGCATATCAACTCATTGAAGAAATCAAGGTGCAAATGTCACAAATGTTTGAGAAGAAAGACCTCGGTGAGCTTCACTACTGTTTGTGTCTACAGATCTGGAGAGATTCAGGACATACCTTTCTAGCTCAACAAAAGTATGTCAGGAATCTTTTGAAAAGGTTTAGGATGGATCAGTGTAAGGTTGCAGCAATACCGCTACAACAGAACAATAAAATTTAGTGTCATGATGGTTCAAAGGAGAAAGATGCAACATTGTAGAGGCAGTTGGTCGGGAGTTTAATCTACTTGACCAATACTAGACCAGATTTGGCTTATGCAGTCAATGCATTGAGCCAATTTATGTCCAAGACACTTGAGAGCCATTGGATTACAGCTAAAGGTGTCTTAAGGTATCTACAAGGAACCTTAGACTATGGAATTTTGTATACTAATTCGTGTGATGTGAAATTGACAGGTTTTTCAGATTTTGAATGGGCTAGAAACGTAGATGACATGAGATCCATTACAGGCTATGAATTTAGCATTGGGTTTGAGGTAATAACATGGAGTAGTAAAAAGCAGAACACAGTTTCCTTGTCTTCAGCGGAATCAGAGTACCAAGCAATGTGTGCAGCGACTTGTGAGGCAGTTTGGTTGAGGGGACTTCTCCAAGATGCAGGAGAAGAACATAAAGTTGCAACTGTTATCAGATGCGATAACCAGAGCTCCATCAAACTCACAAACAATCCGGTGTTCCACAAAAACACTAAGCACATAGATACTCAGTTCCACTTTTCTAGGGAGAAAGTTCAGTCAAAAGAAATCCATATTGTATATTGTAATACTTGTGATAATGCTGCCAATATTTTTACTAAGCCCCTTGGTAGAATTAAATTTGAGATGTTTAGGGACATGTTAGGAATATTTGTGAACCCTTTCTCCATTAAGGGGGAGTGTTGAAGATAATGGAGAACTATATTAGAGAGAGTTAGATTAGGAGCTTGTTCCTATTTCTTAGGTTTTGGTTCTAACTTCCCTATTTGCATGTAAACTATATATTGTTTGATATCTACAAAGAATGTAGAGCGACTTGCGCATGCAATCCCTCCTGGTGTAATCTCTCAAAGTAGAGCTAACCAATACAATTTTTAATAATATTTGATTCTGCCATATTTTATCAAATAAACATCATTTTTCAAAAGAATTGTTGACATTTGTTTTTAATTAAATTGAAAAATAAAAAATTTATATAATTATTTTTGAGATAAATATTAACTCTTTATTCCAATTATTACTATTTTTGTGTAGGTTAAATTTCTACTATCCATTTAATAATCATTAATAATTACATTAAAATTTTAAAAATCATATTCTAAAACAAGCATATCTCTCTAATATATATATATATATATATATATATATATATATATATATATATATATATAATTCATAATATTTTTTGATATACGAAAACAAAAACTTACAATTTCATAATTCAAAGAATACAAAATAATAATAAAACATGTAAAACAATGGGATTAAAAAAAATTAGAAAACTTACTTCATCCATTCTTATGTAATAATAATTAGAAAATTTATTACATATTTGAATTAACAAGTATGAATTTAGAACATAAAATATAAAAACATATTTAATAAAATACTAAGGAATGAATAGTTGCCTATTTTTAAAACAAAATTGGAGTTTTTATAAATGGTAGTTATACGTGAGATAATTTCTCATATCATTTTATGGGCTAATAAATTACTAATTGATATAGTATAATGTTATTATATTTATTATTGTTACTTAGGTTATGTGAATTTTTAGATGAATTACATTTAATTGAGGACATCACCTTTGTAATAATTAGATGACTAGATTTTTGTCCATGGAGTGGAGGGCCTTAACAAAATACCTTATTACTTTATATTCTAGATCTGACATGTCACGCTAAAAATATATTAAGTAAATAGTTTTGTATTATTTTTTAATAAAAAAAATAAATGAATTTAAATAGTCACACATTAAACATATATTTTTAATAAATAATGAATGTATTTATATTTTTTAAAGGTTAAGATTTTACAAGTTAATAGATTATTATGTGGTAGTTTATTTTTTAATATTATGGAGGATTTAGACAAAAGCTGAATTGATTAGAAACTGCGGCTCACATGTGAGTACTGCACTTGGAGACTGTACACAAATGGAGAGTACACTCTACATTGATTAATCAATTCAGTTTTTATCTTGGTATCAAAGCTCAGACCGGGTGAGTCTGATTTGAGAGCCTTAGTGGCTAGCCTTAATGGCTACAGAGCCTTAGTGGTAGTGCACACAGGAGCTTAGTGCTCACAAGAGCAAGTGTTCTGTAGCAAACACCTGACTCACAGGTCTCAGATGATTGTTTGGAATCTCTAAGCACAAGAGGGTTGGCGCGGTTTTTCTGCTGACAGTTGCATTGAAAAGCACAATTGGCGCGACTGCCAGGGCCATACTCACGCTAATCTGGTTTACTTACACGGATTTTTAATTTGGCGTGGATATTTGCCTCAGAAAAGTTCCAATCTCTCTCTTTGGCAGTTCTGCACATGGGATTTTCCCAGTGGTGGTAGATCTGAGCTGTAGACGCGTTTTTTGGCGATTCTACACATAAGATTTGCCCGGTGGTGGTAGATTTGAGTCGCAGATACATTGGTTGGCGGTTCTGCAAAGGGGATTTTCCCGTTGGTGGTAAATTCAAGTCAAGACACAATAATCATCAGATCATAAGCGGATATGAGCTACAGTCACAAGATCGGGCCAGATTAGAGGAAGATGTTGAAAATGGCAACAAGAAACAGTGAAGGAGGCCTCCTGAAACATCTTTCCTGATCCTAGTTGGAAAGTGATCACCTAAACTAGGTGGGGACCACACATGTGATTTTTGTCGAAAAATCTATTTTTAGACTATGTCTATTTTTAGACATATGGAGCATGGTTAAGGGATTGCATGTATGAGATTCTTGGAGTATGTGTCATGTTGGTAAAAATAGATGAGACTCTATTTTTTAGGTCAAAGAGGTCGAAGTCTATTTTTAGACTGCCTCTCCTAAAAATATGGAAGTCAAATATTATTTACCCTTAATAATATTTGGACTCTAAACTTTAGTTTACTCTCTTGGAGCACTTCATTTTGACCCCCGGAGGTGGGGCATGCAGCTTCCAGAAGGATTTACGCTTTTCCTATGAGTTAGGTGAGCTAATGCATGGTTGACTTCAGTTAGAGCTCAAGTGGCGGAGTTCGGTGGAGTTGATGCGACAGTTAATGGAGGTGGTGTTCTGGTTAACTAGTTGAACTAGTTGTATTTAGTTTAATTGGCTAATACACTAGAGATGAGTTGTGTGAATTAAATATTATTTAATTCACAAATTATTAACTCATTATTCAACTAAAGAACACATCAGTTTAACTCAGTGCATGGACAGTTCAGTGGCGACAAGTGAAAGAGGTAGATGAAAGGGTTGAGTTAGCTATCAATGGTGACATTAGTTGTGCATGATATTTGCACCACACTTGGAGGAAATTACCAATGAAAATTGCGCAGTTGGAGCCAGTGAGATTCGAACCTGGATCTCTATTTAGACCAACCTTGATTGCGCAATAGAGGCAGAGAAGTAGTGGGTGTGTTTTGAACCTGTGACTTGTTCAAAACCAAGCTAGTTTTTGTGTAGCTTTGGGAGATAGTGCTGAGTACTTGTGAGGAGTTTGTACTATGTATTTTCTGCATGTTCTCTCCATTTATAATATACTATAGCTGCGGGGTTTTCAGCTATAAGCTTTCCCCATACATACTGTGTTAATGTGTGTGATGATTTGATGTGCTATCGCTTCTATTCTTTCCGCATGTGACAATTAATTGTAGAAGAAGGTTATGTGTTATGCATGCAAATCAAATTGATGTATGATCGGGTTAATCTTCATTGAATAAGTGATTTATTCAGCAAATTTCTACAGAAGATCAGTGATCAGGATCTAGTATGTATTGAATTTTTGTTAGTGTAGCTTGTAATTATTCAATTGGTTAGAATCATTGGAGGGTCTGGAATCATATCAGTCCAGTATGAATAATACCATAGAAACATATCTCAACGAGTCTAGCAAACTCGATAGGTCCAATTTCATCAATTGGAAATTCAAGCTACAAACATTGCTTGAGGGAGGAAATGCGTAGTCAGTTGTCACAAGCGAGGAGCAGAAACCAAATATTACATAACAAGACAACCGCACTTATACAAGACTTGGATAAAAGGGAGAACAAAGCAAAAGTCATACTAAAAATGTTCGTCAAGGATAATATTATCCCACACATTAGAGATGGCAAATCGTCCACTGAGATCTGGACGACGCTCAAGAATTTATACAAGATATAAAATACAAATCTCATCTTGTCACTCAAAGGCAAGTTGTTTGCGATGAGGATGGAGAAAAATGAATCTGCTGCTGGATTCATTGCAAGGGTTAAAGACCTGAAGGACAAATTGGGAGACATCAGAGAAAAGGTGTCCGATTCCGATCTAGTCACAATTACATTGAATGGAATGAAGGATGAATATCAGATGTTCATCACAGGATTGGCAGCGAGGGATAAAGCCTCTGCATTTGAAGAATTGACAGGAATTTTGCTACAAGAAGAAGATCGACGGCAGAATTTAAGACCGCAGAATGATGATCTTGCTCTGATACTAAGATAAAGACTGAATTGGATAGAAACTGCAGCTCACAGGTGAGTACTGCACCTGGAGACTGCACATAAATGTAGAGTACACTCTACATTGATTAATCAAATGATACAACTATAAGTACATCACAAAGAAGTAGGAAGTTGTAAACAAACTCCTATATCCTAGGAACTAATCCTAACTTAAGGAGCTACGTTACAACAATGTAACCATTTCTCCATTAATATACAAATAATATTAATTATTTCCAACTGATTTTTAGAGAATATTTTTTTAATCAAATTTTCCTGAAATTTGGTAGAGATTTGTTGGAATCACAAATTTGAGTTGTGAATTCTCTATAATATGAGCTTCCCAAAGATTTTTTAGAGTGTTGAATCCATATATGGAATAAAAAATTGATTCTAAATAAATAAAATATCACAATTTATATAATTTAGTCAAATCTCACTAGCGCAATTGGTTGAGGATGAACCTCGTTAGTTTTATTAAAAGTTTTATATAATTTTAGTCAAGTCCCATTAACATAGATGGTTGAGGATGGGCCTCATTAGCAAGGTGACCTAGGATGAAACCTCGCTCGTGCTAGGGCTATTATGATCAACATGTGACTTTTATGATTAGATGTACCTGCGTTGTGGTTTCTCAAGCCATTGTGATCAACATGTGACTTTTACGATTAAATATCCTTGGGTTGTGATTTCTCAAACCACGAGGAAAATCACAAATAAATATATATATATATATATATATATATATATATATATATATATATATATATATATATATAATTTTAAATAGTAATAAACCATATTATTAGTTTATTAAAAAACTTTGATATATACTTTAATATTTTTGTTAGAGAAAAAGATCTTCTATCACTTAATTAATAAAATTAATATATAAAATAACAAAATTCAAATATTAACATAATAAGAGAGAAATAATAACTCCAAATACTATCTTATAACTTACTCTTATAAACAGGTTAACTTCAAATCGATACATCCAAACATAACACTCTAATTACTTTGATACCCAAAATTACACCGCCTATAATTTATATAAAAAAAAACACATCATGTTTACATATACATGTGTATATACAATTGTGAAACAAAAATATAATACTTAACTAATAGTACCCTTAGTGTTTACATGAAAAGCTCATAACAACTCTAGTTCCAGAACTAACACGAAAGTTATCAAAACAACACCGGGTAACTAACACGGAATTTATCAAAAACAAAACCAGAACTACCTTACTCTATTCTTCCTCTACATATATCACAGCGTGCTAGACCTTGTCAACTTTGATGCCAAATGAAGCGTTTTACATTATATTTGTTTAAACCAAAAGTAGCATCTATTCAGCAACTAACGTCATGGACGCAACTAATATCACATCGTCCACCAAGAAGATTCTCTATTTGCTGAGGTTGCACAAAAGAAGGTTCTCTACTTTTTGGCTTGGGTTACTCGAATGGAGATTTAAAATTAAAGAAACCTTTTATGGGCCAAGTCCGCCATGTGATTTAGAATGAGATTTCCTTTTATATTTGTGGTGTCGTCCCCCCAACTCTTAATGGCAAGTGAAATCTTGGTATTTTCTTTTATATTTATTGTATCTTCACCCCAACTTTTAATGTAAGAGAAATATTGGCATGTTGTTTTTATCTTTGCAGCAGTAACACGGAGTTTAGTCATCGCTTCGACGATGGCACGTGGACGTGTATGATAAATGTTTCTTAATAGGTGTTGACTCTCAAAGTGGCATGGGCATTTAAAAAAGTGTTCACAAAGCATGTGGCATGGGCGTGGGCGGCCTGAACATGGAAATTTTAAAAAAAAAGGTACATTTTAATGGAAAACAATATATTATTTTTACATTATATTTTATTTTCAATCAAAGTTAATTATATTGGCTTATGTTTTTGGTTTTTCTGAAATCAATTATCTAAGATTTTAATGGATTTTAATGATCGAAATTGAATAAGATTTCAATGGATTTTAATGATCGAAATTGAATGAAATTTAATAGATTTGTAATCAATTCACTTACCAATTCAATAATATTAATGAAGATTTTAATGGATTTTGAGGATCGTAAATTGAATGAAACTTAATAGATTTGTAATGAATTCTTATATAATTTATTTACAATTTAATAATATTAATCAACATTTATTCATATTATAATTAATATAAAAGAGTTAATTATTCATATTATTACATGAAAGTTAAATTAAAATAAATATAGTTGAAATAAAATAGAATAAATGTAAACTATAAAGTGTAATTCGGTAATTTTAACAATTACAACTAGGTAATTTTAATAGCCACAATCAGATTATTAAGGTAATTTGTTTTTGTTACACTTTCAATATCTCAATTACCATCACATGCCTAAAGCATGGTCACATCTAAAATCTCAATCACTATCACTATCGGATCATTCCAATAATGATATCAAGATTTACCTCACTATACATGGACTCAAAATCAAAAGCTACAAATGAGGAGATTAAAAAAAGTTATACGATGAAATGAGAAAACAAAGTACACAGGAGATTACCTCCTAATAAGTTGGGAAAAGCTTGAAAGTTATATTATAATAGAGTATAGAAAATTATCTTATGATTAGTTGGAGTGGAGAATGGTGTTCATGGATATTGTATGAACTTAATCTAATTTAGAAGGTGTAAATATTTTGATTTAATATGTAAATATTTTGATTTAATGTGTAAATAAAACATAAAGGATAGGTTATTTTTTGTTTTTTTATTATTTAACATCATTATATTCTTGATGAGATGTTGATGTTTTGTCATTTAAATTATAATTTTTAATGTAGAAATAGATTTAGCTTATTGAAGAACTCTAGGGCCTAGATTTGACAACTTAAGTGATAATTATCACAATTTCGAACCTTACTTAACCCAAAATTCACTTAAAAACGTGCTAGAAAAATCCTAGAGAAGCCACCTCGTTAAAGTACTACAAACATAAATATAATATTATATCATCACAAACAGGAAGGAATTTATTGTGTGAACAAAACATTTAGCGAAGGGTTAGTACTTTAACAAACATAAATATAATATTGTATCATCACAAACTGGAAGGAATTTATTGTGTGAACAAAACATTTAGTGAAGGGTTAAGGAAATCTATCAGAAGGAATTTAAAGGTTTCCATAAGGCTAGGTAGTAGGAAAGGTTGTTCTAGTTAGTTCAATGGTAAATTCAGTCTAACAGTATGGAGAAATATAAGAGGAAAACAATTTCTACCGTTTTCTACCCTCATCAGTGAGGGTTAAATAAAATATTTGAATAACCACTTTAAATAAAATAATTTTGTACAATCTTCCTTATGCCTATAGGTGTGTTTATTTTGGAATATTGCTTGGACACAATTGTAATTTAATTATCGATAATTATTAGGTAGATGGTGGGGATTTAATTTACATGGAATAATAGTATTTACAAATCAAAGGTAGATATTGTCTACAAAATAGTTATGCTCTACTTGTCCTTTTAATTAAATCGAACACATATTATATGAAACATGAGTTACCTTTTTTTGGGCATGTTGTGTCAATAAGCCATGGTATTGTTCTATGGAATTTTAACAAAGCCTAATTAAAAATTGTGAATATCAATAGTTAAGAATCTTGTTATATGTTTTTTTAAATAATAATAATAATACAAACAAAGTTATCATTTATTTAAATTTTATGATTTTTTTTTTTAATTTTAGCAAAGTGAAATGTATTATGAAATTTTTTGGCTTATCATGGATCAATATTGGCTTTTACCAACCATTTAATTTATATGGGCATTGGTATATAGTGATATATAGACTTCATATATAGTGTTATATAGAAAGAAAAAAGTGATTAACAAAAAATTAAAATTAAAATTAAAAAAATATAAATATACATTAATAAGAAATATGCATAATTCATTCACTTTTAAATATATAAATAATATGTGAAATTTACAAAATATTTCAATATAAATAGAAATTAAATAATTCAATATGCACATTAAGTAAAATATTCAAGTAAAAGTTTTTAATATCGACTAGAAAAATATGAGAGAGGTTTAAAGATATCCAAGTATTTCAAGTAAAATACTCTAATATCAACTAGAGCAATATGGGAGAGCGCTAAAGAGATCCAAGTATAAAGGCGACATGTAATTAAAAATATATCAATAATATTTTTTTAAGATTTTTTTTAATATTGACAATGTGAATGTAACACCCTGTTTTAATTTAAATTATATCTGATAGAATTTTTATGACACATTTGAATTATTTAATGAATAAGATTATTCATTAACTAGACTTGAGTTATTTTTAAAATAATGAATAAATTGTCTTGAGTAAAAGAAAGCAACTGATTAGTGAATGATTCCAACAACCCAGGGTAAAAAGGTAGATACAGTTCTAACAGTTACCCTCCTAGAGGGATAAAAGGAACATCCTATGTACGGGAAGGGGTTCTATGCAGAAATAATGTTGGGGTTAAGCCACAACCTATTGCATTATGTTGTCTAGGGCTGGTAAGGAAACCAGTGGAGCTCAAGAAAAATCCAAGAGAAGTATAGACTGGATTTAGATCCTAAGGCGTATGTTCTAATGTCTAAGTCATCTACCTACGGCCATGGTGAGGAGCATGGGGGGAGTAGAGGATGTGATTGCATCGCTCAAGGTTAGGAGGAACATCAGTTTACTGGAAGATTTCACTGAGATAAGTATTTTAGGTGTTTATTTTATAAGTTGAGGAACATATATTAGAATAAAATGTTTTATGCTTAGTTAAAAATCTTGGTTGACATTCTACTGTTTTGTTAAGAATGTATGATACATAAACCTTATTCTCTGCCATACAGGTAGAGTAGGAAAATAAATACTAGGAAAGGATATATATATTTCAATATCTGTTATCATACAAAGACTAGTATGAATATCTAGAAGTTGAAGTTCTGCACCAAATAAATGTACTAATAGATGCTCTTTATCCATTAAACATGAGATTTATACTCTCAATAATTATACATTGCTAACAGAAACATAAAATAAGGAAAATATCATGTGTTATCAAGGATCTGGTAATGTTGTAAGTCAAGGGCCATCGGTTTAGAACCCAGTCCCATGGGGACACGGTTGGGGTCCATGTCCTCTTATCACATTGAAAAAGGGGATACTGACCTTTACATTAAACGTAATTAGAGATTTAATCGGTGAAATTGCAGTAAAACTAGAGAATGTAATTAAATGACAAGAGGAAATCTGTAGAACAAGTTATAGAAAGAAATAATACAGAAATCAAATCTTGAAATTGCACAGCAGAGAAATTTCGATTTAGGAAGAAATTCCATAAAGAATATAACAATAAAAGAAAAATCTCGAATGGGAGAAACATAGTCTGCAACGAACAATTATATGTGATACAAAACAAAATATGGAACTTACTATATAAACATCTTGTTATTAGGGTCCGAACCCCCTTAAGATAAATGACACATTACCTTGGCTTCTGATAAAGAGACAAGCCTATTCGACAAATAGGCATAATAATTTTAATGAGAAACTACTCCAAACAAGAAATGTGTCTGAAGGTCGAAGACAATCTCTAACTTCACTATGTAAAAACAAATATTTTAAAACATGAATGGAACTGGGCATAGAGGCTAGAGGTCAAGCCTCGAATCTTGTTAAATATGGAAACCATGAAACTGGAGCTCGCGACATCGACTTATTTTTATAGTACTGGAAGAACCCAAAAACCTACAACAGGTGGGGGCTGAAGTTACACACGACGTGTGGCTATAAATGGTAACCTTCTGCAGTTAGAGTCTACTATACTCATAAACTGAAATTTAGAGAGCTTACCTAGAAATTTCCTCGCAAGGTATGAGTCGGCATCTCACCCCGACTGCATGCGGATGTACAGGTCCTGTAAAATGAAAAAAAAAATATATTAAAACCCTCATTGGAAAACTGTAAGCGAGGTCGAGAGAACCTTCTCCCATGCGGTGTAAATAACATTAATATGAGAAGCATATTGGGAGGGAAACAACCTTTACAGCTCTTACCTGTATCGGTTGAGCCTGCTAAGGCGGAACTGTCTCATCCATTAATAGACCGATAGTAAACCAAAATAAATTCATCACATGGGCTACGAGCTTCATATTGCTGGAACAAAAATTGTAATTAGGAAACCAACCTTAAAACCATGTGGGTTGAACAAACAAACCCAGTGGAAAATTGCATAGAAACAGTAAAATCCAAAGATAAAGGCAATATAGTTCACTTGGAATTGAAGTAGAAATTGTCCATTGTGACATAATTAAAGATTGCAGTTACCACAAGAAAAAGCCACGAAGAAGTACATCTACTGACTATAAAAACCAAACAGAAAACGAGGGAAGGATTACCTCTGTCTTCGAAAATGGAGTTCAGACTGAGAAAGCCCATTACGGGGAGCTGTGCTTGCATGAAATGGATGGAATGCAGAAATCACAGCAAAGAATAACCAAGATTGCAGAGCTAGGTCCGACGGTGGTAAGCGGCGGAAAGAGTGAGATGTGAGGCGGGGGGTGGGGTGGGTGGTTACCCTAACCATCCTTTCCCTCATGAGCACCGTCAATTACGAGAGACCAAAATCAACGATGGAGAAAAACACCAACTGCTATCGAGAGGTACTGCCAAGTGGTCAATCAAACCCAGTAACGAAGCGGATTGCACCAGACTACATTAATCGCCAAATTGATGAGTAGTACCAAGTAGTAAACGCATATCACGAATTTAATCACAGGAAATCATATCTGTTAGATATATGTTAAAATTATATTTTTTGGATTCTATATATCTATATATATATATATATATATATATATATATATATATATATATATATATATATATATATATATATATAGATATATTGTATAAACCAAAGTCAAGTTAATCTGTGGAGCAATGATCACACATGGAAACAATATTAAATCACCATGCAGATTAATTCTTCACATTTTTCGAATATTTGGTTGGCAATCCTTAACTTTATGTTCATGGTATGGAAGGAACTATATTTAATCACATATTTTACCTTATGAATACTATATGGAAAGAATCATATTTTTTGCATAGTTAACTCTTACGGATACATTCAGATAAGTATGTAAATATGTTGTTCTTAGTTTGAATAATAGTAATAGGTAAAGTCAATTTTTTTTTTACTATGTATGTGTTTACTGTATGGTTGTGAAAAGTGGTATCAGAGCATGGTTACACGTTGGGGCTAGATGGGCCAACACAATAACGTGGGTGTTTTCATTATTTTCATTGTTTGGAACTGTGCACAGTACAGGAAAAACTGGCAAAAAGCTACAATGAGGAGAGGGTCTGGTCATCAAACACCAAGAAACATAGGGCAAATCCATCGCTTGAAAAATCCTAAAATTAACCCAGAAATGTGGGAAAAATTAAGCGCAGACCAGCACCAGCAAACCAGTGGATTACTGGGAGAACAACAACGTCAAACGAATAGACTACTTGATACAGTATGTAAAATTTAGAAAGAGATGGTCAGGATTCAATGTGATAATGAGAGGTTAATGAGGGAGCAGGAAAGGATACCGAAGAGCATTTCAGTTAAACATAACCATCATACTACATAACCCAGTCCTGAGAGGGATACCCATGGAGAAGGAGAACATCAGAAACAATTTCATGACAATCCCGAAGGGAGTCGTAAGCAATAGAGTAATAAGAGTAGAACCTATAATGAAGTTGAATCTGGAAATATTTCATATCAACAAGAACTAAAGAAACAGAAAGTGGAATTACAAGGTGAATTCTGGAAGATCAAGCCTCCTACATTTGATGGAGAGGATGAAGAAATGGAAGAAGCTTGGATAATAAATATGAATAAGTATTTTCAAGTTTATGAGCACAACAAAAAAATTAAAGCTCACCTAGTCATCTACCAATTGCGGGAAAAGGCTACATTATAGTGGGAAGAGGTGAAAAATGTGCATGGAATTGAAGACCAAGACGTAACTTGGGATGATTTTCAACAATATTTCAAAGATAAGTATTTAAATGAATGATTCTATGATGAGAAATCATGAGAATTTCATGATATAATATTGGGGAAAATGTCTGTGGATGAATTTATCACTAAATTTACCTCGTTGTTAAGATATGTACCTTATTTGCATGACGAAAAGGAAAAGGTGCAACGGTTTTTGAATAGCTTTCCAACTCATAGAAAGAGAGGATTGAGTTTGTAAACTCAAAAACTATGGACGAAGCGATAAGGAAAGCATGGATGTGCTATCAGCAGTCCAAGGCTAAGGGAGAAACTGGCAGAAGTTGGCCACCCAAGAAAGGGCAGAAAGGCCCTTCCAATTTCAAAAATAATAGATCTAGAAATTACAAGAATGCTGTAAGGAATTCAACAAATAGACAGAATGGGAAAAGTCAACAAAGTACCAAATGGGTAGATGAAGAGCGGCATATTGAGGCTTCTAGTTGGCCGGATCTTGGGAAGTGCCAAAAACCCCCATTAAAATGTTGGGGCTATGGGAAGGCACATTGTTTTAAAAATTTTCCTCATCGAGGAAGAAATGAAGTGGTAGCCAATTTGCAAGAGGCATCTATAGTGGGAGATGTAGCGTGAAACATACCTAGAATCAATGTTTCTCTGGAAGATCGACAAGCGGATTTCCAGCCAACTATGATAGAATTAGAAGATAATCTACAAACCCAATATGTTACTATTTTAGTTGACCCTGGTGCCATTTTGACTATATACACCCCCGTATAGTCGAAAACTGTAAATTACAGAATCAGAAATTTAAGAATCCATGATTGGTACAATTGGCTACAAGTACAAAGAGATAAGTCAATACCAAAGTGTCAAACTGCGAGCTGGCTATTGGTGACCAGCACATAACTGTAGAGCTTAACATTCTACCTCTGGGATCCTATGATATTTTATTAGGAATGGACTGGTTAGAAAGACATTAGTAATAAGTGGATTTCAAAGACAAAGTCATTTACTTCAAATTGAAATATGGTACACGTCAGGAATTGCAAGGAATTAAGAAGCCACTTCAGTTGCATCCCATTACTGCATCCCAACTGAGTAAATTCATTAGAAATGGGTGTCAAATATATGCAATTCAAGTATGGTTATCTAACTCCAAGGATAAAACCCTCATGCTAGAAAATATTTCTATTGTGCAGGAATTTCAAGATGTGTTCCCTGAAAATATTCCAGGATTACCACCAAAATGAGACATTGATTTTACAATAGAATTAATACTTGGGGCAACCCCTATATCACGAGCTCCATACAAAATGAGTGTACCTAAATTAACATAATTAAAAATGCTGTTGCAGGAATTAATGGACAAACGATATATTTGGCCAAACTTGTCTCCTTGGGGAGCACCAGTGTTGTTTTTTAGGAAGAAAGACGATACTATGTGAATGTGCATGGATTACCGACAACTCAATAAATTGAATTTCAAGAATAGGTACCCATTGCCACGCATAGATGATATGTTTGATCAAGTGAAGGGGGTAACAGTGTTTTCCAAGATTGATTTAAGGTCAGGGTACCACCAAATACGGATTAAGGATGAAAACATGTCCAAAACATCTTTCCGTACCCGGTACAAACATTATGAATTTATGGTGCTACCATTTGGATTAACCAATGCACCATCAACTTTTATGAGCTTTATGCATGGAATTTTCCACCCATTTTGGGATAAGTTTGTTTTAATTTTTATTGACGATATACTGATCTACTCTAAGAATATGGAAGAGCACGAGGAACATTTGCGCATAGTGCTGAAAATGTTACGGGTACACCAACTCTACGCTAAATTTAGTAAATGTGACTTTTTCAAGAAGCAGATCCAATATTTAGGACATGTGATATCAGATGAAGGGATTTTTATAGACCGTGAAAAGGTAAAGACGATTATAGAGTGGAAATTTCCTAAGAATGTGGTAGACATAAGTTCATTTATGGATTTAGATGGCTATTACTGACGATTCATTAACAGGTTCTCTATAATAGATTTTCCTATTACCTCTTTTAAACGGAAAGGAAAAGTCTTTAAGTGGACTCAAGAATTTCAGAAGAGTTTCAAACTATTGAAGGAGTTGCTGACTACTGCCCATGTTCTAAAAGTAGCAGACTCGAGTAAGGAATTTGAGGTATGCATTGATGCATGGAAGGAAGGGGTAGGAGAAATTTTGACCCAAGAATGGAAATTCATAGCATAGGAATATAGGAATTTTAAGGATCACGAGCAGAGGTATTCCACCTATGATTTAGAGCTAACTGTAGTAGTGCATGCCTTGCAAATATGGAGGCATTATTTGCTAGGAAAAAGGTTTGTGTTAAGAACTAATCATAGCAGTTTAACTAGATATTTTAAACAATCTGACCTGAATGCTCGCCAATCAAGATGGAATGCATTTTTAAGTGAATTTGATTTTGATGTTCAACATGTGAAAGGTAAAGAGAACCATGTGGTTGATGCTTTAAGTAGAAAATTTCATGGCATCTATGAACTCTAATTTAACCAAGTTGAATTCAAATTTCAAGAGAAAATTGTGGAGGCGGCAAGGAAAGACCCTAAATATCAGTTCCTGTGGAAGCAAACAAAAGAAGGTGAAAAGCAAGGAAAGTAATTGGACTATGAGCTTAATGATAAACAACTCTTATTATAACGAAAGAGGATATATATTCCTAATAAAATGAGTCTGAAGGGGCTGATTATGGATGAGTATCATTGGAGTTCCTATGTAGGACATCCATGATATCATAAAATGTTAACATCAAATAGGAAATATTATTTTTTTCCTACGATGCGTAAGGACATTGCAGAATACCTAAACAAGTGCTTGGAGTGCCAACAAGTCAAGATACAACACCATCACTCAATAGGATTGCTTCAACCTATCCCAGTACGGGAATAGAAGTGGGAAGTCATCTCCCTTGACTTCATCACCGGACTACCAAGAAATAAAAAACATAATGAATAAATCATGGTGGTAATAGATAGACTTAGCAAAATGGGTCATTTCATACATGTCCAACCAACCTACGAGGCAGTACAAATTGTTCATATTTTCATGAAATAAATGTTTATATTACACAATATTCCCAAGATTGTCATCTCAGATCGAGATGTAAAATTTACATCAGATTTCTGGAAGACACTATTCACTATATTGGGAACGCAAATAAATTTTAGTACCGCTTAGCATTCTCAAACTGATGGGCAAGCGGACAGGGTGAATCAAGTTTTGGAGGATATGTTGCGCATGTTCCTAATGAAAAAACCTACAAAATGGGAAGAGTATATGCATTTGATTGAGTTTTCTTATAATAATAGATATCAAGAATCCCTTAAGATGATTTTGTTTGAAGCATTGTACGGAATACAATGTTTAACTCCTATAAACTAGAGCAGTCTAGAAACCAAGATGATACTTGGACCGGACATGCTGGAGGAAATGGAACCTGAGGTAAGAAATATTAGGCATAATTTGAAAGCAGCCAAAGACTGAAAATAAGTTTATGCAGACCGAAAAAGGACCTTACGGGAATTTGTGGTAGGGGACCATGTATATGTAAGAATTAAACCAAAGAAGAGTACCTTGAGGTGGAATTCTTGTGCCAAATTGGCTCCCAGATATTGCAAACCATTCGAAATTCTAGAAAGGATAGGACTGGTGGCTTATCGACTAGCTTTGCCTAGTCATATATTGGTACATAATGTGTTCCATGTATCTTTGTTGAAGCGATACATACATTACCCTAAACATGTGATACATTAGCAGGGTATACATGTAAGGCATGATTATATTACGTTTGTAAAAAATAGTATATTTTTTATTTAATTAATTATGATAATTATTGTCTGTAGGTAGAACCAGACGAAGAGTTCCTGGTATAACCTCAACATATTCTATATCGGAGAGAAATAACGCTCCAGAGGTGAGTCATCCCCCAAGCTAAAGTGCATTGGAAGCACTTTGGCCCGAAGGAGGCTACCTGGGAGGATGAGCATATTATTCGAGAAGCATATCTTGAATTATTCTCCTTGATCAAATAACATCGAGGACGATGTTTGCCTTAGTGGGGGAAGATGTAACACCCTGTTTTAATTTAAATTATGGCTAATAGACTTTTTATGACACATTTGAATTATTTAACGAATAAGATTATTCGTTAACAAGACTTGTGTTATTTTTAAAATAACTAATAAATTGTCTTGAGTAAAATAAAGTAACTTATTGGTAAATAAGTTCAAGAACCCAGGGTAAAAAGGTAGAGATAGTTCTCATAATTACCTTCCTAGAAGGATAAAATGAAAATCCTGAGTATGGGAAGGGGTTCTGTGCAGAAAGAATGTTGGGGTTAAGCAACAACCTGTTGCATTGAGTTGTCCAGAGATGGTAAGGAAACCAGGAAAAACCCGAGAGAAGTATAGACTGGATTTAGATCCTTAGGCCTATCTTCTAATGTCTAAGTCATCTACCTAAGGCCCTCATGAGGAGCACGAGGGGGACCAAAGGATGTGACTTCCTCGCTCAAGGTTGGGAGGACCATCAGTTTACTGAAATATTACACTGAGATAAGTATTTCAGTGTTTATTTTACAGGTTGAGGAACATATATTAGAAGAAAATGTTTTATGATTAGTTAAAAAACTTGTCTAACATTCTACTGTTCCATTAAGAATGTATGATACAAAAACCTTACCCTCTGCCATACAGGTAGAGTAGGAAAATAAATACTAGGAAAGGATATATATATTTTAATATCTGTTATCATACAAAGACTAGTATGAATATCTAGAAATTGAAGTTCTACACCAAATAAGTGTACTAATAGATGCTCTTTATCCATTAAACATGAGAGTTATACTTTCCGTAATTATACATTGGTAACAGAAACATAAACTAAGGAAAATCTCATGTGTTATTAAGGGTCTGGTAATACTGTAAGTCAAGGGCCAGTGGTTTAGAACCCAGCCCCGTGGGGATAGGGCTGGGGTCCATGTCCTATGATCACATTGACAAAGGGGATACTGACCTTTACATTAAACCTAATCAGAGATTTAATCAGTGAAATTGCAGTAAAAATAGATAATGTAATTAAATGACAAGAGCCAATCCGTAGAACCATATATAGAAGGAAATAATACAAAAATCAAATCTTGAAATTGCACACCAGAGACATTTCGTTTTAGGAAGAATTCCATAAATAAGATAACAATAACAGAAAAATCCTGAATAGGAGAAACATAGTCTGCAATGAAAAATTATATATGATACAAAAAAAAATATTGAAATTACTGTATAAACATCTTGTTATTAGGGTCTGAACCCCCTTAAGATAAATAACATAGTACCTTGGCTTATGATAAAGAGAGAAGCATGTTCGACAAATAGGCGTAATAATTTTAACGAGAAACTACTCTAAACAAGAATTGTGTCTGAAGGTCGAAGACAATCTCTAACTTCACTATGTAAATACAAACATTTTAAAACATGAATGGAATTGTGCATAGATGCTAGAGTTCGAGCCTCGAATCTTGTTAAAGATGGAAACCATGAAACTAGAGCTTGTGACATCAACTTATTTTTACAGCAGTGGAAGAACCCCAAACCCTGCAACAAGTGGGGGCTGAAGTTACACACGACAAGTGGCTATAAATGGTAACCTTCCACAGTTAGAGTCTACTATACTCATAAACTGAAAATTGGAGGGCTTAACTGGAAATTTCCTCATGAGGTATAAGTCAGTTAAACACCCCGACTACATGCGGATGTATATTTCTTGTAAAATGAAAAAATATATATATATATTAAAACCCTCATTGAAAACTGTAAGTGAGGTCGAGAGAAACTTCACCCATACGGTGTAAATAACATTAAAATGAAAAGCATATTGGGAGGGAAATAGCCTTTACGACTCTTACCTGTACTGATCGAGCCTGCCAAGGTAGAACCGTCTCATCCCTCAGCAGACCAATAGTAAACCAAAATAAATTCATCACACGAGCTACGAACTTCATATTGCTAGAACAAAAATTGTAGTTAGGAAAACAACCTTAAAACCATGTGGGTTGAACAAAAAAACTCGGTGGAAAATTGCATAGAAATAGTAAAATCCAAAGATAAAGGCATAGTTCAACTGACATCGAAGTAGAAATTGTCCATTGTGACATAAGTAAATATTGAAGTTACCATGAGAAAAAGGCACAAAGAAGTACATCTACTGATTGTAAAAACTAAACAAAAAAAAAGGGAAGGATTACCTCTATCTTCGCAAATGGATTTGAGACCGGGCAAGCCCATTTCAGGGAGCTGTGCCTGCATGCAATGGCTGGAATACAGAAATCGCAACAAAGAAGAACCAAGATTGCAGAGCCAGGTCTGACGGTGGTAAACAGTGGAAAGAGTGAGTTGTGAGGTGGGGGATGGGGTGGGTGGTTACCATAACCATCCCTGCCCTCAGAGCACCGTCGATTACAAGAGACCAAAATCAACGGTGGAGAAAAACATAGGTGTGACCAGTGCGGGACAACTGCTATCCAGAGGTACTGCTAAGTGGTCAATCAAACCCGGTAACGAGACAGATCGCACCAGACTACATTAACCGCCAAATTGATGAGTAGTACCAAGTAGTAAAGGTGTATCACGAATTTAATAACAGGAAATCATATCTGTCAGATATATGTTAAAAGTATATTGTCGATCATATATATATATAAACCAAAGTCAAGTTAATCGGTGGAGCAATGATCACACACATAAACAATATTAAATCACCATGCAGATTAATTCTTCACATTTTTCGAAGATTTAGTTGGAAATCCTTAACTTTATGTTCATGTTATGGAAGGAATTTTTTTTAATCACATATTTTACCTAATGAAAATTATATGGAAAGAATCATATTGTTTGCATAGTTAACTCTTACTATTGTGCTTAGTTTGAATAATAGTAATAGGTAAAGTCAATTTTTTTTACTATGTATGTGTTTACAATATGGTTGTGACAGTGAACCATAAATAAAATATTTGAATGCCTATATTAAGTGAAATATTATAATGTTAAATATGTATATTATATAAAGTAGTTGAGAACATTTTTTTTAATGATTAAATTATTTTATTGGCATTTGATTAAAATAAAGACGCTGTGTAATTCATTCCATTCTTAGCATGAAGTTGATTCATGGTATATGTGTATGTATTGAATAGATTAATTTTAACTCATTATCTCAGTAGATCCATCTTAACCCTAGATCTATCAAATCTCTAAGAGGGATCAAATCATAAAATGATAAACATTTTTATGTTTTAAAATATTTCCACCTCAAAAAATTTGATTCCTCTCTGTATTTGATAAATCAAGAGTTAAAAATAAATCTAAACTAATATTAAACAATATTTTTATATAATTTAACCAAATTAATTATATATATAATTAATTTACTAAAATATTTTAATTGAAATTTCACATTAATAAAATTATTAATACAAAATAATGAATATATTAAAATAAAATAAAAACATCAATACTTTATGAACATAATTTTACACACATGTTAACTCCAAACAAATATATCAAATTAACATGGACAATTTAACCACATATTATTTAACGTATGTGAAACCTTGAAAACAAAAAGCCCCAACCACTTTAACCTATGTGAAACCATGAAAACAAAAAGCCCCAATCACTTTAACACCCACAATTTAACCACAACCACATATCCTTTAAGATAACAAAATACATCATATTAAGTGTAGTTGTTAAACATTAAACCCCTAAACCTTGAGGAAACCCGTCATAAAATAGCAAAATACTTGGCCGATAAGATCGTTAGTGTTACATTGCTCAATACATGAAATGCTTATTAGAACTCTACGTCCAAAACTAAGACGAAATTATCAAAACAAAATGACACCACGTTACTCTATTCTTCCTCTGCATATATCTCAGCGTGCTAGACCTTGCCAACGTTAATGACCGATGATGCGTTTTACATTATATTTGTTTATTCTGCACTTGCTGACGCTGCACCAAAAAGATTGTCTACTTTTTGGCTTCGGTTACTGTGAATGGGATTTAAAATTAAAGATACTTTTCTGTACCAACTCTGCGATGTGAATTAGATTGAGATTTTATTTTATATTTGTAGTGTCGTCATCTCAACCTTTAACGGTAACTATTATGTTGTTTGCACTTGTAACACGGAGTTCAGTGATGCCTTGGATGCTCATGGTGCAAGGAAGTGTATGATAAATGTTTCTACATAGCTGTTCACACAGCCCACATGGCAGTCAGAGATCTATTGCAAAATGCTTATTATATACGTGTTTAAACGCATCCTGCATGGGCATGTGTGACAAATACAACAACCAATATTGATTTACAAGTTTATTAAGCCATAAATAACCAGGGTAGTATATGTTCACAATTAGATTGAAATAGATATATTATTAGTGCAAAGCAACGCCGAAGCAAGCCTGACCTAAGCAGGTCCACTAATAAAAAAAAATATTATTAAAATAAGACAGCTGACTGTTAGGGATCTGTAATTTTAGCAGATTGGTAAGACTAAAACTGCAGAAGCAACATCGTTTCAACCAACTTTGGGATTCTAGGATCTAGTCCTCTTGAATCCGGAGAGGGATCTCTCCAATATGTACAAAGATGGATTTGTCTTTGAAGTTTGGGGTTATGATATTAGGCTAGTTATGAAGGCCAAGGGTTTGTTTGTTTTTTGGATGGTTGAGCATGAATATTACTTGAGGGGAAAGTTCAAAATGCAAAATAGTTTAAAAAGTGAGAAGTTGCAAGTGAATAGAATAGCTTAGGCTAAAAAGATAGATATAACGTTGGTTTTTAATCCATTGGGCTATGGAGTCATAACAGGGCTTTAATTGAGCAACAACATCAAGAGTGATCCAAGGGGCAAGTCATCTATACCACAATATTATTGAGATTAAAATGATGGAATGGAAACAATAAAGTGTTGGAGGGGTGGAAACTGATAATAATTTCACAAAGGATTTATAGTCAGTCCAAAGAAGAAAAGCCTCTTAAGTAACTGTTTAAAACCAACCAAGTGCAGGGCTAACCATTGACCTCTTGGGAAAGTTTGTATTAAAGCAGCTTAATTGACAAACAATCCAGTAATCCACATTATTACCTTCAGAAAGTATGAAAACACATAAGAAAAACAAAGTGTAAACTTAAGATCAGATAAATTACTTTTAAACCTATTTTGCTTCCAGTCAATCACCAAGGGAAACTTTCAGAATCTGCTTTTGGAGAAAAACTAGGACCAGGGCACACCATATCTTCCATAGTCATATTTAATAAGCAAATAAGGAAAATAACTTTCAAGAAACAATGTTTAAAGCAAACAGTAGGACGAGGGAACTCCAACATTCCTAACTGCTTAAACTGTATTAAATCATTCCTAAATAAAAAAATTAGAGGAAAACATTGAGATAAAGTTTTTAGTTAGAGAAGGTTACTAATATACAGTAGGTCCTAACTCTATAAATGTTGTCCTTTATCAGAGAATAGTGAAAAATATTACATACATAGAAGGAAAACAATAACAAAGAAAGAAGCACTTCACCAGTGATATAGACCAGGATCCCAAGAAACAACTTGTTTATTGATGTCAAACCAGTTACAGTACTCAGGTCCAATGTTTCAGTTCAGCAATCATCTTCACTATTCAGCCTATCTAATCTATCACAAGCAGAGCTCCAAGGGCCAGTGAACACTATTTACAATCAGAAGTTTTTTTGCTCAAATATATTTCCAAGTTCTACAACCAACCCCTCACTCATCTTCTGCAGAAGTATATATAAGAGGATGAGGAGGTGAGATTTGATAAAATATCTCAATTTACAATTAATACATACTTAATGACTTCTTGGCCTTTGAGGGGCTCAATGAAGAAACTTACATACATATTCTCTGTATTAAATGATTTTACATAAATATTTAAGCTTTGTGGGAGCTTTTGTTGACTTTTGAGGCTCTGTGTGGCGTCGAAGTAACTCTGCAGATGTTCTCTGCATTAAGTTTCCTTGCAGAAGTAACTTTCTGGCTGCGCTGAGACAAATATCTGATCCTGATCAATAAATTCGGCCTCTAATTGAATACTTTGAGGCACAGGTGGCGCCGTGGTAGCTAGAGGGATCAATTTTCCTTAATTTGTGGTGGTGGAGGGTTTCTCGTTGGTAAAACACTTCAAATTCTCTTTAAACTGTGTTTTTCTTGGGGATTAGGATTTTTATAAGCATCTTAGACGTAATCCCCACAAATTTGTCCTTTAATCCTCTGTTCTGGTTCACTTTAATCCCTGTCAATGATACTCTGTGATTTGTGATTGACTTGTTGTGTTTTTTGCTGATAAACAGGGCTGCGCAGGGTTATGTGGCATCAATGCCTAAGGAAAACACCGAAGAAACATGAAATTATACTCTGCGAAGGATTTCCTTTGATGAATCGAAGGCAGGAAGATCATCATCCTCCGCCCTCGAATTTTCTTCCAAAATGGCACGAAAACCATTTAAAACCTGCAAAATACAAAAAACTATTATAAAATCTTGCATATATAGGTTTACTACTGCAGAGGACACGTGGAGGAAGCATGGCCGTTGGATGGCATCATCCAACGATCAGGATTGATCGGAGAAGGCAGAAGAAATATTAAATCAGAGCTGTCGATCGCGCAGAGATCGACAGTCGAGAGCGAGGGGGAAAGTAAAAAACGGAGAATCGTTCACTGGGTGACGGAATCAGGGTGATGGAATATGGACCGTCGATCTGTAGATCAGATCGACAGCGGAGATTAACTGGATGGCGCGCCGTAGCTTGGTTAACTATCGGGCATCTTCGGCGAGCGATAGCCGTTTGATGGCTTGCCCCAGATCGGACGGCGCACGGCAATATTGTTGGGTGTCCACGTACGAATGATAATGCGCGATGAGCAAGCGGTTTTGAAAAATTACAAGGGACGCGTGTCACGCGATGTATGGAATCGCGGACGATCGGGGAAAAACCGCCTTTGCCCAAAGGCGGTGCGATGAAAACCGCGCGGTTTCGGAAATCGTCTAGTGGAATGTGGGGACCACCGAGAGATGGACTCCGCACCGTCTGATCTGCAGATCAGATCGACGGTGCAGAACGAATTAAATTTGAACCTGCGGGGATTTATAATATAATAATAAAACCGACGAATTTCAATATAAACCAAGGTTTTAAACTATAGCCGAGAAATATTAATACAAAACATGGCTTGGCGCCCGATTGCGGGGCCACGGGCGCATGGGAAATGATGTGACCGAGGGTCGATGGGAAAAGGGGTCTAAGACTAAGCCCGAGGGGCTTAAGTCCAAAATGTGGGTTTTTTATAGTTTTTTAATGATTTTCAAGGGGAATTGAGGGTTCGGATAAGGTTTAAAAGTGGGTTTTAAACCTTATAAAGGTGGATTTTCATGAATGGAAGAAGAGAAATTATGAAAAATAGAGGAATTTTATGGAGAAATAGGGAAGAAAATGAGGGTTAGTTTTGGAAGAAGGGGGAAAAGGGGAAATGGTGCTTGCAGCAGTATTCTGGCTTGGAAATCAGCAGGATTTCTAAGTGTAAAAATGGGAACAACAGTGAAGTTTGGACAAAGGATAGGCATGAGGCCTTCAAGAGTCTTCAAGAACCAACAATTTTTAGCAATGAAATTTTTTCCTTGAAGGCTCAAGAATTTTTTAGCCAGCATTTGGTATAACAAATTTTATAGCTGGCTAACAGTGGCTCCACTTGGGGATGGTGCCTTCTTGAAGGCATCAAGAACTTCAGCCTTGCATTCTCTGGGAGGCTGACCTGTGCCTAATCCATTGGACTGCCCTTCCTTTGCTAGGATGATCTTCTCTGAAAACATATTTAGCAGCCACGAAAATAATAGACCTTCATCAATACAAACTTTCTACCTACCCAATCCTACTGATCTAACATTTTTTCTTCATTAGAGTGCACTTGGATTGGAAAACTCTTTTCACAACATTTTATTCTTTTGAAAGCAGGAAATCTAATCTATTTCTACTCCTTATTTCTCCATGGACTCAGATTAAACAGTTGAGCCCATATGATTCTCTACCTATTCTATCAATTTGTTGGGATTAAACTGTCCAACAGATTTTATTCTCTAAATTCCAAAACATAAATTTAAAAACAGTAAAGTCAAGATTAAGTTGTTTGACTTGCTGTGATCTAGGGCATAAAAACAAGCTGCACATAGACATTTATTTTGCAGAAAATTTAAAACAAAATGGAAGGCTTAGGATCTTGAAAGTTCAAAGTACTGCTTTCTCTTTTTACAGCTCTGTTTTGACCTTTGTTTGAGCTGTTCCTTCTTTGTTTCTCTGGTTCAGATTTTGAGCTAATTAGAACCAGATTTACATCTTTTTTGACTCTAAAAATGAAACAAATTTGAGTCATCTCTTTTTGGAAACTGAGGTTCAGGTTTTGAAAATGTTTGAACCTTTAATTTCTATCCTAAACTATCTACTGATAAGCCAAGGTTAAACAGTTTGGAAAATCAAATTCACTATCCTATCAGCAGAAAATTTAAAACTAATTAGTCAAGATTAGGCTGTTTGACTGACTAGAAGTGTGTTTTTCAGGAGTGGCATTTAAGCTTGCACACTTTCAGAATTTGTTTCTCTTTTTTGGTATGGGGCTATACCTTTCTTGTTTTCACAATCTGCCCTCTTTTCTTTCTTTTCATTGTTTTTGTATTTTTGATTTTTACAACTTTGAATGCAATGGTGGATGAAATATTTACAGTGGAAAAAAGATAAAAAGGCTTTGGAACATAATCATGGATCAAGAGAAGTAATGCTTAAGCATCCTGCCATTGACAGGACCTCCAAACAATTCTGCTCCATTCAGCCCTTGTAAGAAAAATGGATTGTTACCAGCAACTGAATGAATAGAGTAAGGGCCAAGCCATAAATTGTCAAATTTTCCATGCTTGCCCTTCTCTTCCCTTCTTGAATCCCACTTTAGAACTTTGTCCCCAATCTTGAAATTGTTGGCCTTTGTTCTTCTATCAAAAATCTTTTTAATGTTGTCTTGCTTCTGCAATGCTTTTCTATACACTTCCTCTTTGGTTTGCTGAAGATGAATGGTCTGGTTCACTCTTCTGATCATGTAATTTTATTCAGTTTGTAACTCTTGAATCAACTTCATTACTGGTATCCCAAGGTTGTTTGGAAAAATTGCATCAGTACCATACAAAAGCTGGAAAGGTGACATACCAATAGATTTCTTCAAAGTCAATCTGTCAGCCCAGAGTGCATGAACCAGCTTTGTGTGCCAATACTTCTTATTGTCCTCCAATAGTTTCTTGATTATGTTCACTAAGATTTTGTTGGAGGATTTTGCAATTCCATTACCTTGAGGGTAATAGGCCGTGGAATGCCCCAATGTTATGTGATATCTATGACAAAACTCAACCATTTTCTTTGATCCAAATGTTGCTGGATTATCAGTGATAATCTTGGTAGGACAGCCGAATCTGGAGAGAATGTTATTCTCCATAAATTTTATAATAACTGAATCATTGGCCTGTCTACAAGGTATGGATTCTATCCACTTAGTGAAATAGTTTGTGGCAGTGAGAATCCATCTATGCTGGGCAGAAGATGGGAGATGGATTTCTCCTATGAAGTCAAGTCCCCACTGTTGAAATGGGGCCTCAACAGTGATTGGATGCAGAGGTAGGGGTAACAGTTTTCTTTTGCCTTCAAAAATTTGACACTTATGACAGGCAATGATCATATTGTGCACATCATGGAAAAGAGTAGGCCAATAGAAACCAACCCTCAAAATTTTGTTGGCTGTTGTCTTCCAGTACAAATGACCTCCACACTCTCCTTCATGGAACTGGTGTTTAACCTTCTCTGCATCAAACTCAGGCAAACATTTAAGCAATAGACCACTTGCATTTTTCCAATAAAGACATCTATCTATGATGAAATAGTTTACAGCTTTCAATTTGAGGAATCTTGCCTTTGTTTTTGTCAAACCAGGAGGTGTATTCAAATTAAGAAAAACATAAACAATATCAGCGTACCAAGAGGAATTCATAAAATGGTTTTCAACAATAGGAGTTGAGAGTTCCTCTTGATCATCCAAAGCCTTAATCATATTAATATCAAGAACTTCAAAATTGGATTCAGCCATCAATCTAGCTAGACCTTGGCCTTTGATGATTTTAGTGGGTTTTATCTCTAAATCATACTCAAGAATAACAGCAATCCAATTACCTCTCTTACCATCTGGGTCATGTGTTAGAATGTCTTTAACAACTGAGTTTGGGACAAAGGCAATGATGTGTGAGTGAAGGATGTATACTCTGAAGTCTTTCAAAGCTTTAACCAAAACAAAAGCTTGTTTCTCCATAATGTTATACTTCAAAGGGGCATCCCTCAATGCCTTGCTAAATAATGCAATAGGCTGCTCTTGTCCTTGTGGATTTTTCTGTAAAAGGACAACAGCTATGGTATGCTCCGATGCAAATGAAAAGATATAAAAATCTTTTGAAAAATCAGGACTTATAAGAACCGGTGTTTTGGTTAACGCTTGTTTCACCAGTTCAAAGGATTTCTTTGCTTCCAAGGTCCATTTTACCCCTTGCTCCTTCTTTAACATGTTTGTGATATTCCTAAGGAGCTCAGCCAAGTTGGGGATGAACCTTCTCAAAATTTTCATCTTTCCAATGAAAGATTGCAACTCTTTGATGTTTCGAGGATGAGAGATTTGCAATATGGCCTCAATCCTCTTTGGATCTATCTTTATACCCTCTTCAGAAATAATGTGCCCAAGAAGTTTACCTTCTTGGAGACCAAATAGTGTTTTCTTAGGGTTTAAAGATATTCCAAACTTTCTGCATTTCTCGAAAACCTTTCTCAAATGTTCTAAGTGCTCTTCATCTGTTTTTGAAAAAAAAGTGACATCATCTAGATAGATAATGATGAAGAAGCCCAGTTATTCCGAGAATGCTATGTCCATGGCTCTTTGAAAAGTTGCTCCAACATTCATTAGACCAAAGGGCATTTTCACATACATGAAAGTGCCCCATGGTGTAGTAAAGGTTGTCTTTAATTGATCAGCGGGGTGAACTAAGATATGATTGTACCCTGAATAGCCATCTAGCAAAGAAATTCTTTTAGAACCTACCACCCTTTGTAAAATATGATCCATCTTGGGCAAAGGGTAGTTGTCTTTTAATGAAGCTTTGTTTAAGTCCCTAAAGTCTATACAAAGCCTGATTTCTCCAGTTTTCTTCCTAACAGACACCAGATTAGATACCCATTCAGAATATCTAATAGGGACAATAATACCAGCATCATTCATTTTCATGATCTCCTTCTGAACCAGCGGCAACTGAACAGGGTTTATTCTGCGCAGTTTCTGTTTGAATGGTTTTTGGTTCTCCTTGAGGGGAGTTTTGTGTTGTATTATTTCAATGTCATAGGATTTAAGATCTTCGTAACTCCAGGAAAAAACATCGGAAAACTCTTTAAAAAGCTCAATATATTTAAGTTTAACGTGAGCTGGTAAAGTCTTAAACAGTGTAATCATCATAGGTTTAATTTTACAGCCTATATTGCACTCTTCCACTTCAGTCTCCACAGGTTCCAGTTTTCGTTTATTTGGCACATCATTAAAATCGAACAACTCTTCTAAAGGGGCCAGACCCTTAGGCAAACTTTCATCTTTAGAGTGCAGAGTTTCTAACTCCTTGGTTTCTAACTCTGCGTTCAATTATGTTTCTCTTTCAATTTTGCTAGATAACAGGTTTATATTAGTAGGTTCAGGAGATGGTTCTTCTTCATCAAGGAAATTTTCTTCACTGCAGTCTGTATCATAATCTGAGTCTGAACTGTGTAGTTCAAATTCATTTATGAATTGCATGAAGTCTTCTATTTGTTTATCATTGTCAAACACTTGCCAATACTTTTCATTATCTGGTACAGTTGGTATAAATTTTATCTCAGTTGTGCAGTCTTTATTTTCATATGGCGTCAAGCATGTCCTAGCTGCAAAAGCTAAATTGTGGGCCGCAATATTTCTTTTTCTTGGGACAAAAAACAGTTTGGACTCCTTGAATGTTTTCAAAAGGTCCATGACATCGTTTCGGTAGGCCCTAAGTCTGGGATGATTTGCGTTATATTCCCATTGACTTGCCTAATGACTAACTTTGAATCCCCATACACATTGATTCTTCTGGCTCCTAACTTTTTCAATAGGTATAAGCCTAAGAGAAGGGATTCATATTCTGCTATGTTATTGGAACACTGAAAGTTTAATTTGCAGGAAATGCTTTCTGTGTGGTTATTTTCAGTGTTAGTAATCCAAACACCTGCACCAGCATTGTTCCTAGTGCAGGATCCATCGAAATACATACTCCATAGAGGACATTTCTTAGTTTCATCCTGGTTACTGTCCTCTTCAACTAACGTGCTCAAAGGTTGTTGTGGAAACTCAGCACTTAGTTGTATTTGTTTTGATTCCCTAAGATTTGCGTTTATTTGAGGGTTGTTTTCTTGATTATGAATGTTTAAGAGCAAAGGACATCTGTCTTGTAGCTCAAGACCTTTGTTTAGTTTTCTAGATTTTACAGGTTCAACAAACTTTTTAGACACACCTACATTGTGCTTCTCTTCCTCCCTGTTGGCCATTAATCCTGATAAAGTGACTTGATCACCAAGTGTTTCATCATTAAACATAATAAAAGAATCAAGGCCTGTATTTACAGAATATAGGGGAGATTTTTGTGGTTTGTCTTGACTTGTAACTGTGAATTTCATATGGGACTCCTTGTAAAGTCTTCTAGTTTGATTGAAAACAGGGATAGTCACATAAGTCATGTCCATTTGCATAGTCCCCTGTAACTTAGCTCCCCAAGACCTTGATAATAACATTCCATACTTGGGGGGGACATTAGCCACAACAATATCCATAACTAGGCATTTGGTTGGAATCTGGGCTAAGTTAACACAGAGGTCTTTGATCAAGCCTAAACACCTTACTCTGCTGGAATCAAAGGAATACAGGTCTTTATATGGTCTGGTAATTTCCAAACCAAGGCTTTCCATCCCAAATTTAGGCATTAAATTATGAGAAGCCCCGGAATCATGCATAGCATTGTGCAAAATTTTGTCATGAATGTTTAAACTTACATAAAAGGGAGGAACAAGTCCCTCTTGATATTTACCTTCTATCTTAGGACCAAAAATCTGCTCTGGCTGGTCATCATTAATATTGACTGTATCATTACTCTCTTCTATATTTAAAGCCTTCAAAATTTGGTTTTTAAATACATGTTGGGCAGCTAACTCAGTCAAGGGCACAGAGATCTTGATTTTTGAAATTTCTTGCTCCAGGCTGAAAGGAATTTGACTCTTTAAAGCACTTGTCTGAGCTTTATTAGTTGTCCCTTTATCAGCAACATCAGCTTGCTGATTTTTTCTATTTACACTTGACACAATTGTTTTCACAGGAGTACTAGCTGAAGTGTTAGTACTACTAAGGTTTGCACTCTGATTTTCATTGTTTTGAGTGCTTTTACCTTTTCCTTTATCAGAATTTACAGCCACTGTTTTGTCCTTTTGTTTAATCTTTTTAGGCTTGGTTGCAGTGTTGTTTTGTGAAGATTCATCAAAAGTTTTGTTGTTGGGGGGTTGTTGACTAGTTTTACTTCTAAGGTCATATTCTCTTTGAGGCTCTATGATGACATTTTCCATGTCTTGATAATAATTCTCATCATCATCTCTTTTGTCATCATAAGGTGTGTATAGACCTTGTTTTCTATCATAATTAATCTTAAATTCATCATTGTCTACCTCCAGCATGTTGATACCATCTTCCTCTATTATCTCATATGTTTCCTCAACCTCGCTTGCATAGTTTTGATGAAAGGGAGGAGTGATCTGCTGATCATCTTCCCTAGATCTGTTTGGAGGTTGGTTCCTTCTAACATTCTGATTCTGGTTCTGATTTCTATTTTGAGGAGCAACTTGGTTTTGGCTTGCTTGTGCTCTCTTAATTATGCTCAACTCTTTCATCATTTCTTCCATCATTCTCTCCATCTTTGAGTTGGAAGTAGAAGGTGTGGATTCTTCTCTAAAAGATACTCTCTTCTCAGTTTTCATTCTTGCTCTCTTTTCCATTAGGTTGACCTCCACAGAAAGAGCGCCTCTTTGCATATCCTCAAGAGTTGCAAAATCTCTCTCTCTCAGCTGATAGGTCATGTCAGAGTCAAAACCTTCAGGAAAATTGTTTAAAGTTGAGCCTTGTGGAGGTTTTAGTTTAGGGGAAAGTGCATTATACACACTATTGAATCTAGTGCAATAAGCTTGCACACTTTCCCCAGTGTTTCTATGGAGGTTCTTGTAGTCAGAAAGGACTTGGAGAGGGTTCTTCTTTACTTCCCATTTGTTTAAGAATGTTTGATGGAAGGCTTGGAGATCATTAATACTATGGGGGGCTAAACCTTTGAACCATTTTCTTACTTATCCCCCTAGGCTCTGAGCAAATAACCTAAGCTTGAAAGAATCATCATCAATTTCATTTCTATCAAAATAGTCATTCATCTTATCCACATGTTGTGATGCAGTTGTAGCATTGTTGGAATTATATAATGGAATTTTGGACTGATAATCCTGTGGAAGATTGACTAATGGTACAGGAAGGACTAGGGGAGCGTACCATGCTGCCATGATAGGTGGTGGGGGTGGATTTACAAGGAGTGGATTAACAACATGAACAGTGGGCTGAAGTGGAGTGGTTTGAACAGTGGATGTAGGGTGAGAAGAAGTGGATGGACCAGGAATAGACTGCTGAGCTAATCTTGAATGAGAGACACCTAAGTTGTGAAGGAAATGTAAATCAGGAGGTGTTGTTTCTCTGCTACCAAGAGGTTCACTTGTTTCAGGAGATGATAGTGAAGACTCAAAATCTAACTGATCTAAATCACCAAGAGACCTAGTTCTAAATGGATTTACTAAGTCAACTTGAGATTTTTGTAGAGCTAAAATATTTTCAGGGACTGTATTAGCTCTGAAGGGTGATCTGAAAATAGTTGATAATTTAATCCTAGGAGACTTCCTAAGGATACTTTCTGGGTTATCAACTAATTCAGGTGGGTCAGGGTCAGGATAGGCTCTAGTGTGAATCTTTCTAGGAGCCACTATGTTGTGTTATTAGACCCAAATAAACAAGAAAATTTCAACCAGGTATGACAGTATTTGAGAGGTTAACTAATTTGTTTACACGAATCTTAATCCTGCAGTCCTCTAACTAAGCTTGAAAGATGTTACAATGATGTGGGTTCTTCCCAGTGGAGTCTTAAGGTCTGCTAAGGATTGTGGAGTCGCCAAGTGGAATTTTTTAGCTCTTTTCATAGGAAAAAGGTTTTATGGTCCACCACCATGTTTATTGGATACCAATCTGAAATATTTTTTAGGTTTTCTAAGTTCTTTTTCAATTGTATGGTTTCTAAGAATATCCTAACTTTGTTCAAAACTTTGCTACGGTTAAGAGACAAAGACAATCTACTCTTATGGCTAAGCCAGCTGATTTTTCAAGGTTAGATAAAGACTTATGGGAATCCTATGGTTTACCTAGTTTGTCACTGATTCAAAAAAGTTTTACCATGATTACCACTTCTTTGGTAGTGCTTAAAAAGGCTGCTTTTAACTCACAAGGTTTTATAAAAAATGAAAATGATTCTGGGTTTTTTCCCCAGCGAAGTCACCAGAAATGTTAGGGATCTGTAATTTTAGCAGATTGGGAAGACTAAAACTGCAGAAGCAACATCGTTTCAACCAACTTTGGGATTCTAGGATCTAGCCCTCCTGAATCCGGAGAGGGATCTCTCCAATATGTACAAATATGGATTTGTCTTTGAATTTTGGGGTTATGATATTAGGCTAGTTATGAAGGCCAAGGGTTTGTTTGTTTTTTGGATGGTTGAGCATGAATATTACTTGAGGGGAAAGTTCAAAATGCAAAATAGTTTCAAAAGTGAGAAGTTGCAAGTGAATAGAATAGCTTAGGCTAAAAATATAGATATAACGTTGGTTTTTAATCCATTGGGCTATGGAGTCATAACATGGCTTTAATTGAGCAACAACATCAAGAGTGATCCAAGGGGAAAGTCATCCATACCACAAGATTATTGAGATTAAAATGATGGAATGGAAACAATAAAGTGTTGGAGGGGTGGAAACTGATAATAATTTCACAAAGGATTTATAGTCAGTCCAAAGAAGAAAAGCCTCTTAAGTAACTATTTAAAACCAACCAAGTGCAGGGCTAACCATTGACCTCTTGGGCAAGTTTGTATTAAAGCAGCTTAATTGACAAACAATCCAGTAATCCACATTATTACTTTCAGAAAGTATGAAAACACATAAGAAAAAAAAAGTGTAAACTTAAGATCAGATAAAGTACTTTTAAACCTATTCTGCTTTCAGTCAATCACCAAGGGAAACTTTCAGAATCTTCTTTTGGAGAAAAACTAGGACCAGGGCACACCATATCTTCCATAGTCATCTTTAATAAGCAAATAAGGAAAATAAATTTCAAGAAACAATGTTTAAAGCAAATAGTAAGACGAGGGAACTCCAGCATTCCTAACTGCTTAAACTGTATTAAATCATTCTTAAATAAACAAATTAGAGGAAAACATTGAGATAAAGCTTTCAGTTAGAGAAGGTTACTGATATACAGTAGGTCCTAACTCTATAAATGCTATCCTTTATCAAAGAATAGTGAACAATATGACATACATAGAAGGAAAACAATAACAAAGAGAGAAGCACTTCACCAGTGATATAGACCAAGATCCCAAGAAACAGCTTATTTATTGATGTCAAACCAGTTACAGTACTCAGGTCCAATGTTTTAGTTCAGCAATCATCTTCACTATTCAGCCTATCTAATCTATCACAAGCAGAGCTCCAAGGGCCAGCGAACACTATTTACAATCAGAAGTTTTTGCTCAAATATATTTCCAAGTTTTGCAACCAACCCCTCACTCATCTTCTGCAGAAGTATATATAGAAGGATGAGGAGGTGAGATCTGATAAAAGATCTCAATTTACAATTAATACAGACTTAATGACTTCTTGGCCTTTGAGGGGCTCAATGAAGAAACTTACATACATATTCTCTGTATTAAATGATTTTACATAAATATTTAAGCTCTGTGGGAGCTTTTGTTGACTTTTGAGGCTCTATGTGGCGTCGAAGTAACTCTGCAGATGTTCTCTGCATTAAGTTTCCTTGCAGAAGTAACTTTCTGGCTGTGCTGAGACAAATATCTGATCCTTATCAATAAATTCGGCCTCTGATTGAATACTTTGAGGCACAGGTGGCGTCGTGGTAGCTAGAGGGATCAATTTGCCTCAATTTGTGGTGGTGGAGAGTTTCCCGTCGGTAAAACGCTTCAAATTCTCTTTAAACTGTGTTTTTCTTGGGGATTAGGCTTTTGATAAGCATCTTAGACGTAATCCCCACAAATCTGTCATTTAATCCTCTGTTCTAGTTCACTTTGATCCCCATCACTGATGCTCTATGATTTGTGATTGACTTGCTGTGTTTTTTGCTGATAAACAGGGCTGCGCAGGGCTATGTGGCATCAATGCCTAAGGAAAACACTGAAGAAACATGAAATTATACTCTGCGAAGGATTTCCTTTGACGAATCGAAGGCAGGAAGATCGTCATCCTCCGCCCTCGAATTTTCTTCGAAAATGGCACAAAAACCATTTAAAACCTGCAAAATACAAAAAACTATTATAAAATCCTGCATATATAGGTTTACTGTTGCAGAGGACACGTGGAGGAAGCATGGCCGTTGGATGGCATCATCCAACGATCAGGATTGATCAGAGACGGTGGAAGAAAGATTAAATCAGAGCCGTCGATCGCGCAGATATCAACAGTCGAGAGCGAGGGGGAAAGTAAAAAACGGAGAATCGTTGACTAGGTGACGGAATCAGGGCGATGGAATATGGACTGTCGATCTATAGATCAGATTGACAGCAGAGATTAACTGGATGGCGTGTCGTAGCCCATTTAACTATCGGGCATCTTCGGCGAGTGATAGCCGTTTGATGGCCCGCCCCAGATCAGACGGCGCACAGAAATATCGTTGGGCGTCCGCGTACGAATGATAATGCGTGATGAGCAAGCGGTTTGAAAAATTACAGGGGACGCATGTCACGCGATGTATGGAATCGCTAGCGATCGGGGAAAAACTGCCTTTGCCCAAAGGCGGTGCGATGAAAACCGCGCGGTTTCGACAATCGGCTAGTGGAATGTGGGGACCACTGGGAGATGGACTCTGCACCTTCCGATCTGCAGATCATATCGACGGCGTGGAACGAATTAAATTTGAACTGGCGGGGATTTATAATATAATAATAAAACCGATGAATTTCAATATAAACCAAGGTTTTAAACTATAGTCAAGAAATAGTAATACAAAACATGGCTTGGCGGCCGATTGCAGGGCCGCGGGCGCATGGGAAATGTTGTGATCAAGGGTCAATGGGAAAAGGGGTCTAAGACTAAGCCCGAGGGGCTTAAGTCCAAAATGTGGATTTTTTATATTTTTTTAATGATTTTCAAGGGGAATTGAGGGTTCGGATAAGGTTTAAAAGTGGGTTTTAAACCTTATAAAGGTGGATTTTCATGAATGGAAGAAGAGAACTTATGAAAAATAGAGGAATTTTATGGAGAAATAGGGAAGCAAATGAGTGTTAGTTTTGGAAGAAGGGGGAAAAAGGGAAATGGTGCTTGCAGCAGTATTCTGGCTTGGAAATCAGCAGGATTTCTAAGTGTAAAAATGGGAATAGCAGTGAAGTTCGGACAAAGGATAGGCATGAGGCCTTCATGAGTCTTCAAGAGCCAACAATTTTTAGCAATGAAATTTGTTCCTTGAAGGCTCAAGAATTTTTTAGCCAGCATTTGGTATAACAAATTTTATAGCTGGCTAACACTGGCGAACGATGAATCTTTGAACAGTGTTGCGAAGTAAAACTACGCAATAGAATGCCTTCGACTTAATTAAGAAAAATACTTTTTACATACATGTTTAAATGTAGTCTTTACTACAACCAATATTTATTTACAAGTTTATTAAGCCATAAATAACTCAAGGAGTATATGCTCACAATTAAATTAAAACAAATATTATTTAACAATAGAGATATATTGCCCCACATATTAATACCTCAACAATCTAAAACATATATATTCTTTAGCAATAGAAATATATTGCCCACATATTAATACCTCAACAATCTAAAAAAGATATATTATTTAGCAATAGAAATATATTGCCCCACATATTAATACCTCAACAATCTAAAAAAGATATATTATTTAGCAATAGAAATATATTGCCCCACATATTAATACCTCAACACACTAGTAAATATGCCTTGTCAACAAATACTAGCTTAGCCCAAAAGTGGAGCCCATGAAAATGAAAGAGAATCCTTTCATTGTTTGGTTTCCGCAATGTTTCATGCTTCGTTTGCTCTGTTATTTAGCATTTGGAAAATAGAAAAAAGAAAATGTACAAAATTCAAAACGTGAGTCATACGAAAAAAAGAAAATAATTTCTCTTTGGCCGTTGTTTAAACGTTTTAGTTTTATTTATTTATTTTTCAAAAAAAATTAAAATTATAAATTTGATTTATAAATTTTGAATAATTTAAATAAATGTTTTGAATTTTTTTAAACTAAATCCATTTTTTTTTTGGTAAAAAAGATTAATTCTATTAAGAAAGAATATAGTACAGTATGAAGATATAGTCAAGAGAAACTAGATAGCAGAGAAACTAGAAGTGATAAAATATCAACTTTGGTCTCGATGAGTAACCATGAAATAAGCAAAAAGGATCATAAGGGGTAACAGGGAATCAAAGGGCTAGACATAGGAGTCTACCCAGAATGGGTCAAATCTTCCATACACCATATTTTTACTTTCATTTTGCTAACTTTGACCTAGCCGTTGTGGTGTGGATGGGCAGGAACCACTTGCACACTATTGTTGACTGTAGGAGGAGTCCTTGTCTGAATTAGAGGTGGAAGACTAATGAGTACATTTCTGTGTATTCGGTGGTTCAATGGGTCCATTAGGGCTTGGCGAGGGCGTGTCCTTCATCTGCTTTGATTCATCCCCTTCTGCTTCAACCTCCTCTTCATCCGAGCTGAAGGACTCAATGTCATCCATGGGGGGTGGATCACATGGTTTCTAGCTTTTGGATTTTGATTTGTGATTTATTTTCTTCTTTTGGGCAAGGAACGTGGCAAAGATGTTAAAAATTTTCCCTGTTTGATGGCTTTCGCGGCATCGAAAGGCAGTGTTCTCATAGTCCAGGGTTTGTGTCCACAAGAAGTCCCCAACTTTAAGGTTGATTTGGTCGGGAAGACCTTTACTTATGTCTATTTCCACGCATATTCTTCCATAGGTGTATTCCTTTCTCCCCCCTAGAGGAATTTTTTTCCAGAAAGTGGCCCTGGTGTTTCCAATCCATTGGAAGACAAATAAGTGCCATAAATGCACAAGGAGGTTAAGAAGTCTGACCCAAATAGGAAGCTTGGTGATGAGTGCCATAGAGGGGCCGAAGTACGGGAACCAAGGGATGAGGAATAGCCCTGTTGTTCCCCAAAACCATGGGCCTCCAGTTAAGGCTTTTTGATAATCTTGGCTGAATCAAAACACAACTATGAAGAAACCATTCGAGTAGAAGATAACCTTGCTATTGGTTGTCCAGGTGGAGTAAATCTATTGGTATAGATATGTTGTGTGAGGCCATAATCCATTAAATTGGAAAATAATGGCGGATTCTGCATACATTTGAAGTTGATCATCCAAAGATGGATGGGAGATTTCTATGGAAGGGACTTCCTCTAGTTTATCAACCAAAATAGGCTTGGGAGCCTCCGAGGTTCGAGCAGTTTTCTTGGGTGGTTGTGCATGGACAACATCTTTGTAGGAGAAAGCGGGAGCATAGGATGGCTTTCCGACTTCTCCCCTTCGCAGACGATGGGTTAAAACAAAAGAAGCATCTCTTTCAATATTGTAAAAAGAGAGGGGAAGAGAGTCCTCTAGTTGTTTACCTCCATATAGAAGTCTCTGAAGAGCAGAGGGTATCCCCAGCCTGTGTTCAAGGTCATGTAAGAGGTTCTGCACTAGATCCGTTGAGCGCACCCAATGCAGCATGGTTTTGCCAGAAAGAAGAGAGATCCGGATCTAAAAACAAGGGGAAGAGAGATCTGAGAAACCTTGTCTGCCAGAGTGTATCCAAGTCGGGAGCTTGCTTGATCTCTTGATTCCGAAATCTGCCAGGCCGTGTTGGGGCTTGATGGAGGCTAAATTATGAGAGTAGCATGCATAAGCCCTTTTATTGTTAAGAACCCCTCTTTTTCTAGTGAGTGTGCCACAGTGAAACCAGATCTATCCATCCAACGGTGGCTCCTTTGATCTCCTAGTTTGCAGATCTGAGAAGCTGAGTTGCTGCAAGGCGGTGGCAGTGGGAGACTCTGCGCATTCTCTTATGCAAGCTCCATCAGCCATGTGGACGACTCTTTTGCATTGGAATACAGTGCCGCGAAGCCAGATTGGATCCCCATTTCTGTAGTCGAGGGGAGTTGCGACTAATACAGTCGTTGTAGAAACGAACTCATCGACGATAGCGACAACAGAGATTTTTGTATCAGTCGCCGTAGCAACGAACTCATCGATGGCAACGATGAAAAAGCTTTCTGGAACCCTAGCACATGCCATATCACTCTTGCCTCCAGGACTAAACCTATTTAAAACAATTTATAAAAAAAATGTTTGGCCAAATTGGGAACAAATCCAAAACGGAAAATAAATAGTTAAACAACGTTGTCATATTCATGCCTTCAATTTCGAGGTAATACTGATGAGAAGTGTGATAATATTATATTTTAAGGGGTTTTATGGTCAATGATAGAGGATGATAATGATGTTCCACCCCTATGTGATAGGATTTGGTATTTGTTAATTGTATTGAATTAAAAAATATTATATATATATGTAATTTTAAAATGTTTTAATTAAAATTTTTGGTTAATAAGATATAGAAATAACAAATATATCAATTATAAACTTTAAAATATTAATCTAATAAAAAAAAACAAAACTCCAATACCTTATGACTTTAATTTTACATACATGTTAATTCTAACCAAATATATCAAATTAACATGGAAAAATTGACCACATATCATCTGACATATGTGAAATCCTGAAAAACAAAAAAACCCTATAATTAAAAATAATTAATATTATATTTTATTAATGGAGAAATAGTTATATGGTTGTAACATAACTCCTTAAGTTATGATTAGTTCCTAGGTTGTAGGAGTTTGTTCCCAACTCCCTATTCTCTTGAGATGTATTTTTTTGTTGTATCCTTGATTAATTGAATGTAGAGTGTACGCTACAGTTTCTGTAGTCTCCACGTGCATTTCGCACGTGTGAGCTACTTTTTGTTCAATTCATTTCTTTTCTTTCGAGTTTTTATCATGGTATCAGAGCTCAGACCGGGTGAGATTGATTTACCTACAGAGCCTTAATGGCTATAGAGCCTTCGTGGCTATAGTGAACATAGAAGCCTTAGTGCTCACAACAGAGTAGGTGGTATGCAGAAACACCTTACTCACAGGAGGAACTTGGTTTCTCACAGGTCTCATTTTACTAAGCAAAAAGAGGATCAATTCATTTTTCAGAGCCACAACAGCGTTGATCAATACAGATCAATGCATTTTTCAGGGTCATTCGAGCTCTGGTGTCCAATGCCTTAATGAAATTTTTCTCAGCGTGGTTTTTTAGCAGATAGGAATGTTTGCCTCTTTTTATGGTTATGCACATGAGATTTGCCCAATTGGTGGCGGATCTGAGTAGCAGACACAACAATTTTTCAGATCGATGTTGGATCTGAGTTGCGGACACAGAAATCGTTCCAGATTGGTGGCAGATCTATGATTAGGTTCTGGTATGTGTTGAAGTTTTTTTTTGTAACTTGTAATTGTTCACTCGGTTAGAATCGATTGAAGATCGGACGATTTGGAATCTAATAAGCCCAAATGAAAATTTTTATAGAAACTTATCTCAACGAGACAAGAAAACTCGATGGGACCAATTATACCAATTGGAAATTCAAACTACAGATGTTTCTTGAGGGAGCGAATGCATGGTCAATCGTCAGTGGTGATGAGCAAAAGCCAAGCAGTGCAACAAGTGCGTCTGCACCCATACAAGATTGGGATAAAAGGAGGAATAAGGCGAAATTTTTATTGAAGATGTATGTTAAAGACAATATTTTCCCACATATCAGAGACGGTAAATCGTCCAATGAGATATCGACGACACTCAAGAAGCTATACCATAAACAGAAAACCAATCGCATGTTATTGCTCAAAGGGAAGGTTTTTTCCATGAGGATGGAGGAGAATGAATCTGCTGCTGGATTCAATTCAAGGGTCAAGGACCTGAAGGACAGATTGGGTGACATCGGGGAGAAGGTGTTTGAGTCTTATCTTTTCACAATTACTTTGAACAGGATGACAGATGAATAACAGATGTTCCCGTAGTCTGCACGGGATAAATTCCCTACATTCAAAGAGCTGACAAGAATCTTGTTACAGGAAGAAGAGAAGTGGCAAAATTTGAGACCAAAAAGTGACGAACTTACTCTGATGCCAAAGAAGAAGCCATACAAATGGAAACAACCAGAGGGATAGAAAGGCGATGGCGGATTTCAGAAGAGACCATTTAGAGGTATCTCTATAAGTAACAATAGTAAATTTTTTGGCATTAAATGTTTCTACTGTGGGAAAATCGGTCATCAAGCTAAGGTTTGTTTTAAGAGATAGACAGATGAGGCTAGAAATAAACACTAGAGAACCCACACAAGTTAATTTTCCGATGAAGGTCACAATCAGGATTATCGACTGTTTGTAACTGATTGTGCTCTTTCAACGTCTAAGGAGGATGAGGCCGAGATATGGTATGTTGATTCAGGCACGTCTTCACATATGACAGGACTAATAGAAGTTGGTTTGAGTTTTTGAACTACTTGTGGAGCTAAAATTTATCTAGGTGATGACATAAGTTATGAGATTAAAGGGTACAGTGATATTCCATTGATGATGCCTGACAGTGATATCATACATATTAAAAATGTAATGTATGTACTCGGGATCAAGAAGAACTTAATCTCCATGTCAATGATAACAGATGAGGACCTACAAGTTGAATTCTTCAAAACATATTGTGTCATAAAGGACAACAAGAAGGAACCAGTTGCATCACAAGTGCGTGTGGGAATCTTGTATAGATTGAATGTCAAGAGCATGCCACACCAAGCTCTGGTTTTAACAAGATTAAAAATCTAGAATCTTTGGCATTAGAGATTCGGTCATCTTAACCTACAATATTTCCTGTTGCTTCAAAGGAAGGGCATGGTTTATGGACTTCCTGCTTTTCATAATGTTCAGTTAGATTGTGAGGGATATGCATTAGGGAAAATGTACAGGGACGAGTTTCTTTTGAATGTTGATAGGAAGAAAAGAGATATTCTGGAACTTGTGCATAGAGATATATGCATACCTATGCAGACTAGATCACAAGGTGGTACATATCATTTTTTACTTTTTACTCATGATTGCACTAGATTTTATTGGATATACTTTATCAGCAAGAAGAGCCAGACATTTCGATGTTTTAAAGAACTTAAGAATATGGTGGAGAAGCAGACAGGAAAATTCTTAAAGATTCTCTGTTCAGATCAAGGGGAAGAATACAAGTTGGGGAGTTCATGAAATTTTGCAAAGATCATGGGATTATTAAATAGTTCACAGTGCCTCACACTCTGCAACAAAATGAAGTTGCAGAATGAAAGAATAGAACCATGGTTGAGTGCACTTGAAGTATGCTTCAAGGTAAGGGTCTATCTAATGGCTTTTGGGCCGAAGAATTCAACACTCTAGTTTACTTAAAAAATAACAGTCCAACTAAATGTCTTAACTTTAAAACTCCTTTTGAAACACTTTACAGATATAAGGCAACAATGAACCATTTAAGAGTTTTTGGGTCAAAAGCCTTTGCCCATATACCCAAGGAACATAGGAATAAGTTAGATCAGAAGGCCATGAAATGGATCTTTGTAGGGTATTGCACTAAGTTTAAAGCTTATAAGTCATTTAATCCTTTGACTCATAAAGCATTTGAAAGTCGAGATGTCATATTTCATGAGCAGGTTGAGGAAGGAAAGGAAAACAGTCTTGAAGAATGAAACATTTGATTTTTGATGGAAGAAAGCAGTGAGGATAATCAACAACATCAACAACAACAGAAAGAAGACGAGGCAGGTGATGTATTGAGTACATCAAGCCCACAAAGCTCTAGAGCAGACATATTTGATGTGATTCTTTTACTGAGAAGATCAGGTAGGCAGACTCAACTACCATCCATATTGAAAGACTATGCTTTCATGTCAAACATTTTAAATGTTATAGATCCCACAAATTATAAAGAAGCTAGTCAATCTCATGAGTGGAGGCCTGCAATGAATGAAGAATTTGAATCTATTATTAGAAACAATACGTGTGAACTAGTTGAATTCCCTGAAGGAAAAATACCCATAGGTTGCAAGTGGCATTACAAACCTAAAACTAATGCAGATGGGAGTATAGAAAATCTTAAAGCTATACTGGTAGCAAAGGGTTATTCATAGAAAGAGGGAATTGACTATGAAGAAACCTTTGCTCATGTAACCAAATTGAATACTATTAGAATGTTAATTGCTTTAGCTGAGTCACTGCGACATCAATGGGGGAGCAATACCATATCATGTGGGTTCATATTGAGGAAAATATGACATAATATATTTAGGGATATATAGGGGGTAAAGGGTTTTTACATTAGAGCTCAAAGTTAATGAAAAAATATAAAGGGGTATATAAAATGTTAATGAAAAATGGATACCTACAATATCTAGTGAAAGTAGAGGTTTTTTAAATTGGGAAGATGTTTTGGGTTCATATTTGTAGGGGGTTAAATAATGTGATTTTTAGAGGTATTTTCCAATATGTAGTCAAATTAAGGGTATTTTTTAATATACCACGAACGCAGGTGATATGTTAGAGGTTCATTGAGTGAAGCTCATATGAGCCTTGTATCAAGCATTAAGAAAAACAATATGTGAAGCTACTTGGTTGAGAAGGCTTCTCCATGATGCAGGAGAAGAGAAGAAAGAGGCAAGTATCATCAAATGTGACAACCATAGTTTCATTAAGTTAGAAAAAAATCCAGTGTTTCATAAGAACACGAAACACATTGATACTCAGTTTCACTTTGTTAGAGAAAAAGTCCAGTCAAAAGAAATCTTTGTTGAATATTGTAAAACATGTGACAATGTGGCTGATATTTTACTAAGCCTCTTGGGAAAGTGAATTTTGAATTGTTTAGAGGGATGCTAGGACTATGGGATAATCTTTTCTCTATTAAGGGGGAGAGTTGAAAATAATTAATATTATATTGTATTAATGGAGAAATGGTTACATGGTTGTAACGTAACTCCTTATGTTAGGATTAGTTCCTAGGTTGTAGGAGTTTGTTCCCAAATCCCTATTCTCTTGAGATGTATTTATTGTTGTATCCTTGATTAATTGAATGTAGAGTGTACACTTCAGTTTCTGCAGTCTCCAAGTGCATTTCTCACCTGTGAGATGGTTGTTATTCAATTCATTTCTTTTCTTTCCAGTTTTTATCACCAATGACTTTAACACCCACAATTAAACCACAACCACATATCATTTAATATAATAAAATGCATCATATATATGATGCCAAAACTTGAAAACAAAAAGCCCTAATGACTTTAACACTCACAATTAAACCACAAAAAATACATCATGTGTATTTGTAAAACATTGAAACCTTAAACCCGAAGGAAACCCATCTTAAAATTGCTAAATGATGATGATGATTAATGTCCACTAAGACCGATGAGGTCTATCAGACCTGAAGAAAATAAATTAGTTGAGGAAATTTAAAATATTATTTCTATATAATCAAATAGAAGGGAGAGGAGCATTCTGAGATCATTATAGTTATCCTGGGTGAACAAGTAAAGAAGCTTGGAATTCTGACATATGTTTTGGAAATGAGAATGGATGTGAGTGAAAGATGGACAATCCAAGAGAAGTGTTTTTCACCTTCAATTCTCTTAGTGTCACACAATCGTTTGTCGAGATCCTCATGGCTTCTCACCAAAAGAACAATGTCATGAGCATAAAGGAGAAGAGTAATGATCATATCGGTGAACTTGGTGCAAAAGCAACTTGCAGCTTCCAAATAGGCTTCAAGCTTATCAATGTAAATGTCGAAAAGTGTAGGGGACAAGGGACACCCTTGCTTGAGGTTGATATTGCATTTAATGTCTTTAGACCAATATCTCTTAGTGGTCTTAAGTTGGGTGACAACATTCTCATAAAGACGAATCACAACCACCCTCAACTCAAGAGGGGTCATTCTCTCTTGGAGTCTTTTCCATAGCTTATCTCAAGGCACCATGTCGAAAGCTTTCCTAAAGTCAACAAAATAACATAAAGCTTTCCTAAAGTCAACAAAATAACATAATGGATCAGACATACTATTAGGGAATTCTTGGATAATAATCCTAAGAATAATATTTGAGTGAAATCTTCTAAAATCAACTTACCCTTTAACTCTTTTCCATAATTTTCAAGCCATAAACTAATTTTATTTTTCCAAAATAAACCCATTAACCCTTTTCCATAATTTTCAAACCATAAACTAATTTTATTTTTCCAAAATAAACCCATAAAGATTGTTAGTGTTCCATTGATCAGATTGTTAATGTTACATTGGTCAAATACCAGAAACGTTCATTAGAACCCAGAACTAAGACTAAATTATCAAAACAAAATGACACCTACCTTACTCTATTCTACCTCTACATATATCCGAGGGTCTAGACCTTGTCAGCATTGATGACAGATGAAGCGTTTTACATTATATTTGTTTAAATCAGAACTTAGCCATCAACTTTGATGACAGATGAAGCGTTTTACATTATATTTGTTTAAATCAGAGATTAGCCATCTATTCAACAACTAATCAGAACAACTCATCAAAACGTCATGAATGCGGCTAACACCATATCGTGTACCAAGAAGGTTCTTCATTTGCTGACGTTGCACCAAAAAGATTCTCCACGTTTTGGCTTCGGTTACTGTGAATGGAGATTTAAAATTAAAAGTAGCTCTCCCATGTGAATTAGATCGAGAATTTCTTTTATATTTGTAGTGTCTTCTCTCTCTGTTATTTAGCATTTGGAAAATGACAAAAAAAAATTCTACAAAACTCAAAACTTGAGCCATGCAAAAATACAAATTTCTCTTCAGCGGTTGTTTAACTGATTTAGTTTTATTTATTATAAACGAATATAAGAGAAAAAAATACAATGTAAAAAATTATTGGGCTAAATTGGGAAAGAAATCCAAAATATAAAATTGTTTCATATCCACACAGATTTTTATTCACATTTTATGGATTTCAGAAGCCATCTCGCTTCTCCAAGACAGTATAATAAATAGTTGTCAACGCCGTGAAATTCACGCCTTCAGTGTTCGAGTTAGAAATATAATAATAGGGTCTTTTTCCTGGTTTTTATGGTTAATGATAAGGACAGTAACTCTCATGGCACTGATGACATAAGCAATTTTTGTGATAATACACGGACGTGGATGTCTTATATGTGGCCACCGCCATTTGTAATGCACCTCAATGTCTTATATGTGGCCACCACCATTCACTCTTATACTGAGTTCTTCATTGGCATTGAACAGTCGATCAATGGCTGCAGATTTGGAAGATTCAGCAGCCAATGGATCAATTTGGTCTGAACTGCCTCAACATTTGGTAGAGACTTTGCTCGCACGGCCGCCCCTGGACTGCATTTTTCGTTTCCGTAGCGTCTGCAAGTGTTGGAACGATGCTTTGTCATGCAAGCATTTAGGTAGTCTGTGGGCCGAGTCGGGCGGTGGGCAACCCTGCCTTATTCTGTGTATGCCCAACACTCGGATGGGTTCTCTGCTCTATTCTTTCAACAGCCAGGCCTGGCAGACGGTTTCCCTCTCATTTATGCCGGATGTTCGCTGTGTGAATTACAGAGGATCTGCGGCAGGGCTGCTTTTGGTGGATATCCCCATCTATCCAATCACCTTCGGAAGTTCGTTCTCGCGGATGTGTGTTTGCAATCCTCTCAGGAGGACGTGCTTTCCTCTGCCTCAGATGTTAAGTACAGTCATGGGCAGCGTGATGGCCAAGACAATCGTAGCCGGGGACGATCCGGGCACATACGAGGTCCTCGTGGTGGGCAAGACGAGGCACGACGCAGTAATAGCACAAGTGTATAGTTCATCAACAAAATCTTGGAAGGTTAGAGACAGTTTGCCCCATGGTCTTGTGATCAGGAACGATGAGATGTTTGACGGTGCCCGCCGGCATCATGGCGTACGACGTCCGGGAAGGAATGCCATTCTCAATTGATCTACCTGATTCTGTACCTAATATATGGCATCGATTGGTGGCATGTGCATCATCTATACTCATAGTTGGAGGCATGGAAGAGAATCACGTTCTGAAAGAAGTGATCATGTGGGAGCTTCTTGATCACAAGGATGGTTTTGATGGTCACGGATTTTCTTGGAAGGAGATGGGGACGATGCCTGAGTCCGCGTGTCGACAATTTCGGCGGGATTCAATGTCGACCTGGTTTGAGTGCGTGGGAGTGGGAGACAAGATATGTTTCAGAGCTCATGGGAGTCTACAGGTGGTTGTCTACAGTGTCACCCACCGCTCATGGAGTTGGCTACCAAGATGTCCTGATCCACATCAGAATAGCAAGAACTTACATCTGAGGAGCCTCGCCTTTCAACCCAGCCCGGATGAGTAGAAAGTCTGATTCAAACTGTTGTAGCGGCAAATGTTATTGTTAGTTTGAAAGAAAAAATCGGTTTCAGCCTACTGTAAACTAGGCATAGAGTGAAACTACATCAAAGATCAGATAAAAGTTATTAATTTCAGCAGTCATTAAGTGCTGTAAATTTATGAGTTCTGATAATAGATCCAGCTGTATAGGTTGCAATTTATTGAATGCAGTGCGATTTTGGCAGTGTCATTGCATCGTAATTAATCTGTGTGAAGGATAAGTATAAGTATATATTGATGTAATTATTTATATTTTTTGTTTTTGGTATAATTTAAATAAAAATAATTTATTTTATTTTTAATTGTATTTTAATTCTGGTTTTTAATTGTATTTATTTATTAATTTATTTATTCATTTTCATTTAATTTAATTTTTTTTTTTATAATTTTGATTTAGTTATAATTTTTTATTTTGATTTTTTGACTTTTTACTTGATTCATTTTTATCTTGTTTTTTTTTGAAAGAGTGTTAATTTAGTTTTTAGTTCTGATTTTATATTTTAACTTGTGATTTTAAAGTGAAGGTAGTTAGATGTTTGGTTCTTTTTATATTTTTATTATTTTATTTTATTTTATTTTATTTATTTATTTATTTGGTTGGGTTAATTTTATTTTTAATCTTAATTTTGGACAATTTTCATTATCTTGATGATGAACTACAGTTGGTAGTTCGAAACGCCTTAGTCCCTAAAATTCTTATGTGATGTCCCGAAAGAGTTATAATTAAAATGAATGAGATTATGTAGGATAATAATTATTTAAATATTTTGTTTTATTTTATATTTATATTATTTTTTAATTTTAATATTAAATGGTTTAATGATGAAGAATCTGTGTTTTTCAAAATGAATTATAAGTTAAATTTAAAGTTTATGGGGTTTTGAATAGTTGGTAATTTGTTAAAGTATTTCTTGATGTAAAGCGGTTAATTTAATTTCCAGTAGACAATATATTGGACATGATAAAGATATAGTCTGGCAAAACTTTAAAAAATTAAATTAAATTTAAAATAATAAAATATATATCATATTTAAAATAATAATTCTATAAATTTTTACAATTAAAATGTACAAAAAAATCTATTATTTTATATATTACAATTTTTTAAACCATTTATATTTATATTTATATTTATATTTATATTGTGTATTAAAAATATTTTTATTTTTAAATAAATTATATTATATCACATATAGACTATTTTATCAAAATTGTTATTCTTTCTAAATCGAATTTAAGTTTTATTTTGTTAATTAAAAAAACTTTAAAATATAAACATATTATAAATATTTATTTATTTTTTTATAAAATATAAGTAGAAAGTTGTTAAATATATTTTTCTCATTAATGTTGAAGTTGTCCAAGCAATTCTTATTTTATATATATATATATATATATATATATATATATATATATATATATATATATATATATATATATATATTATTTTTAGTATTATATTATTTATCAAAATGTTAAAAATAAATAAACAAAAATATAATTTAAAATATTTCTAATTATGTTATACCAAAAAGTTAATTTTTAATAAAGATGGAAATTTAAATCTTCATTTAGATATTTACTTCAATACTTTTTGAAGTATACATTCTCATTATAAAAATTCATACCATTATAAAAATATACCCTTTCACTTTTCAAAATGATAAGTGGTCAGAGAATGTAGAAGTACATTTAAATACTATTAATATAATATAAAAAAAATATTATTAATTTTTTTGTTGTATTTATTATTATAACATAATTATAAATTAAATTGGTAAATAGACATTTTGTCACTAAAAAGTAATTATTTTATTTAAATGGTTAAAAAATAATGTGGTTGAAAAATTCTTACTTTTATATAAAATATTTATAAAGGAAAATGTAGATTAAATAGGTTTACAAACTTTTTTTTGCAAGATGAATCATGTAAGAATGTAAATTTATGTTATCCATAGCAGTTTGTTCATAATAATTTTTTCTCAAAATCACATTAGTTTTTAGAGATTCTAGAGATTCTACACATTTCGAACTACTAACTATAGTTAATCATAAAAAAAAATATGAATAAGTTGATCACATCACTTTATATATATATATATTTATTGCAGAGAGTGCAACTCTCAATGATAGAAAAATAATATTTAATTCATATGAATATTAAGTTACTTATTAGATTATTAATAAAAGAATTTATAGTTATTAAAACACCTAAAACCTAAAATAAAAATAAAAACCAATAAAATCATATGATAGTTAGGTTATAAAATAATTTCTAGTTATTAGAAAAAACTAGAACCTTTAATAAAAGTTACAAACTAACAAAAATAAACATCAACCAAAATTAGAAACAAATAAATCAAAACGAGCTGATGTAAATCATCAAAGATGTAAATAATAGTAGAATAATAGATTTAAAATTGGAAAAACTATTAGTATGTTTTCTTTAATAAAATTAAAAAATAATAAATAAATAAAAATTAATTAGGAATATTAAATCTCAACAAACAAAACCAAAATAAACATTAAATAAAAACAAAACAAAATTAAATGAAGGGATAATAAACATCACCCATAAAAAAAAAACATTAAATAAAAAAAAACAAATATAAAAATAAAAATAGATAGAAACATAAACTAAGGGGATAAACCAAGGGGGGAGACCACGAAGGAACAAAACTAGGAGAAAAGTGATGGGGTCCAACACTGACTAATTTTCCAACCATCATCCCTATTCAGGGTATGAGATCTTCTTTCAATTTCAATGGCCTCTCTAAACTTGCGATGATGGAAATGCTCCACTTTAGCAATGACCTTTGATTCTTCCAAACACATGTGGTGCTTATAATTTTCTGCATGTTCAGCAAGCACTGAGGACCGAGTCCTACAATGTCTTATATCGGCAGCATGCTCCTGAATTCTCTGATAAATAGAGCGACCAGTTTCCCCTATGTAGGGGGTCCCACAAGAACATGGGATTAAGTAAACACCTTTCATGCTTTTTGGATCCAATGGATCTTTAATCGAATGGAGGGAACCATGAATGGTGTTTAGAGGTCTAAAAGAAGAAGATATCCTATGCTTCCTTAAAAATCTGAGCGATTCTATTAGCGGTATCGAGGATAAATGGAAGTTGAACATTACCAGCACGATCCTTTGGATCCTTTTTAGGATTCGAACCTTTGCTTGAATTTAAGAAAGCTTTAATACCTTGGCACTTACAATATTCGTTCTTCTCAAAGACCCCAAGGATATGGGATTTCTTATTATCCAAGTGCTCATTGTTTGAAACCCTTAGAGCCCTGGTAGCGAGTGTATTGAGAACACTAAGCTTTTGACCTAGAAAATGATGGGATTTAGCATGAGGATACTGCTCTCTATTCATTTTCTTTCGATAAACCTGGTGAGAAAAAGATCCATCATCCTTCTTTGAGATCAAAATGTCAAGAAGCAAAAGGCTACCATCAATATTATTTCCATATTGAATTTAATGGAGAAATACTAATCATTCAGGTGCTAGAGGAAAGCATCTAACTTCTCACAACCATGGGACCAGTTGATGAAGGTTTCATCAACAAATATCTTGCAAATCTTAGGCTTTAAAAGGGCAGAAGACAAAGCTTTGGATTCAAAATATTCCATAAAAAGGTTAGCAACCACAGGGGAGGGTGAGGAACCCATGGAAACCTCACAGGTTTTCTCATATAAATCTCCTTAAAAGCTAAAAAGGGTAGAAGTAAGACAAATCTCTACCAATTTGGCTGTGTTAAGTTCAAGTTTAGTGATGCGCTTGATCACTTCGACTACCTCATTAATAGGGATATTGGTGCAACGGGAGACGAAATCAAAGCTGACAAGAGTGTCATTAGGATCAGATCTTAGGCCCTTTAATTCATTAACAAAAGAATATGAATCCTTAACAAAAGAATCATAATGACCCACCAGAGGCCTAAGCTTACGAGCTAAATAATTCGCAAGGAGATGAGTAGGATCACCAATTGTATTAACAATTGGTCTAAGGGGGTCCCTTCTTTGTCAAACTTGGGGAGCCCATAAATCCTAGGCATGATAGGGTTGCTCTTGAAATAATTTTATGTCTAATGAAACCCATAGTGCTACTAGATTTTATAGCATCAACCACAATCTTAGAAACCTTTTTAATAGGGTTTTTCGGCAACTTTAGGAGAGTGAAGGAATTATTTATCATCTAAATAAAAGTTGGTTTTATTTTGGAAACAAGTGAGGATATAATTCATTCATGTATTTTGGAGTGAAGTATTATATGGACAGTACTTGACTTCGTTATTCTTGATCATCAATCATAGAAGGCTCATAAAGGCGGAAATTTTCCACATTTACGATGGAATAAATTTGCATGTAAGGTGGCAATTCTAAACGAAAAGCGTTATTACCAATCTTGTCTAAGATTTTGAAAGGACCATATCTGATTGGTTTTAACTTTTTACCTTCACCTTGAAATATTTCCTTTCTGATGTGTAACCAAACTTGATCACTCACCTTGAAGTTGTGATCCACCCTGTGTTGCTCGTGTCTTGCTTTGTACTGTGCCTAACTCTTCTCAAGTTGTTCTTGGACTGCTTGCTGTATCAATTGAATCTGTTAGATGAAGTGACTAGCTTTGTCCTTCTCACTTAGCCCATTTTTTACAACATATTTGCCAAAAATAAATTCCAAAGGAGACAAGTAAATACCCAAAACAAGTCTCGAAAGGAGATTGTTGAGTAGAAGAGTGATTTGAAAGATTATATGCATGTTGTATGTAAGGTAGATGTTCGTCCCAAATTTTTGGATGCTTGTTGGTGTATACTCAAAGCAATTGAACCATTGTTATGTTGACTACCTTTATCTGCCCATCCGTCTACAGATGAAATTTTCTTCTCTTCTTCAATTTTGTGTCCATGAATTCCCACAAACTTGACCAAAAATGTCCAACAAATCTGGTGTCTCGATCAGATACAATTGATGAGGGCAATCCAAAATGAACCCATACTTTTTTAAAGAACAACTTGGTTGTTTGTTCAGTTATGACCTATTTAGTACATGGTATTAAAATACACATTTTAGTGAACCTATCCACTACTACATACATGTAGTCATGATTTTTCCTAGACACAGCTAATCCTCCTACAAATTCCATTGAAATACTTTCCCATGGACGAGATGGAATAGGTAATGGAGTATACAATCCAAACTTTTGATTACTAGGTTTGCTAATAGTGCACATAGAACATCCCTTTACATATTTTGATAAAATATCAATCATTATTGGCCAGTAACAAAATCTTTGAAAATGCGTAAATGTCTTCTTGACGCTAAAATGTTCTGCAATTAGAGAAGTATGGGCTTCTCTTATGACATGAACTCTTTCATTCATTCGAATGCACAATTTTCTAAGATGAAATAAACGTTTGTCATGGAGATGATAATCAAATTCTTCACTTTGCTTGCCATTTTTTAAAGTTGCATAAATTTCCTTAAATTCATCATCATTATCATATTGTTCAATATATCCTTAATGTGATACTGCATTGTGCTTAATAACTGTTGATTCATTGATGATTGGTCTTGATAATAAATCAACAACTTTATTATGTACGCATTTCTTATATCTGACTACTAAATGAAATTGTTGTAGAAAACCCATCCAACGATAATGCCTTGATTGTTTCGAATTATTTTGTGAATGAAAATATTGAAGTGGTCGATGATTTGTGTGAATTATTGTTTATTTACCAAGAAAATAATGTTTCCACTTCTTTACGCTTTGAACTAGTGCATATAATTCTTTATCGTATGTAGGATAGTTAGCTACTGCGGAACTAAACTTTTTAGAATGAAAGCTAATAGGTATTTTGTGTTGAAGCAACACAACTCCCATGGCATAGTTACTTGCATCTGTTTCTATCTCAAACGAATGCCGCAAATCTGGCAATGCCAATATTGGTGTAGTACTTATCTTTTCTTTCAGTGTATCGAAGGCTTTCTATTTTTTGCCTCCCCACTGAAAATCTTGTTTAATACTTGTTAAAGCATGCAAAGGAGCTGCAATAAGGGAGAAGTTTGCAATAAAATTTCTCCAATACTGCAATGCACCTAAAAAGCTCCTAACTTCCGTAGCAGTTCTTGGTCGTGGCCAATTTACAATAGACTCAAACTTTGAAGGGTCGATATTTAACTCACCATTCCCCACAATATATCCTAAGTAAACTAATGATTTTTTTCCAAATTCACATTTGGACAGTTTTACATATAATTGTTCTTTTCTTAGGACATATAATACCTGATTTACATGCTTTATATGATCATTTAAAGTCATAATAAACACAAGAATATCATCTAAGTAAACTATTACAAATTTATCTATGAATGGTCTAAATACATCATTCATGACGCGCATATATGTAACTGGTGCATTTTTCAAGCCAAAAAGCACGATGATCTGGAAGAACCTTCGCACCTAAAAAGAGTTTGGTGCCATGCTGATTTGAAGTTGGTGACAAGTATTTAAGTGGGTGAAATTATGCTTATGCATTTAATTATGCATTTTATTAAACCCATGCATTATTGCTATGAATGATTAATATTTGTGAGAGAAATTTGTCTCACATATTATTAATTTAATGTAATTAGGGAAAATGGTTTTATGTGAGAATCCACCTCACACCAATTCTCTATTTTTTCTCAATTATAGGTTGAGAGAATCAAGGGGCATGGTTGGAAACTCTTTAGGTGGTTTTGAGACTTTTGCATTATTGAACATGACATGGATGGAGGTCCTAATTTCATGGACTTTGTTTTTCCTTCATTGTAGTTAGGCCCTACAATTGTGGGTCTTGTAATTAATACTCTTTGTTGCCGAGTGGGTGAGGAAAAATATATATTTATTCCTTATGTAAGCCATGAGAGGGGGGGATAAGACAAGAGAGAATACTTAGCCATTGAGAGCCATAGTTCTTGGCTAATGCTTGACCAGAGAGCTTGAATGTAATAAGCTTACTTTGAAAAAGGAATATAGAGGATATGCATTCCAATTGAAGCAGATCCAGAGATGTAGCCCCAGAGAGATGGAGGGGTGAACTCCGTTACCAATTGATCGTCTCTCTCTTATGTGTTTTGTGCTTCTTGATTATGTGCAACTCATTTAATTATGTTTAAATGGACTAACATGCTCATTTAAGCCTATATAAGCCATAGTCAATTAAAAGATCTTAATAGTACACGAGATGGTTGGGTAGTACTCGACCCATGATCGGATCAAGTGGCATCAGAGTAGGTGACTACTTTGTAGGATGGGAAAAGGAGCGAAGCACATTGAAAGACTACAAGAGTTTCAAGAGATAAATGAAAGACTTCAAGCCGAAAATGTCGAATTGCAAAGATTATTGCTCGATAAGCAGGAGCTCCAGGAGATGCTACGAGCCAAAGAGGAGATATTGTCTAAATTGCAGAAGGTTGAGATGACAAAGGCCACATCTCAAACTGAGGTATATGATGTCACTTCATGTTCTGTACTCTCTCAATATGAAACTAATGTTGGCATGAAAATCCTCACGAAGATGGGATATAGCGGAGGTGGACTTGGCATAAATGGCCAAGGAATCACCAAGCCATTGGAGGTTGTACCAAGACAACCATTTGCAGGTTTGGGTTATGGAAAAGAAGAGGAAGGAGAATGATCGGAGGTAACTGAAGCAAAAACCATCTCTTCATCACCTAATTCCAAGAAGGGAATCAAGCCACCTAGTCCTCATCAGTTCAAGGACAAGTCAAGAAGGTATGACAATCATTCAAATTCTTCTTTTACATATAAGAAAAGTGATCGCTTCCATAGATCTTCTAACCGTGATGTAGTTATGAATCATACAAAGAAAGAGTGCTTTAAGAAGACAAATGTGCCCACAAGAAGGGAGACCAAGAAGAATGAGAACCTTCTAAATCCTCCTATCATGAAGACACAGTTGAATGGGAAATGACATAATTTCTACAGTTTCTTCAAAATTAGTGGCCATTGGGAGAAGAAGTGTAGGAATTTGCACCTCAAAATTCGCCACAAGTCAAGCAGACATATGGTGAAAGAGCTCGTGAAGAAGGAGGCTCTATCCACCATTCAAAAAAGCAAGATTACGAGAAGAAAGTACTTGGTGCCGGTTTGGTAAGAAATCCATGATGTTTCTACAATACTTGTTTCTTCTCATTTGCCAAATTTCGAGTTTTATGGGGGTAGGCATCCCTCTATTGATGGAAAACACTCAAAATTTTTCCGATTCAAAATAAAAAAATAATGACACCATTGCAAAGAGCTTAGCGAGAGGAATTCAGCGACACTTGAATTGCGTCAAATGACCTCCGGATGGGGAACTTACTGTGAGATATCCCTAATCTGGGATCAACTCGATCTCTCACAACCATGGTAGCCTATGTTCTCAAGGCTAGTGTGAAATTGGAGAGTTTTTCATATTTTGGATTTTATTTTCAGCAGAGTCCATGATGGTATCCGTCATAAGCATATTTTCATCATTTTTTCTTACAGCTACACACGAGGAGCTATTGCTGATACAATGATGCAATGCCTCTACAACAAATCAGAAAAATGCTGCAGTGCCTCTGCAATAAATCAGAAAAATGTGTGAAAAAAATAGAAACCACCAGTTCTTTGATATTAAATGATACCTTGCATAATCTTCAAATTCAACCACTGAGATTCAATATATAATATATATTGCGGATCACACAACACATACATTCCAATACAATACTATATGCACTGAAATTCCTCTTTCGAGGATCCCATATCAAACCTGCTCAATTACCATCGAACCGCACTCACACACACCATGCATAGCTACTTCCTTATCATAGAGCAATGCTAGAATTCAACTTGGCACCACGATTTTAATGCCTTGTCACAATCATTTGCAGAGAACAAAAAACACTTAATTCATACATAACCAAAATATTATAATTTACACTTGTTCATTCAACTATACACACCATTCCTACTCTACACTCTCTTTTTCTTTTCTATCCTATTCCATCTCTATGCCCATTCTCCATCCTCACACAAAATTTCATATTTATACATAATTGTGGATTAATTTGAATCCATGATTTCATCCACAAATAACTCAACCAAATCCTAAAATAGCTTTATCCCTCCTTTGACTCAACTAAGTTCTATTTAAGGAGTTCATAATCCCTAAGATATCTATACAACCCAACTCCACTCATATTCTCATTTATGAGAGAATATTTACAATAAACCTCACACTCAGATTTTCCTCTTAATTTATTTAAAATGTACATAATTTATAAAATAATTAAAAAAACATCACCCCCTAAATCACTTAAATACAAAATGACAATTTAGCAGGATGCTCCTGCATCAGACTCCCCATGTAGAAAAGGTTCCATAGACTCTTGTCTATGAGGTCTTTCACTTTTCTGTAATAATGCAACAACCACAAGTCTCAATGACTTGCTACCTCCAGGATTCCAAACACTGTTTTGTTGCCGGTCTTTTAAAGTATCAACTCCATTTTGTAATTTTGCACAGAATTCCTAGAATAGTATTTTCAGAACACTATTGAATGTAACTCTCACTTTTCCATACCACATCATCTTTATTTCTGAAAATACATACTTTTGTAGAAATGCTGATACCCATTCTTCTAGTCTCCAGACTTTGAAAGAATCTCGAACTGGCTTTACATCAGCATCACCAACATCACTCATTTTGTCAACCAGATTCCATCGGCCTCTACAACAATTACTTTTGCCAATTTCCAGGAGTAATTCCTCTTTCTCTAATGCTTCCATCTCCAATTGCGCTGAACACTCGAATTTTTGAAATGAAGAATAATCAAGAACTTCTCCTTGATCACAAATATAGTCATTGATTTCCCCTATAGTAACAAATTTCTCATCCGGTGTTGTACCTGCATTCATCAACAATTTATTAGTTTTAAAATTACAAGACCTTTCAGCCTCTTTTGATGCTGCAAGCACCAATCTCCCATCATAGTCCTTCTGGATTTCAGTAAATCCTCTTTTGAATTGTTGGTTGCTTTCATCTTTATCCTACTGGATTAATACTGTTGTTTCCTTTATGTCTCTAAGGACATAACTTTCTTGCTGCTCCCGATATTTCATCTTATATTCAAATACTTTCTGCTCAATTCCTATGATTTCAACATCATATATATTAATGTTTCCTTCTATACCTACAGCCACATTATTATTTGAAGAGTTAAAACATTCACTTAACTCTATAAAATTTAGAGACATTTCATCCTTATCATGCACGATAACTGCAATCTCTTCTTTATCAGGTTCTACAAATTTTGTTTCTCCTTCAGGTTCCTTGAGCCATCTTTCCAAGAACTCTATTTCCATTCGAAATATTTCCAGCATTTCATCACAACCTTCCTTCCCATTTTCAATCTTCTTCTAGCAATCCTCCTGGGTTATCCTGTTTTCTGTATCATCACATTGCAAAATTCTTTCATCATTTTCATTAAACAAATTCATTTGTTTACCTCCTTGGAATCTCACTACGATATTTTCTTTATTCTTCTGCTCCATAATAGCTTCAACTAGCTGTCTTACACCAAACAAGAATTCATCTATGAATTCTTTCTGATGCAATAAATCATTACCTTCCTCCTCTAAAATGAATTCTCCATCATACTTCACCTCAAGAGCTTTATTCATCTTTGTGACAGTTTCACCAAACTGTCCATTATCTTTTGCACATCCTGCAAACATACACAAACTATGAGATTTAAAAGTACAAGGTTTCATAGCCTCATTTGCTTCCCTTGTCAACATATCTTCAAATTGTTCTGAACTATTCCAATAGTCCATGAGATCTCTCTCATTAACATCTTCACCCAGAATTTCACCCTTTTCTGGTTCACAAATGGAAACATCCATTCCCAACTCAGCTTCTCTGAGTTCTTCACATCTCAATTGCACACTCACCATCTGCTCAAGATTTCTCAGCTCTTCTGTTAACTGCATATTTACTTGTTGATTCCTCTTTGCTTATAGTCTCTGCCATTTCATTTTCTTCCTTATGGTCCAACCATGTCTCTGGTCTTTCTTATTTCTCTGCAACAATTCCATCAATAACTTAAGGTGAAATGATATCTCAGCCTTCTCCCTCTCATATTCTTCATCCGTCAACAGCTTCCATATGCCATTTTCCTTGGCATCTTCCTTCTTCTTTCTTCTGTTGTGGTCTTTCTCAGAACTGTTATCACTCAGTAATTTCTCCAGGTTCAAGAGAGAACTCACCGAGGTAACCACAGACCAACTTCAAACTCTAGGTTCTAGCCTTCCTAGGGTTTAGAGAGGGCTCTCTCTTTCAATTTTAACTTTGTTTTAATTTGTGAATATTAGGCTAGCTATTAAAGTGTAATTTGGTTTAGTTTTGTTGGATTTGGTGGGAAAATTTCACTTGGAGAGTAGATAGAGGGAAATCTACTTGGCCATTGGGCTATGGAGTCTAAGTCAAGCTAACAGAACTGGGATCAAGGCCTAAAAGGTCAAATGTCTACAGGGCAAGGTAGATAACCCTATGAGATCTTGAGAAAATTAGTTTTTGAGATGGTATGATCGGGATAAAGGGCACTTAAGAATCCTTAAATCCAGAAAATGGAAGTAGAAGATAGAGGTCAAACAGGAGAGGGAGCAATTAAGAATTCCCTACACCAGAAATTAGAAGAAAACAAAGAAATGATAACTAGTTAAAAATAGGGCGCTATTAACATGTCTTGTAGTAATACTTCTAGTTAAACATTCAGATTTAGAATTAAAACACAGATGTATGCATGAAACAAAAGAAGATAACAATGAAAATTTTAAGAGAGTACTTCACTCCAGTTAGCTTATCATAGGGATCCTGAAGTATGATGCCAAATAGGTGATCCAGTCTGCTACTCAAAATCAAAATCCAAAGCGTTCAAGTCAACAAAATATCTATAGTAATCTCCAGCAATTTTATTCCACCAAAATACTTCAAAGAGTGAAGTATTTATATAAATTCTAAACTAGAATATCTTGAAAAAATATCAAGATTGGTTTTATAAATATCTCCAACTGTTTTACATAAATAAAACTTAAGTAAAGGACACTCAAAACTAATGCATATATTTGGCACTATTTTTTATGGATAGGTGATGACAAAGAGGAGAATTCTTAAATTTGATCTCAACTCTTAGTTGATGATGAGGCATCCAAGTCACTAACTGTCTCCTTTCTTTGTGCATTCTACTCCAGCAATTCTGCAAACTTGGGGTCCAATGATACCTTTGTATTTCTCAATCCGAAATAGATATGTAAAATGTGAAAGCGGTTATTGTAGATAAATATGTTTTTGAGATAAACCTCTCTCAGTTCCCTAAAATTATTCTCCAACTGTTCACAATAGGCTCTGCAAAACGATGTGTAAAATAGAGTTTTTCACAGTCTGAACAATAGGCTGTAAATATGTGCATGTATCTCTCATTCTATAATACCTGTGAAAAAAATGAGATAGATTTTTGTAGATGGGTCTCTTAGGAACAAAAACCTCCTTAAGTTTTGTAAGATATATTTCTTATTGGCCACAGTCTTCTCTACAAAATGATGACTTAACAGGAATTTTCTGTAAAACACGCTTTCAAATATTGTTTAATATTTCCAAATCCATAATGGCTGTTAGAAAACTGAGAGAGGTTTTTGTAGATTGACATCTTAGGAACATACACCTCCTTCAGTTTTGAAAAATGCATCTTGGATTGGGCACAATATTTTCTGCACAACAATGAATTTAAATAGGAAATTTCTGCAAAAATGTCCCTTCTTGCTCTGTTTTCATCTTTTAACCTTACTGTTCTTTTAACTGTTTTTACTTTCACTTTGGATAAAATTCATTGTAGTTGAAATTATTTTCATCTTTGTTTACCATTTATTGCATCTATTTTTACTTTTATTGTTTTACCTTGACTTCTCTGTAACTTTGTTTTAACCTTTATTTTGACTTTCATCTCATACACTTTAACTTTGATGCTCTTTGACTGTTCTATTTTCAATGTCACTGTGAATTCTTACTTTACTTTGAACTTTAACCTTTACTGTGAGTTCTTCCTTTTACCCTAACTATTATGAATGCCCTGTTTTAATATTTACATTAAAATGCTCTTTTATCTTTCACAGGATGATTGTTCTTTAACTTTGATGCCTAGAATCATTTAAGGAAAATCCTTTGAATTCATTTCCTTGTAAGTTATTGGAGTAAAACATATCTTTAACTAGTATTTAGATTGTTTTATCCAAATTCTCATTTTTCTAATGACCTGCAAAACAAAATAATTGTTAATGAAACAGAGGTCTGCAAGAAGGGATAAAGGCTTTGATGAATTGGGAAGACCTTTGAAATGAATTTTGACTTTTGAGGTTTAACTTTGTTGGAACTGAGTAATTGAGTGTAACAATTCGGGATTCTGAGCATTAGTAAAAGAGTTTGAATCTTTCAAAGGGTTTCAAAAGGTCTAAAAAAGGTTAAATTTCTTCAACTTTGATTAAAATAGGTTAAATTATTCGAAACCGTAGTTTTATCAGGGTTTCTACAACAAATACACTCTTTGAAGGCCATCAAGGTCTTTCTGTAGACAAATAGGCTTCACAAGGTTCAATATTGACAGAAATAACTCTTTTTGATGACGAGAAGGTTAATTTCTTGAAGAATACCTTTTTTGCAGGTATTAGGTCTTGAAAATGACAGAGAAGAGGCTTTAAAAGGGTTTCTTTACAGTCGGGGAGGATGTGTAGTTAGGTTAAAAGTGCAGAAGATAGATGGATAAACACACATTTTGATTTACATTAGTTACGCATTGAATGTAGGTTGCATCAGAGGGGAGGGTGGTTTCGGGATTCAATGGATCTTAAAACTAGTGGTTATCGCGCAACAACTGGGTGGTAAGTGGTATTAGACTCAACCCACACGACCAAATAAGGAAAGGCCACGTGGAGGAGAGAGGTAAATGTGAAACCACCCATTTCGCGTAGCTTTGGAGTTTGCATGGTCGCACATCTTTTTTACGCGATATCGGATTTGTGTCGTCGGATCTAGGGGATCGATGCGAATGGTTCAGATTTTTTGGGAAGGTGTGCTAGATTAGGGGTGGGGCAAGGGTTTACACATGTGGCGGGATGTCAGTTTTAAACATGATAATAAGCGCTTGATTAAGGTTTTAAAACCTTAATCTTTGTATAATATGGCGAATTAAACTCTAGACTTTTTAATTAAGTGTTAGTCAAAGTCCAAAGTTTAGGTTTAGTGTATTAATTTAAACCTTTGAAAAATGTTTAAATCACACATATCCTTTCGGGTTAATATTTATATAGTTATTCGAACACCTTGACATATGTGTGAATACTATAGGGGGCGTGATTATTTCAATAGAGATAGATTTAGACCAAGGGTTTTGTAGGGCGGGGTTTATTTGCACACATGGGGATAATAAACTTTGGTCTAAACGTAAAATAATGGGTTTTGGGAGGTTAATTTAAATATAATGGAATTAATAACTACGGGAGGGTATTTTTAGGGATTTAATAAAAATAGGTTAAAATTTAATATGAAAAAGGGTAGTGAAATGGAAATAAAACACATGCTATCTTTAAGCAAAGTGTAAAAATAAAGCATTGCTCATCTTTTATATTACTTCACTAATACTTAGGATAAATGTAATTTTGAGGGTTTTATGAATGATTTTGAAGGGAAATTAATTATTTTAGGGTTTTCAATTTATTTCAAGTAAATGTGTCTTTACTTAGGAAAAAGGGGTTTTTGATAAGAATGAAGGGTGGAATAAGACAGTCGAGGGTCATTAGAATTGTGTTTAACCGATCAAACAGCCTTGGGTCCGGTCCCAACAAAAGTCAAGAAATTTTCCAGCCTTTTGGACTGTTAAGAATGCTTTTCAATATCAGAGAGAGGGAAATTAGTGATTTTTCCCGATGATGTCTTATTTCCATGATTGTTCAATTGCTTTCTACCTACCCAAATTTATTTCTAACATATTTTCTTCATTTTGTAGGTGCATTTAGGCTTGCAACCTTAAAAATTTTTCTTTCAAAGCATAAAGCTATCTAAGTCTACCTTATTTCATCTGAGGGCTCAGATTAAACTATTGAGCTCCTCATTATTCTCTACCTGTCTATTGATTTTTTAAGTTTAAACTGTTTGACAAATCTTTATTCTCTATCTAAAACATGAAATTGAAAACATGAAAGTTAGGATTAAATTGTCTAACTGATCATGGATTATGGCATTTATTGACACTTTGTACATAATCATTATTTCTTGCAATAAAATAAAAGTAGTGGCACTTGGACTTGCTCACTTTCAGGTCTTATTTATTTTTATTTTGGGGTATATATTTTTCTAAGTCCTTTGATCTTTCTTCTAGGACTTTTTTACCCTCTATTTGATTTTTTATTATTTTTCATTTTTTCAAAATATGGGAAAACAACTTGCAGAAAGCAAGGTATGTACATATTTACAAGACTATCAAAGTCAATTCAAAATTATGAATCCTATATTTATAGGACCCTAACAGCGGCTTCACATGGGGATGGCATCTCTTGGTGAGATGTCAAGAACATCGTTTACTAGTAGCCTAACCCTTTGAGCCAATCCCAAACATGCATTTGATTTGTTATAAAATCTCTGTGATTGAAACTCTTGGATTGAATTTACACCCTTCTCTGCAAACTGAAATTTGATCTGAGACTAAAAAAAAGGTGCTGCAACCTTCAAACCAAACTACTAAATCATCAATATCTTAGGGCTTTTTCCTTGGATGAAAACTGAAAAATGAAATAAGCTGAAATCCTACCTACTTACTCTAATCAGTTGTCCAATGACTGGTTAGGTAAAATTAAATTTCAATGCAACCATTCAAGCATTATGTACTTTGATAGTTTTTGTTGCATGTGCTTGTTGATTGTAAAAATTGTAATTCTGCAACCTATTAAAAACTTGTCAACAAATGAGAGAATAAGGAAATACTTGATTTCCTTTGTTGACTCTAGAAAATTTTCAAAAGGATCTTCCAAGGTATATACACCAATGTTTAACTAACCTAAATAACTGTACATCTGTTTTGGATGACCTCCATGCCATAGACTAAATTGTCATTTTTAACTTTATTTCCTTGCAAAATCAACCTATGATTGTTCTGAGATACTTTCAGATTTTCAGATAAGCTTTGTGATGATATTTCTACTGATGAAAATGTTTGTTTGAGGAAACTTTTATCATCTTGATCTTGAAGCTCATAGTCAATAAATGGAGAAATACTTTGAATGCATTCATTATCCAACATATCTGCTATTGGATCATGAAAAAATTTCAAAGATTGTTGCAAATTATATATGGGTTTTAATGGAACGTCATAGATTTCTAGGGGTTGTTCATCCTTTAAAAACTGAAATGCTTTAGAGCATAATGGTATAGAACTTTATTTCAAAATTTTTGAACTTTCTTCTTCACTCCCATATTTGATGTGTATTGTCTGATCACTATATTTGAGCTGCTGAAATTGAACTTCCTCATCCCCCAAACTAGCTAGTGATTGCTCTGTGAAGTTATCTTGAATTTGGAGAACATAATTATCATCATACTAATCATACTTAGGCAAATCTTCAGAAGAAGGAATGTCATCAATCATACACACTAGATCAGTAGATTGCTTTTCCATCAATCCTGATAACTCTTGATTAGATTGGTTGCATTATGTTTGATGGTCATCATTTTTATCAATAGGAGTACTATCAGGCAATGGGCCTTTTGGGGAAGTTAGAACAACATGAGCATCAACTTTTTCTTCCATCTCTTCATGAAAAAAAACTTTAGTACATACATCAACATTAGAATAAGTAGAAACAATTTCTTCATTATGTAAATATTTTGAGGATGGTTGCATGTTTAGAAGCAAATTTATTTCTTCTTCGGTGAGGGGGGGTGGGAATCTTTGAATTTTTAGCTTTGAATAACAATTGTTTTCTTTATTATGTAAAAAATCATCATGAGGTTGAATATTTTCTTTAACTTCATTCAAAACATTATATGAAACATCATTTTTTACTACAAAGGGCTTTGTGGATCTTGATTCATCTCCTAATCTATTTGATCTTTGATTAACTCCTCTTGATTATCATGACACTTAACTTAAGAATGAAAGTTATGGACTTCTTCTAATAAATCTTCAGGATTCCAATTTCAAAAATCTTCATCAATATTTTTAAGGTAATGTATGAGATCTTCAGCTTGATCACAACAATTTTCTGCTAATGATAAATATGGAAAATCTTCTCTGTAATGCTCATAAAATACCTTATGAAAATCCTTTGAAGAAAATAAACTAGCAGGTTTGAGAGCTTCATACCATTCACTTGCTTTTCCTTCTAAGGTTGCCATGAATATCTTCATGAGGCAATCTTCATGCCAATCACCCTTCAATCTCCATGAGTGTATATGAAATTTAATGAGATGTAACAAAGGATCATCAATATTCTCATTTTGAAATATAGGAAGAATTTTATCCCAATTTACCTTTGGTAGTTAGTGTGGAAATCCATGTATGTGATCTCTGCTCATGGGAGCATACCTGCGTTTTATTCTTGGGTCATCTTGTAAATTAGTCATAAAGAAGGGCCACTGTATCTATACAACCAAGCTAGATCCTTCTATAAAATACAATATACATTGAAAAAATTTCTTAATGAGAAAGAACATAATGTCTTGGATTAAGATCCAAGTTAAAAGCCTGATCTTTCCATATTGTTCTTTCAAGTTCATTCCTCCAGTGGAGTCTTGATAGTGAAATTGATTTGGAGTCGCTAGGTGGATGATTTTAACCTTTGTGTGTCTAATCACTGTCCACCATCATAGATTAGATCTGAACTTGTAAAATATTTCTAAAGAAAATGTTAGTCTTTCCCAGCGGAGTTGCCAATAATGTTATCACTTAGTAATTTCTCCAGGTTCAAGAGAGAACTCACCGAGGTAACCACATACCAACTTCAAACTCTAGGATCTAGCATTCTTAGGGTTCAGAGAGGGCTCTCTCTTTCAAGTTTAACTTTGTTTTAATTTTTGAATATTAGGCTCGCTATTAAAGTGCACTTTGGTTTAGTTTTGTTGGATTTGGTGGGAAAATTTCACTTGGAGAGTAGATAGAGGGAAATCTACTTGTCCATTGGGCTATGGAGTCTAAGTCAAGCTAACAGAACTGGGATCAAAGCCTAAAAGGTCAAATGTCTGCAGGGCAAGGTAGATAACCCTAGGAGATCTTGGGAAAATTGGTTTTTGAGATGGTATGATCGGGATAAAGGGCACTGAAGAATCCTTAAATCCAGAAAAGGAAAGTAGAAGATAGAGGTCAAACGGGAGAGGGAGCAATTAGGAACTTCTTACACCAAAAATCAGAAGAAAACAAAGAAATGACAACCAGTTAAAAACAGGGTGCTATTAACATGTCCTATAGTAATACTCCTAGTTATAAATTCAGATTTAGAATTAAAACACAGATGTATGGGTGAAATCGCGAAGTTTGGAAACACTTTTTGGCGGACGGCTAGAATATGGGAGAAATTTTTAATTTCTCGTCTGAGAAAATAGTCAACTCTATTTCTCGACCAAGAGTTTTATTGGGTTTAACCGGAGTTAAAAATCTCTCGGACGAGAGTTATGCATTTTCTCATCCGAGAGTTTTATTGACGGAAACTCTCGGGAAGACTTTCAGACGAGAGTTAAAAAAACTCTCGTATGAGAGCTGAAATCCTTGATGAGGCCAAGAGAGGCCACACACACACACACACACACACACACACACACACACACACACACACACACTTACCATCCAGAGTTATTCCATAATATATGTGTCTTTATTTTAATTATATATACTATTATACTTATTAAAATTATAAAATGATAAAAAATAATAAAATTATAATTTTATTTTAAATTATTTTATTATTATTAATGATAGAAAATACATGAAGATTTAATTAAATAAAATTTGTTACAATATTTTGTAATATCAATTTTATATAAAAAACTAAAAATATTTTTATATAAAACTAATTGATATATTAATATAAATAAAATAAAATTCTAAAACATAAATCAAAATAAAAACAACTATATATAATTTATATAATATTTTTTTTGAAATTAATGAATAAATTTAAATTTAAAAAACAATCGACTAAATGCAATGAGGTGATAAAGGAGACAATGCATAGCACCTTAATATTGTTATAAATTCTTGGAAATCTCGAGAAATTTTTGAAGTGAGATGAGCTTCTTGGAATGGGTCACGTTATCTTCCACTTCAGTTTCACACGATTAACTTGAAAGGAAGTCTATTTTCCTAGGTATGGATGTAAGGGAATGAACAATATTATTTGAACATTGAGTGAGATGCCCTTCTTGGAATGGGTCGTCCTATATTCCACTTTAGTTTCACAAGATTAAATTGAAATGAAGTTTATTTTCCTAGGTATGGATGTAAGGGGATAAAGAATATTATCTGAAAAGGAAATGAATGTTAAGTGTGACATTCCAAGCAGAAGTGTATGGGATTGGAGAATTATGTTAATGCGGAAAACTAACCCTTGACCCCTTAACCCTTGACCCATAACCCTTGACCCCTTAACCCTTGACCCATAACCCTTGACCCCTTAAACCCTAATTCCTAACCCCTAAACCCTTAACCCCCTAAACCTTAAACCTCTAAACCCTTAACCCCTAACCCATTTACCCCCACTAAACCTCTAAATCCCTAACCCATTTAACCCCTAAACCCTTAACCCCTACCCCTAACACGTTAACCCCTAACCCTTTTAAGCACCTAAACCCCAAAACCCCTAACTCCTAACCCCTAAAATACTTAACTGCTAAATCCCCTAACCCCCTAAACCTCAAAACCAATCCTAACCCATTTAACCCCCTAAACCTCAAAACCCCTAACCCCTTAAACCCTAATTCCCAACCCATAACCCTTGACCCCTTAAACCCTATTTCCTAACCCCTAAACCCTTAACCCCCAACCCCTTAAACCCTAATTCCAAACCCCTAACCAATTCAACACCCTAAACCCCTAAAAACCTAACCCATTTAAGTGTTTATTCAATTTAACCCCCAAAACCCTAACCCCTAACCCCTAAAATCCTTCACTGCTAAATCCCCTAACCCCCTAAACCTCTAAACCTATAACCCATTTAACCCCCTAAACCCTAAACCTCTAAACCCTTAACCCCTAACCCCTTAAACCCTAATTCCCAACCCCTAACCAATTCAACACCCTAAACCCCAAAAAACCTAACCCATTTAACCCCATTAACCCCTAACTTCTAACCCCTAAAATCCTTAACTGATAAATCCCCTAACCCCCTAAACCTCTAAACCAACCCTAACCCATTTAACCCCCTAAACCCTAAACCTATAACCCCTTAAACCCTAATTCCCAACCCATAACCCATTCAACCCCATAAACACCTAAACCTCTAACCCATTAACCCTTGACCCCTTAAACACTAATTCCTAACCCTTAACCCATTTAACCCCCTAAACCCTAAACCTCTAAACCCTTAACCCCTAACCCATTTACCCCCACTAAACCTCTAAACCCCTAACCCATTTAACCCCTAAATGATAAACCTCTAAACCCTTAACCCCTACCCCTAACTCGTTAACCCCTAACCCATTTAAGCCCTTAAACCCCAAAACCCCTTAAACCCTAATTCCCAACCCATAACCCTTGACCCCTTAAACCTTAATTCCTAACCCCTAAACCCTTAAGCCCTAATTCCCAACCCCTAACCAATTCAACATCGTAAACCCCTAAAAACCTAACCCATTTAAGTGTGGATTCCATTTAACCCCCAAAACCCTAACCCCTAAAATCCTTCACTGCTAAATCCCCTAACCCCCTAAACCTCTAAACCTGTAACCCATTTAAACCCCCTAAACCCTAAACCTCTAAACCCTTAACCCCTAACCCCTAAAACCCTAATTCCCAACCCGTAACCAATTAGACACCCTAAACCCCTAAAAACCTAACCCATTTAACCCCATTAACCACTAACTTTTAACCCCTAAAATCCTTAACTGCTAAATCCCCTAACCCCCTAAACCTCTAAACCAACCCTAACCCATTTAACCCCCTAAACCCAAAACCTATAACCCCTTAAACCCCAATTCCCAACCCATAACCCAGTCAACCCCTTAAACACCTAAACCTCTAACCCATTAACCCTTGACCCCTTAAACACTAATTCCTAACCCTTAACCCATTTAACCCCCTAAACCCTTAACCCTTAACCCATTTACCCCCTATTTAGGGTTAATGGGTTAGGTTTTTAGGGGTTTAGGGTGTCTAATTAGTTAGGGGTTTGGAATTAGGGTTTTAGGGGTTAGGGGTTAAGGGTTTAGAGGTTTAGGGTTTAGGGGGTTTAAATGGGTTACAGGTTTAGAGGTTTAGGGGGTTAGGGGATTTAGCAGTGAAGGATTTTAGGGGTTAGGTGTTAGGGTTTTGGGGGTTAAATGGAATCCACACTTAAATGGGTTAGGTTTTTAGGGGTTTACGGTGTTGAAATGGTTAGGGGTTGGGAATTAGGGGCTTAAATGTGTTAGGGGTAGGGGTTAAGGGTTTAGAGGTTTAGGGTTTAAGGGTTAAATGGGTTAGGGGTTTTAGAGGTTTAGTGGAGATAAATGGAGTTGGGGGTTGGGGTTTGGGGGGTTAAAGGAGATTTGGAGTTTTAGGAGGTATGGTTTTAAGGTGTGCGGGGTTATGGGTTTTGGAATTAGGGTTTGGGGTTAAGGAGTTGGGGGTTTAGAGGTTTAGGAGATTTAGGGTTATATGAGTTACATGTTAGAGGTTTAGGGGGTTAGAATTACTTGATGAAGGATTTTAGGGGTTTGGGGGTTAGGGTTTTTGGGTTAAATGGAATCACTTAGATGGGTTAGGTTTTAGGGGTTTAAGTGTTGAGTGGTTAGGGAAGTTTTGGGATTTAAGGGCTTAGGTTAGGGGTTAACGGAGTTAGGGTAAGTTGGGGTTCAAGGTTTGGGGTTTTAGGGGTTAAATGGAGTTAGGGGGTTTATAGGTTTAGTGGGGGTAAATGAGTTGGGGATGAGGTTAGGAAGGTAAATGGGTTAGCCCGGTTAGGAATTAGGGTTTAAGTGGTCAAGGGTTAAGGGGTTAGAGGTTTAGGTGTTTAAGAGGTTGAATGGGTTATGGGTTGGGAATTAGGGTTTAAGGGGTTATAGGTTTAGGGTTTAGGGGGTTAAATGGGTTAGGGTTGGTTTATAGGTTTAGGGGGTTAGGGGATTTAGCAGTTAAGGATTTTAGGGGTTAGAAGTTAGGGGTTAACGGGTTAGGGGTAGGGGTTAACGGTTTAGAGGTTTAAGGTTTAGGGCGTTAAATGGGTTAGGGGTTAGGAATTAGGGTTTAAGGGGTCAAGGGTTAAGGGGTTAGAGGTTTAGGTGTTTAAGTGGTTGAATGGGTTATGGGTTGGGAATTAGGGTTTAAAGGGTTATAGGTTTAGGGGGTTAGGGGATTTAGCAGTTAAGGATTTTAGAGGTTAGAAGTTAGGGGTTAATGGAATTAAATGGGTTAGGTTTTTAGGGGTTTAGGGTGTTGAGTTGGTTTTGGGTTCAGAATTAGGGTTTTAGGGGTTAGGGGTTAAGGGTTTAGAGGTTTAGGGTTTAGGGGGTTAAATGGGTTACAGGTTTAGAGGTTTAGGGGTTTAGGGGATTTAGCAGTGAAGGATTTTAGGGGTTAGGGGTTAGGGTTTTGGGGGTTAAATTGAATCCACACTTAAATGGGTTAGGTTTTTAGGGGTTTAGGGTGTTGAATTGGTTAGGGGTTGGGAATTAGGGTTTAATGGATTAGGGGTTAAGGGTTGAGGGGTTAGGAATTAGGGTTTAAGGGGTCAAGGGTTATGGGTTGGGAATTAGGGTTTAAGGGGTTAGGGGTTTTGGGGTTTAGGGGCTTAAATGGGTTAAGGGTTAATGGGTTAGGGGTAGGGGTTAAGGTTTTAGAGGTTTAGGGTTTAGGGGTTAAATGGGTTAGGGGTTTAGAGGTTTAGTAGGGGTAAATGGTTTGGGGGTTAAGGGTTTAGATGTTTAGGGTTTAGGGGGTTAAGGGTTTAGGGGTTAGGAATTAGGGTTTAAGGTGTCAAGGGTTATGGGTTGGGAATTATGGTTTAAGGCGTTAGGGGTTAAGGGTTTAGAAGTTTAGGGTTTAGGGGGTTGAATGGGGTATAGGTTTAGAGGTTTAGGGGGTTACAAGATTTAGCAGCGAAGGATTTTAGGGATTAGCGGTTAGGTTTTTGGGGGTTAAATGGAATCCACACTTAAATGGGTTTTGTTTAGGGGGTTAAATGGGTTGGCCTAGTTAGGAATTAGGGTTTAAGGGGTCAAGGGTTAAGGGGTTAGAGGTTTAGGTGTTTAAGGGGTTGAATGGGTTATGGGTTGGGAATTAGGGTTTAAGGGGTTATAGGTTTTGGGTTTAGGGGGTTAAATGGGTTAGGGCTGGTTTAGAGGTTTAGGGGGTTAGGGGATTTAGCAGTTAAGGATTTTAGGGGTTAGAAGTTAGTGGTTAATGGGGTCAAATGGGTTAGGTTTTTAGGGGTTTAGGGTGTCTAATTGGTTAGGGGTTGGGAATTAGGTTTTTAGGGGTCAGGGGTTAAGGGTTTAGAGGTTTAGGGTTTAGGGGGTTAAATGGGTTACAGGTTTAGAGGTTTAGGGGGTTAGGAGATTTAGCAGTGAAGGATTTTAGGGGTTAGGGGTTAGGGTTTTGGGTGTTAAATGGAATCCACACTTAAATGGGTTAGGTTTTTAGGGGTTTACGGTGTTGAATTGGTTAGGGGTTGGGAATTAGGGCTTAAGGGTTTAGGGGTTAGGAATTAGGGTTTAAGGGGTCAAGGGTTATGGGTTGGGAATTAAGGTTTAAGGGGTTAGGGGTTTTGGGGTTTAAGGGCTTAAATGGGTTAGGGGTTAACGAGTTAGGGGTAGGGGTTAAGGGTTTAGAGGTTTAGCGTTTAGGGGTTAAATGGGTTAGGGGTTTAGAGGTTTAGCGTTTAGGGGTTAAATGGGTTAGGGGTTTAGAGGTTTAGTGGGGGTAAATGGGTTAGGGGTTAAGGGTTTAGAGGTTTAGGGTTTAGAGGGTTAAATGGGTTAAGGGTTAGGAATTAGTGTTTAAGAGGTCAAGGGTTAATGGGTTAGAGGTTTAGGTGTTTAAGGGGTTGAATGGGTTATGGGTTGGGAATTAGGGTTTAAGGGGTTATAGGTTTAGGGTTTAGGGGGTTAAATGGGTTAGGGTTGGTTTAGAGGTTTAGGGGGTTAGGGGATTTAGCAGTTAAGGATTTTAGGGGTTAGAAGTTAGGGGTTAATGGGGTTAAATGGGTTAGTTTTTTAGGGGTTTAGGGTGTTGAATTGGTTAGGGGTTGGGAATTAGGGTTTAAGGGGTTAGGGGTTAAGGGTTTAGAGGTTTAGGGTTTAGGGGGTTAAATGGGTTATAGGTTTAGAGGTTTAGGGGATTTAGCAGTGAAGGATTTTAGGGGTTAGGGGTTAGGGTTTTGGGGGTTAAATGGAATAAACACTTAAATGGGTTAGGTTTTTAGGGGTTTAGGGTATTGAATTGGTTAGGGGTTGGGAATTAGGGTTTAAGGGGTTATGGGTTAAGGGTTTAGGGGTTAGGAAATAGGGTTTAAGGGGTCAAGGGTTATGGGTTGAGAATTAGGGTTTAAGGGGTTAGGGGTTTTGAGGTTTAGGGGGTTAAATGGGTTAGGATTGGTTTAGAGGTTTAGGGGGTTAGGGGATTTAGCAGTTAAGTATTTTACGGGTTAAGAGATAGGGGTTTTGGGGTTTAGGTGCTTAAATGGGTTAGGGGTTAACGTGTTAGGGGTAGGGGTTAAGGGTTTAGGGGTTAAATGGGTTAGGGATTTAGAGGTTTAGTGGGTGTAAATGGGTTAGGGGTTAAGGGTTTAGAGGTTTAAGGTTTAGGGGGTTAAGGGTTTAGGGGTTAGGAATTAGGGTTTAAGGGGTCAAGGGTTAGTTTTCTGCAATAACATAATTCTCCAATCCCATACACTTCTGCTTGGAATGTCACACTTAACATTCATTTCCTTTTCGGATACTATTCTTTATCCCCTTACATCCATACCTAGGAAAATAAACTTCATTTCAATTTAATCTTGTGAAACTAAAGTGGAATATAGGAGGACCCATTCCAAGAAGGGCATCTCACTCAATGTTCAAATAATATTGTTCATTCCCTTACATCCATACCTAGGAAAATAGACTTCCTTTCAAGTTAATTGTGTGAAACTGAAGTGGAAGATAAAGTGACCCATTCCAAGAAGCTCATCTCACTTCAAAAATTTCTCGAGATTTCCAAGAATTTCTAACGATATTAAGGTGCTATGCATTGTCTCCTTTATCACCTCATTGCATTTAGTCAATTGTTTTTTAAATTTAAATTTATTCATTAATTTCAAAAAAAATATTATATAAATTATATATAGTTGTTTTTATTTTGATTTATGTTTTGGAATTTTATTTTATTTATATTAATATATCAATTAGTTTTATATAAAAATATTTTTAGTTTTTTATATAACATTGATATTAAAAAATATTGTAACAAATTTTATTTAATTAAATCTTCATGTATTTTTTATCATTAATAATAATAAAATAATTTAAAATAAAATTATAATTTTATTATTTTATATCATTTTTTAATTTTAATAAAGTACTATTTAAATTATATAACGTACCAATTCTAAAAAATTAAATTTTTTTGTGTTTTATTATAGGAATAAAACTCTCGGACGAGAGTTTCTAAAACTCTCAGACGAGAGTTTCTAAAACTCTCGGCCGAGAGTTTCATCGGGTAAACTCTCGGGCGCAAACTCTTGTCTGAGAGTTTTTTAAACTTTCGGCCGAGAGTTTGGCCGTGCGTTTAAATGTAACTTTAGGCGGGTTAAACTCTCGGTCGAGAGTTTTATAAATTTCTCGTCCGAGACATTATCTCGGCCGAGAGTTTCTGGTCAACGAAAAACACAAAAAATTATGCAGTTTTCAGGAACCTGCAACTTTGGAGGGGCAGAACACCTACAAAAAAAAAATGTTATATGTCAGACAAAGTGCCATAGATTCATCTCTGAATCTAGTTTCTGATGATATGCGATTTGTGGAGTTTCATTAAAAAATTCAATTTTTTATTAATTTTTTACTAAACTGTGTCACTATGGAATTTCATTGTTCGAAAAATTGCACTGAATGAAAATTCAATAACTTTCAAATGAGGACACCAAAAAATTCAAAAAAATCATACTGCACTTCCTCTCCCTGTCTACTTCAAAAGGGTACTCTCATTTTTCTTAATGACGATCACATTGAAAAGAAAATCAAAGGATGATAAAATGTACTAAAACATCACTATTTTTTTGTCTTCGTCCATTTCAAAAAATAATAAAAAATAGTGATTTAATCCGAAAATTACCGAAAAATAGTCTGTGCACTAGTGCAATATATGCAGATTATGATGCTATGGTTTTTTTCCAAAAAATGAATAACCTTCCCTAAAAAAAGTAAAGGATAAAAAAGTGACTATTTATGTTTGCCTGAAAATTTCAAGTATATGCAGTTAGTAAACAAGAAATTTACCCCTCTATATGTCAATATTTAAAAAAAAAAAAAATATGGGTGTGGAGGTAAGACAATTCTCTACAATTATTTTTTTTATGTCAAAGCATAATTTGCAATAAAAATATGAGTTTAGTGGAGTTGAAGTTGAAAATCATAGAAAATTACAATTTTCAACGTCAAAAAAGGGCAAAAAGTGTTTCCCAACTTCACATTTTCACCCGTATGCATGAAACAAAAGAAGATAACAATGACAATTTTAAGGGAGTACTTCACTCCAAATAGCTTATCACAGGGATCCTGAAGTATGATGCCAAATAGGTGGTCCATTCTGCTACTCAAAATCAAAATCCAAAGCCTTCAAGTCAAAAAAATATCTATAGTAATCTCCAACAATTTTATTCCACCAGAATACTTCAAAGAGTGAAGTATTTATACAAATTCTAAACTAGAATATCTTGAATAAATATCAAGATTGGTTTTACAAATATCTCCCACTGTTTTACATAAATAGAACTTAAGTAAAGGAAACTCAAAACTAATGCATATATTTGGCACTATTTTTTATGGATAGGTGATGACAAAGAGGAGAATTCAAATTTGATCTCAACTCTTAGTTGATGATGAGACATCCAAGTCACTAACTGTCTCATTTCTTTGTGCATTCTTCTCCAGCAATTCTGCAAACCTCGGGTCCAATGATACCTTTTTATTTCTCAATCCGAAATAGATATGTAAAAGTGAAAGTGGTTATTATAGATAAATATGTTTTTGAGATAAACCTCTCTCAGTTCCCTAAAATTATTCTCTAGCTGTTCACAATAGGCTCTGCAAAATGATGTGTAAAACAGAGTTTTTCACAGTCTGAAAAATAGGCTGTAAATATGTGCATCTATCTCTCATTCTGTAAAACCTGTGCAAAATGTGAGATGTTTTTTTGTAGATGGGTCTCTTAGGAACAAAAACCTCCTTAAGTTTGTAATATATATTTCTTATTGGCCACAGTCTTCTCTACAAAATGATGACTTAATAGGAATTTTCTGTAAAAACTGCTTTCAAATATTGTTTAATATTTCCAAATCCATAATGGCTGTTAGAAAAGTGAGAGAATTTTTTGTATATTTACATCTTAGGAACATAAACCTCCTTCAGTTTTGCAAAATTTATCTTGGATTGGTCACAATAGTTTCTGCGAAACAATGACTTTAAACAGGAAATTTCTGCAAAAATGTCCCTTCTTGCTCTGTTTTCATCTTTTAACATTACTGTTCATTTAACTCTTTTTACTTTCACTTTGGATAAACTTCATTGTTGTTGAAAGTATTTTCATCTTTCTTTACCATTTACTGCCTCTGTTTTTACTTTTACTATTTTACCTTGACTGCTCTGTAACTTTGTTTTAACCTTTATTCTGACTTTCATCTCATACACTTTAACTTTGATGCTCTTTGACTATTCTATTTTCACTGTCAATGTGAATTCTTACTTTACTTTGAACTTTAACCTTTACTGTGAGTTATTCCTTTTACCCTGACTATTATGAATGCCCTGTTTTAATCTTTACATTAAAATTCTCTTTTATCTTTCACAGGATGATTGTTCTTTAACTTTGATGCCTAGAATCTTTTAAGGAAAATCCTTTGAATTCATTTCCTTGTAAGTTATTGGAGTAAAACATATCTTTAACTAGTATTTAGATTGTTTTATCCAAATTCTCCTTTTGCTAATGACCTACAAAACAAAATAATTGTTAATGGAACAGAGGTCTGCAAGAAGGGATAATGGCTTTGATGAATTGGGAAGACTTGTGAAATGAATTTTTACTTTGGAGGTTTAACTTTGTTGGCACTGAGTAATTGAGTGTAACAATTCGGGATTCTAAGCATTGGTAAAAGAGTTTGAATCTTTCAAAGGGTTTCAAAAGGTCCAAAAAAGGTTAAATTTCTTCAACTTTGATTAAAATAGGTTAAAGTATTTGAAACAGTGGTTTTATCAGGATTTCTACAACAAATACACTCTTTGAAGGCAATTAAGGTCTTTCTATAGACAAATAGGCTTCACAAGGTTCAATATTGACATAAATAACTCTTTTTGATGAAGATTAGGTTAATTTCTTGAAGAATACATTTTTTTCAGGTATTAGGTCTTGAAAATGACAGAGAAGAGGCTTTAAAGGGGTTTTTTTTACAGTCGGGGAGGCTGTGCAGTTAAGTTAAAAGCACAGAAGATAGATGGATAAATGCATTGCTAAGGTTAAAATATGCATTTTGATTTACATTAGTTACGAATTGAATGCAGGTCGCATCAGCGGGGAGGGCGATTTCGACGTTCAACGGATCTTAAAACTGGTGGTTATCACACAACAACTGGGTGGTAAGTGGTATTAAACTCAATCCACGCGATCCAGTAAGGAAAGGCCACGTGGAGGAGAGAGGTAAATGTGAAACCACCCATTTCACGCAGCTTTGGAGTTTGGATGGTCGCACATCTTTTTTACGTGATATCAGATTTGTGTCGTCAGATCTGGGGGATCGATGCGAAGGGTTCAGATTTGTTAGGAAGGTGCACTGGATTAGGGGTGGGGCTAGGGTTTACATATGTGGCGGGATATGAGTTTTAAACATGATAATAGGCACTTGAATAAGGTTTTTAAACCTTAATCTTTGTATAAAATGGAGAATTAAACTCTAGACTTTTTAATTAAGCATTAATCAAAGTCCAAAGTTTAGGTTTAGTGTATTAATTTAAACCTTTGAAAAATGTTTAAATCACACATATCCTTTCGGGTTAATAATTATATAGTTATTCGAACATCTTGACATATGTTTGAAGACTATAGGGGGTGGGATTATTTCAATAGAGATAGATTTAGACCAAGGGTTTTGTAGGACGGGGTTTATTTGTACACATGGGGATAATAAACTTTGGTCTAAACGTAAAATAATGGGTTTTGGGAGTTAATTTAAATATAATGGTATTAATAATTACGAGAGGGTATTTTTAGGGATTTAATAAAAATAAGTTAAAATTTAATATGAAAAAGGGGAGTGAAATGGAAATAAAACACATGTTATCTCTGAGTAAAGTGTAAAAATAAAGCATTGCTCATCTTTTATATTACTTCACTAATACTTAGGATAAATGTAATTTTGAGGGTTTTATGAATGATTTTGAAGGGAAATGAATTATTTTAGGGTTTTCAATTTTACTAAGTAAGAATGTGTCTTTACTTAGGAAAAAGGGGTTTTGATGTATGAATGAAGGGTAAATGTTGATGAATGAGGGTTTAAGGTAGGAATTCAATATTTTTAACTGATCAGTCATCGAGCCTTGGTTCTGGTCCCAACAAAATTCAAAGAAATGCTCTGACCATTTTTGACTGAGAGTTAAGAATACTGAATATCTATAGGTGAGGGGAAATTAGTGATTTTTCCCGATGATGTCTTATTTACAAGATTTCTCAACTGCTTTCTATCTACCCAACTTTATTTCTAACATTTTTTATTCATTTTGTAGGTGCGTTTAGGCTTGCAACCTTAAAACATTTTTCTTTAAAAGCATAAAACTACCTAAGTCTACCTTATTTCATCCGAGGGCTTAGATTAAACTGTTGAGCTCCTCACTATTCTCTACCTATCTACTGATTTGTCAAGTTTAAACTGTTTGAAAAATATTTATTCTCTATCTAAAACATGAAATTGAAGACATGAAAGTTAGGATTAAACTGTCTAACTGATCATGGATTATGGCATTTATTGACACTCTTCACATAATCATTATTTCTTGCAGTAAAATAAAAGTAGTAGCATTTGGACTTTCTCACTTTTAGGTCTTATTTCTTATTCTTTTGGGGTATATATTTTTCTAAGTCCTTTGATCTTTATTTTAGGACTTTTTACCCTCTTTTTTATTTTTTATTATTTTTCATTTTTTCAAAATATGGGAAAACAAATTACAGAAAGCAAGGTATGTACATATTTACAAGACTATCAAAATCAATTCAAAATTATGAATCCTATATTTATAGGACCCTAACAAGAACCTCGAAAATGGCTATCAATAGTCATCTTCTCCTCCTTTGTGAAATTTATCTGTTCACTTATGGATTTCGTTGAATCTCTTTTTCAGCAAGCCTTCATACTTTCCATCCAACAATGCATGCTCTCTTCTTGCGCTTGACCTCTTGGCATCTTTTGATTCTCTGTCTTGGAATCATCTTCTGGGCAACTCTCTTGATCCTCTTTGCTGCAAACAACAACTGCAGTATTTCTTGTATTACAATGACCAACTCCTTGGGTGTCGGGCTCCATCGATCATGCACCCAATTCAAACCTTTGACTTTATTTAAGACTCTTTTGACTCAAGAATCTTAACTTTTACATCAATTGATGAAAAATACACCTTTTACATACCAATACCTGAATCTTATTTGACTTCAAAGATTGACCTAATAATTACAATAGTGGATATTTTGACTCTAATTCAAGTTATACAATTAACATCCACCCTTAATACATTCTCATGATGTAAAATATTCACTACACCAATTCTCTCTCATACTCCATTCTTATTATATGATAATATCATAGAAAACTAATTATGTCATATCCCATTATCACATGATACTTAAACAATCGAAATACAATCCCCTTGGTGACCTACAACACCTTAATCATAGAATAATTTCCACTTTTTCCAAGATTTATTTTATGATAAAAATAAAATAAACCATTTAATTTTCACCATTTAAAATTCCTTTTTGAAATGAATTTTCATACCTAATGTTCCCTTCAAGGTTAGTTAATAAACATTTTCTTTACAATTTTCACTCTTGGGATTTCATACCTCGTCATCCTGCACGAATTTCCTATTCGAGCTATGTCATTCTTATCACTGTGAATATTCTTGTGCCCTTCATCGATGCATTTCAAACATAATTTCCTATCAACACAATTCTCACAGTAACTGAAATGCGTTGAGAATCATTCGGTGGGAGAACAAGGTAAGAGTAAAACTTCAAAGGGATTAATTCCAGAATCCCAACTAGGATGCTGCTCTAAATGGCCTTGAATCAAATCTTCGTTCTTCGTGGACATGCGGGATTCCACCCTTAATTCCGCAAAGGAGCTATACGCATTCCCAAAAATATTATGTTAATATGCAAAACGAAGAAGGTATGGGCATGAAAATTGCGGAGTCCTGCAGAACCTTTAAGTTTTACACCACGAATTACAGTGAAACACAGTGCAGAAGTCGTTGTGTCCACATATTTAAAGTTAATTCAAGCTTAAAAAACTCCTATGCTCAAACAAACTGATATTTTTGTCTCTTCTCATCATACCATACTGGATTTCAAATTTTGATCAGAAATATTTTGAACACCGAATAAATACCTAATACCAAAATTTGCTACAGTGAGAAAGGGAACACGTTAAAAATTGGATGCAATGAACAAACTCCTGAAAAATTTTCGATTACTCCCATGTATCACTACAAACCCCATTTCTCTATTTAGTGCTGTTGTAATCGATTGTTTCAAAGCATGCTTCTTTTGATGGACCACGTCTGCCACATTCTGCTCCTCCTCCTTGTTAGGAAAAATACTGAGAGGGGGGGTGAATCAGTATTTAAGGCTGAACAATTTTTCTTTCCTTTCTCTTTAAAAAGAACCATATGTTACAGTACTGCATTCAACATGTATGTCCAAAAATCTTATTATGTTTTTACTTAGAGAATTGCATCAGATAAGCATTAAGCATGAACAAAAATGATAGAACAAACCATTAACCATGAACAACACATATGGACACCAGGATTTAAGGTGGAAACCCAATTCGGGAGAAAACCACCGCTGTTGTAATCTTAGTCTTCAATACTTTATTATAGAGAAAACCTTTTACAATATATGCTGGTGCAGACTCATACCAGCACGCAGGCACCCACCTGCAGAAGGCTACAACCTTCTCTCGTTTACCAACCTTTCCTGGAAGGGAGCTTCAACCCCGTGAACATAACATCAGTTTCTATATACAGAAGGCTTCAACTCTCTGACCCAACACAACCCTTTATTCAATTAACAAACATATTTCCCCAATTCTACATAACAGAACAACAAGACCACTGTAATCCAGACTTCAGAGAATTTATGCATTCAACATTCCGTGTATCCTTCTGTGTGTATTAACCTTCAGAAACTCCAACTGTCATATGCACCGGATCCATATGTGTTCTTCAGTAGACGTCCGCTAGCTTTTCATCGTTTCTTCTGTTGAATATTCTCACGACTCATCACCTTTTTTATCAATGTCTTGAAGGGTGCATCATGGACTTGGAATCATCAATTAAGCGCGTTGTCTGTCCATACGAATATTCTGTAGAGAAATTCCTTCTTCACCAATGCTCGCACCTAATTCAACGAATAATGATCTTTGTCCTTTATATAGATCTCGCCTTTCTCAATACCATGAGTCTAAAACCACTCAACCGTTAATGGTATTCCTTTAGTTTATCCCCAGGGCTCTTCAATTTCTTTTTAATTTATTTTATTCAAACGAGGAGATTCAAATAATCTATGTGCGCCCAGCTTTTAACCCAAAGTTTAACCCTTTGGATTTTATAAACAATATCCAACGCTTTTCCATACGCAAGTGTCTTGTTGATGTGGTGAGTTCCGCAAGCGGAACAACCATACATCTCAATCGTTTTTGTATTAATAATCGTGCCAATCCAATTTGAAAAACCCTGACCTCCATTCTTCCATGCATGAATCATCCCATTCGAGTCCTTCAATAATATTCAAATTTCATTCTTTGACCCCAGGCCCACATCGCAGATGGCCAATTGCGATGGCGCGATCAAAAAGTGCGCAAAGTTAACATTTGCGATTTGCGATGGGATCGCATCGCAAATTGGCGATCAACCATATGGCGGAACACTTTGTACTTGCGATATTGCGATCGTGCGATGTTGCGATATTGCGATGTTGCGATCGTGCGATATTGCGATATTGTGATGTTGCGATGATCGCACATCGCAAATAATCCATATCAACAAGACACTTGAAGCTTCAAAACTGTGCTTTGCGATTTGCGCTCAAGTGGTAGGGACCACTTGTCCTGCCACATTCAAATATTTAAAGTCTTTCCGCTGTTTAAACATGCTTTCATAAATTTTTTTCATACTTGGTTGTTGAGGGCTTGAATTCCCGAAATGACTGTCTTGAATAACTCTGCTCCTCCATAAATTAGATTTACGGGAATAACTTTGTTCCACTGTAAAGGCGGCTCTGCCCAATACCATAATCAAATCTCCTCTGCAATTTGTGGCTACAACCCATGAAAATTAATTCATCTTTACATTTCCCCCTTCCTTCTTGAATGCGTGTTGCTGTTCACCAAAATTCTGCTGCGCCTTTGTACTCTTCCCATTCTGTCTCTGCTCCTTCTGTTCATCCTCTGTTCTTTTTTGCTGATCGTTGTTTTCTGCAACTTTGCTGTTCTTCTTCATTGCCCATGCCTTTGCCATTTCCTTTGCCATCAATGACAATATTCCAACAATCTCCCCCTTTGGCATTGATGGCAATATTCTTCCTTTGATTGTCGCGTTACCTCCCCCTTTGACATCAATGGCAAAGATTTTGATCAAGAACCGTTGAACCGACAGTCCCATGCTCCCCCTGAGATCATGTTGCATATTCAAACATAATATGACCAACAATTCATCCTTTTCACATGATCAATGCTCCCCCTGAGCCTGTGCATTCAGACAACACCTCACAACCAATTGAGTCTTCTGTAATTAAGTAGACCTGATCCTCTGCATGGTAGAGACTACTCCCAGTTTCTTTCTGAGATATTCGAATGCTTCCCTGGGTAGAGGTTTGGTAAATATATCAGCAACTTGTTCTTTGGAGGAAACATATTCTAATTTCACCTTTTGCTCAAGCACTTGTTCTCGTAAGAAGTGATATTTTATGGGAATGTGCTTGGTCTTGGAATGCATAACAGGATTCTTTGAGATACTGATGGCACTTGTATTATCACACATAATGGAGATAGGAGGTGAACATTTGATTTGAAAATCTTGTAGGGTTTGCATCATCCAAAGAAGTTGAGTGCAACATGATGCTGCAGCCACATATTCCGCTTCTGCTGTAGATAAGGCAATGGAGATTTGCTTCTTGCTGAACCAAGATACTAACCGGGGCCCCATAAAGAATGCACCACCACTAGTGCTTTTTCGATCATCAACATTTCCAGCCCAATCTGCATCAATGTATGCATGAAGAGTAAGATCAACATTCTTTGGATACCATAGTCCAAAGTCTTGAGTTCCTTGTAGATATTTGAATATTCTTTTCACAGCCCGAAGATGAGATTATTTTGGATTGGCTTGAAATCGTCCAACAATCCCAACTGCATGCATGATGTCTGGTCTTGTCCCAGTGAGATAAAGTAGACTTCCTATCATAGATCTATATTCTGGTTGATTTACGGTGGGGGAATCATCATTAGAACTGAGATTGCATCCGGTTATCATTGGTGTACTTACAGGTTTGCAATCTTCCATGCCATACTTCTTTAGGATTTGCTTGAGATACTTTGCTTGTGATAAGAATATACCATCTGTTGCTTGTTGCACTTGCAGGCCAAGAAAAAATGTTAGTTCCCCGAGTAAAGACATTTCAAATTCTTGCTGCATATCAGAAGCAAATTTCTGACTCATAGAATCTTTATTACTTCCAAAAATGATATCATCGACATATACAACCACAATCAACAGTTTGTCATTTTCAGTTTTTGTGTACAAGTTGCTATCAGCAGACCCCTTTGAAAATCCTTGTTGATGAAGATATTTGTCAAGACGATAGTACCATGCTCTTGGAGCTTGTTTGAGACCATATAGAGCCTTTTTAAGTCTACACACAAGTTTTTCATCATTTCCCAAAATGAATCCTTCTGGTTGTTCTATATAAACTTCTTCTTCTAGATCACCATTGAGAAAAGCATATTTAACATCCATTTGATAAAATTTGATTTGTTGGAAGCTTGAAAATGCAAGAAACATTCTTATGGCTTCAAGTCTGGCTACAGGAGCAAAGGTTTCTTCAAAGTCTATACCTTCTTGTTGAGCATACCCTTTGCACACAAGTCTAGATTTGTTTCTTATAATATCCCCATTCTCATTTAACTTGTTTTTGAATATCCATTTAGTTCCAATGACATTTTTGTCATGAGGCCTTGGTACTAACTCCCAAGTGTGATTCTTTTCAATTTGATCAAGCTCTTCATTCATGGCTTGAATCCAACATTCATCTTTGCTCGCTTGACTGACATTGTGAGGTTCAACCGTGGACAGAAATGCCAGGTTGCTAGAAGATCCCACAAGAGTCCTTCTTGTTTGTACTCCTGATTCCTTTTCTCCCAAAATTTGAGATTTTGGATGATTCTTTTGAACATATCTAGATGGATCCTTTTCAGACAGCTCTTCTTCAGGTTCTTCACTGGGTGTACTGTTTGTATCATTATTGTTTGATGTAGGAGGATATGTGTCCTCATCATCTTCATCTGTTGTTTTCTTTTCTTCTTTTGGGGCTACAGTAGACTCATCAATAACAACATCAATACATTCAAAAATCTTTCGAAGTCTTTTATTGTAACATTTATATGCCTTACTCCTAGAGGAGTAGCCAAGAAATATTCCCTCATCAGCTCTGGGTTCAAACTTTCCAAGTTTTTCATCATTATTTTTTATAAAGCATTTGCTCCCAAAAATTCTAAAATGCTTTATAGTGGGAGGATTACCATACCAGAGTTCATATGGAGTTTTATCACCATTTACACGAACATGTGCTTTGTTGAGAATGTTTGCTGCTGTATGTGCTGCTTCTCCCCAAAATGTGTCAGGTGTTTCGGAATCATCAAGCATAGCTCTAGCCATTTGTTGAATTGTTTTGTTCATTCTCTCTGCAACACCATTCTGTTGTGGAGTGCCAGCTACAGAGAATTGTATTTTTATGCCGTGTTTTTCACAGAATTCAAGAAATTCTTTGGATGTATATTCTCCTCCTCGATCAGATCTAAGACACTTGATTTTTAATTCTAATTCATTCTCCACTAGTGCTTTGAAAATCTGAAATTTCTCAAATGCTTCATCTTTGTGTTTAAGCAGCCCAATCCAACACATTCTAGAGAAATCATCAATGAATAAGATATAGTATTCTTCACCACGGGGTGACTTTTTTCTCATAGGTCCACATATATCAGTATGAATAAGTTAAAGAGGCTTACTTGATGATCCTTCCTTGGCATTAAATTGTACCCTGGTTTGCTTACCGAATTGGCAAGATTTGCATATGATATTTTCAGGTAGAGTAATATTGGGAAGATCACGAACAGCTTTAAGTCTACTTGATTTGTTGATTTGAGAGAAGCTCAGATGCCCCAACCTTCTATGCCATAGCCAAATTTCTGAAGATTTACTCAAATAACATTTTTCTTTGGGGTTCTTCAATATATACATGTTGTTTGGAGTTCTTTTTCCTTTTATAATTACTTTACCTGTATCAAGATCACGTACCACACATTCTTTTGAACTAAAGACAACTTTAGTTCCTTGATCACACATTTGACTTACACTTAACAATTTATGCTTTAATCCATCCACATACATGACTTCATTAGCTTTCACCTTATCCTTTAGGAAGACAGACCCTTTACCTTTAATTACCGCAGGAGTATCATTTCCAAATGTAACATTCTTCTCCTTTTCTAGAGCACTATATGCAATAAGTTTGTCTTTATCACCTGTCATGTGTCTTGAGCATCCACTATCAATGTACCATTGGTTCTCTTCATTTTCTGCAAATAATGCTATGCCACAATTTTCAACCTGTAACTCCTTCTTTTTCCATACTTTGGATCTTGAAGGAACATGTTATTTTGGCTGAACTTTGCTCCTGCATTCAGATTATTCATGGCCAAAGTTATTGCAATAAGTGCATTCAACTTCATTTTGAAGAGGAGAAAAATTGTTATAAGTATTCTTATTTTCTTCAATATCAGTCCTTTTCTTTCTTGCTTCTCTTGTCATAATAGTTTTATATGCTACACATTGAATAGATTTATGACCAAAATTGTGACATGAGAAACATTGTCCATTGAAGAAGAAATTTCTTCGATCATAAGATCTTCTAAATGAATTTATCTGTTGATTGGTGTTTCTTTGAAAGACATTTCTGTTAGTGTTTCTTGAATTGAAATGATCATGCTTTACCTGTAAATATTCTTTATTCCCTTGCTGAGTGGCAACATGTTGTAAACCAGCTGTAACTGCTTTTAGATAATTTGGTGCTGATGCCTGAGAAGACTCTCCAATATATCCAAGACCTGTCTTTATAAGAGGAGAACGTTGTACCTTGATAATCTCATCTAAGGTTTCAGACCCTTTAGCAAATCTAAGATTCACAGTCTTTACTTTCCCAAGTTCTTTTCTTAGATCTACTACTTCACATTCTAATTTCTCATTGTGTTTCTCTTTATCTTCAAGCTGATTTTTCAGAGTTTCTATGATTATTTTTCTCTCTTCTAAGCAAATTTTGAGTTTATTGTTCTCATTAAGATAATCATTGTCTTCTAGAGCATCCACAAAAGTATCCTCTTCTTCTCGAGATTCTTTTTCAAATGCCATGAGTAGTCTCAGATCTTGTTCACCTTCTTCCTCACTATCAGATAACCCATCACTATCTTCATGAGTATAGTAACTCCTTTTAGAGCTAAAATGATTCTTATTCCTTCTTGCTACTTCCTTCCCCTTTTTATGTGTTTCTTTATAAGGGCACTTAGCAGCATAATGACCAACTCTTCCACAATCAAAACATTTGAAAGGAAGCTTACCTCTGAATCGTCCTGTGCCAAGTTGAAGTTTCTTTACGAAGTTTATCTCATCTTCTTCTGATATATATCCTGATCCTTCTGTTATTTGTACTTCCTTTCCTTTTGTAAAAGTTCTAAAGACTGCTTCTTTGACTTCAGATGGTCCTCCTCTTCTCATTTCATATGCAGTTAGTATGCCATGAAGTTGTACCATAGTAAGATTTTTAAGATCCTGCTTTTCTTCAAGAGCTGAAACTTTTGACTCAAATTTCGCTGTTAGAGATCTTAAAATTTTCTCAACCAAAGTAGATTCGGTAATTGTTTCTCCTAGATTTCTCATGCGATTTACAATATCATCCAGACGTAGAAAGAAATTTGCAATTCTTTCTTCATTAAGCATTTTAAGATTCTCATATTGGATTCTGAGAGTTTGAAGTTTAGCACTTTTTACCTTTGCATCACCTTCATAGCTTAGAATGATTTTGTCCCATATTTCCTTTGTTGTATTTAGCTGCATGACTTTGACAAATTCTGATTCAATTAGACTTCCTAATAGAGCATTGACTGCCTTTGCATTTGTTTCATAATTCTTTCTTTCCATTGGATCTGTTGGTACTGCAGCTGGATATTGATATCCTTGTTCAACAATTGCCCATACCTCTGCTCCCAGAGACTGAAGATAGGATCTCATCCTTGTTTTCTAGAAAATTAAATTGTTTCCATTAAAGAATGGAGGCCTGATAGATGTTATTCCATCTTGATTGCTCATCTTGCTTGATCTTCCTTCTAGCGACTAAGCTTTTTCAGAAGAACCTGGCTCCGATACCAATTGTTAGGAAAAATACTGAGAGGGGGGGTGAATCAGTATTTAAGGCTGAACAATTTTTCTTTCCTTTCTCTTTAAAAAGAACCATATGTTACAGTACTGCATTCAACATGTATGTCCAGAAATCTTATTATGTTTTTACTTAGAGAATTGCATCAGATAAGCATTAAGCATGAACAGAAATGATAGAACAAACCATTAACCATGAACAACACATATGGACACCTGGATTTAAGGTGGAAACCCAATTCGGGAGAAAACCACCGCTGCTGTAATCTTAGTCTTCAATAATTTATTATAGAGAAAACCTTTTACAATATATGCTGGTGCAGACTCATACCAGCACGCAGGCACCCACCTGCAGAAGGCTACAACCTTCTCTCGTTTACCAGCCTTTCCTGGAAGGGAGCTTCAACCCCCTGAACATAACATCAGTTTCTATATATAGAAGGCTTCAACCCTCTGACCCAACGCAACCCTTTATTCAATTAACAAACATATTTGCCCAATTCTACATAACAGAACAACAAGACCATTGTAATCCAGACTTCAGAGAATTTATGCATTCAACATTCCGTGTATCCTTCTGTTTGTATTAACCTTCAGAAACTCCAACTGTCATATGCACCGGATCCATATGTGTTCTTCAGTAGACGTCCGCTATCTTTTCATCGTTTCTTCTGTTGAATATTCTCACGAATCATCACCTTTTTTATCAATGTCTCGAAGGGTGCATCATGGAATCAGAATCATCAATTAAGCGCGTTGTCTGTCCATATGGATATTCTGTAGAGAAATTCCTTCTTCACCAATGCTCGCACCTACTTCAACGAATAATGATCTTTGTCCTTTATAGAGATCTCGCCTTTCTCAATACCATGAGTCTAAAACCACTCAACCGTTAATGGTATTCCTTTAGTTTATCCCCGGGGCTCTTCGATTTCTTTTTAATTTATTTTATTCAAACGAGGAGATTCAAATAATCTATGTGTGCCCAGCCTTTAACCCAAAGTTTAACCCTTTGGATTTTATAAACAATATCCAATGCTTTTCCATACACAAGTGTCTTGTTGATGTGGTGAGTTCCGCAAGCGGAACAACCATACATCTCAATCGTTTTTGTATTAATAATCATGCCAATCCAATTTGAAAAACCCTAACCTCCATTCTTCCATGCACGAATCATCCCATTCGGGTCCTTCAATAATATTCAAATTTCATTCTTTGACCCCAGGCCCACATCGCAGATGGCCATTTGCGATGGCGCGATCAAAAAGTGCGCAAAGTTAACATTTGCGATTTGCGATGGGATCACATCGCAAATTGGCGATCAACCATATGGCGGAACACTTTGTAATTGTGATATTGTGATCGTGCGATGTTGCGATCGTGCGATATTGCGATATTGCGATGTTGCGATGATCGCACATCGCAAATAATCCATATCAACAAGACACTTGAAGCTTCAAAACTGCGCTTTGCGATTTGCGCTCAAGTGGTAGGAACCACTTGTCCTGCCACATTCAAATATTTAAAGTCTTTTCCCTGTTTAAACATGCTTTCATAAATTTTATTCATACTTAGTTGTTGAGGGCTTGAATTCCCGAAATGACTGTCTTGAATAACTCTGCTCCTCTGTAAATTAGATTTACGGGAATAACTTCGTTCCACTGTAAAGGCGGCTCTGCCCAATACCATAATCAACTCTCCTCTACAATTTGTGGCTGCGAACCATGACAATTAATTCATCTTTACATTTCTCCCTTCCTTCTTGAATGCATGTTGTTGTTCACCAAAATTCTGATGCGCCTTTGTACTCTTCCCATTCTGTCTCTGCTCCTTCTGTTCGTCCTCTGTTCTTTTCTGCTGATCGTTGTTTTCTGCAACTTTGCTATTCTTCTTCGTTGCCCATGCCTTTTCCATTTCCTTTGCCATCAATGACAATATTCCAACACTCCTAATGGATATCAACCAGCATAATCCGGGATCTACCACAATCCTATGGTAGAAACCTGTATAAAAAAATATTCAATGCAGTAACAAATTGCATTCTACACAAAGCGCCGAGCCATGTAAATGGATAGAGTTTATATGCTCTATAGTTTTTCCATAAAGAATTTATACATCATTTATCTTTCTTTCAATGCGTAATTTGAACCACTGAAAAAAATACAAAATGTACAAGGCGCAATATATATACCTGAGGGTCTCTATCTTTGGTAGCCGGTTTGCATTATCAACCCAACACATAATCAAGGAAGATGTGGCATTCTGATGCAAATTACAACATAAATATCAATAGAATTCTCACCATACAGGTAGTGTTGGTCATAAGTGAACGGATGCTGACTTGGCATGCCTTTGCATTGAGGCTACGCTGCTAGCGCAATTGCGAATTTTTTTAACCACCATTATATAATTACAAAACACATATTACACACTGTGATTTCTACAACACTCTCATCCAATAGCACAATAAATAGTGAGCTCTTTAGATGAGGATACAATGTCACACTGGTTCTGGAAATATGGGTTCACCTACCCTTTATTATTTCAAGTGGTCTCAATCCCCGACATTCACGATCAGGCTTGCACTATTCAACTGGAATTCCATGCACGCCAATCTCAGCATTCAACACCCACGGTTTCCTGCACCATGTGCTTTCCACTCTATGCTGTCTCCCATCCAGCATTCACCTTCACATTACAAGCTGTTCAATCCTCTTGCCATCTCAATTCTCCACAACCTGCATCTGCTGCTCATTTGTTGCCCCTTTGCGCTTGGCATTCTTCACACTCTTTCAAAGCACACACTAATTCAACTAATGCACAATCGCAGTCATATTTCATCCACGGCTACACTGATTAGATATTTGTGCTCTGATACCAAAATGATGTAGTGCCTCTGCAACAAATCAAAAAACTGTTGCAGTGCCTCTGCAATAAATCAGAAAAATGTGCGGACAAAATAAAGACCACTAGTTATTTGGATATTAAATGATACTTTTCATAATCTTCAAATTCAACCACTGAGATTCAATATATAATATATATTGTGGATCACATAACACATACATTCCAATACAATACTATATGCACTGAAATTACTCTTTCGAGGATCCGATATCAAACCTGCTCAATTACCATCAAACCGCACTCACACAAACCATGCGTAGCTACTTCCCTGTCATAGATCAATGCCAGAATTCAACTTGGCACCATGATTTTAATGCCTTTTCACAATAATTTGCAGAGAACAAAAAACACTTAATTCCTAAAAAACCAAAATATTATAATTTACACTTGTTCATTCAACTATACACACCATTCCTACTCTACGCTCTCTTTTTATTTTTTGTCCTATTCCATCTCTATGCCCATTCTCCATCCTCGCACAAAGCTTCATATTTATACATAATTGTGAATTAATTTGAATCCATGATTTCCTCCACAAATAACTCAACCAAATCCTAAAATAGCTTTATCCCTCCTTTGACTCAACTAAGTTCTATTTAAGGAGTTCATAATCCCTAAGATATCTATACAACCCAACTCCACTCATATTCTCATTTATGAGAGAATATTTACAATAAACCTCACACTCATATTTTCCTCTTAATTTATTTAAAATGTACATAATTTATAAAATAATTAAAAAATCATCACCCCCTAAATCACTTAAATACAAAATGACAATTTAGCAGGATGCTCCTGCATCATACAACAATTGTTGTAACCAACAAATGCCCATTTCAGTCTGGGAGGCCAGCAAAAATCCAAACAATGGGCAGGATATTTAGAATGGGAAGTCACGAAATTTAACTCTCCTCGAGCTGCAGCAGATGGGGAGTATCTGGGGATGAATGGGCTGCAAATTTGATAAATCAAGAGTGGGAAGTTGCACCACCGGTGACTGCAAGGGGAAATTACAGTGCCAAGTCTAGGGCACCTCCTTGACCACATCGTTCAGATACTAGGCGTATGGTTATTCCTATATGGATTACTACTATGTCTCCCTCATCGATGGCTTCAATGTGCCCGTATCCATCGATCCATTGACTCCCACCCCAAATTCCCAATGCATTACTGTGTCCTGCAAAAGAAAAACATAAATGCTATTCAAAAACCAGAATTGAAGGTGCCACAAGGTTGCAAGAGAAGTTGTGTGGCTCTCCCAGTAATTACTCCCATTTTTTCAAAGCCCAATGCTCTGATGCCTATTCTTATGTCAATGACACTGAGGAGCTAGCCATGAATTTCCCTAGTGGTACAACCTACCAAGTTATTTTTTGCCCTTGAGTTGATTCTCTCTGTATCTATTCTGTCATTTTTTTGGCACCAGTTTGGTACTTGAAATCTCCATTTGGAGCAGTGCTTGACATGGTGTTTCATTTTGCACTCATGGGGATATGGGCTAGAATGATAAGCGGGACATCGGTTCACCTCTGCGTGAATTTCTCCGCGTGGATGATCTAGCAGATGCAATGAGGTTCCTGATGGATAAATATCGATTTGCCTCATATAAATATGGTCCACGTCGATGGTGTTGTTGGATTGTGTTCCAAGTTTCGAAGTTTGGTATGAAAGGTCATTCTATTGCTAGAATTTTACGTTGAACGTGGGCATATGAAAGGTCGACCATCTTGTGGCCATGATGGAAGGGATGATGCCATGCTCTATCAGACTTCGAAGAGCCAATGGTGGACAACACGATGCTCTATCCTTCTTCTTCGGCAACAACAATCGGTGGACAAGGTGGGCCAATCCCACGCAATTTTCTTGGCTCAATTATCCTGACACATGTTGGTCAGCTTGTATCTAAGGCAAGGATCACTGTCAATGTATGGGAATTTAACATGTTGGTGAATCTGAATACTGGTGTTCTTTCGACGATGTGAGAGGATGCAGATCCGCCCAGTGACGTGTTGTGGAAATCCAATAATGGTGGACGAAATGTAACCATTTATGTCATTGTTGAGCCATCTTTGCTGCCATGGCACCTTACAATCATCCTTCTGATCTGAATGGGTGGTACGGGGAAGCATTGTTATATCACATAAAGAAACAATGATTCGACACTGATACTATTGAGAAGTGGAGAGGAACTCTTGCCAATGTCCCAAGTTTAAATGATTTCGTGCCGGACGGAAAATGCACTCTTTCAAATCTGGAGGAATGCCACTTATGATTGTGTCAGTGCTTTTTGGAGACGACAATTTTGTTGATTTTCATATCAATGGAACCCTTTTTGAATTTCCCCCATCATCTTGTTATATCACTATTTCTCAAAAAAATTGTGCAAAGATACACAGTATATTCCGTTGGTTTGGGTTCCGTCCCTGGTTTCGGCTCCGGCTAAATCCCCGGCTCAAACACCAGAAGATTACTACAAGGAATCTAATGGAAGTGGCACTGTATTAGCTAATTCAATGATGTCACAGCTTTGGGAATTCTTCCTTGTCGGGACGGTGCAGTTAATTTTTTTTTTTCCCATTTTAAATTTGAAGTAACGAGTAAATGTGAATGACATTTGCTGGGAAGATCAAAAATTATTTGAAGTATAGAACTTATGTGAGACTTACATCTTGCCGGAAGGGCTGCGTATGTGGATGCTACCCTACATGTCCACGACATTCAAGGCCTCGATGATGTGATCTACTAGCTATATCTGCAACTCTCTCCACGACTTATGCTGATGCTAGATTTGTTGAATCTTCTCTTCGTGCACTTGGCGATGTAAACATGATTGTGTGGAGTTGGGTAATATTTTTGTACTTGCTGCAATAATGGATTGCAGGATATGAGTGTGGAATGCAGTTGATGGTAGCTTAGTCCATTATTTAATAGGTCATACTGAATCTGTATTGGAAAATGGAGGAGCGCAAACAAGCACCCTTGTGTGATGCAGTCACAACTGCTGGAATTCCACCTTCTGCAACTATGCCTTCTCTTGTTCGAAGGTCGGGACAAGATCCAACCACTATGGAGACATTACTTTCAGAATACCCCTCGGTCATATATTTGTGGTTGATAGTAATGACAGGTACCATGTTTTTGAAGTAAGAAATGAATTGCATCGAATGTTGAATGAGGATAAGTTGCAAGATGTTGTTATCCTCATATTTGCAAAAAAGCAGGATCTTCCCCATACAATGAACGTTTCTCAGATAACTAATAAGCTACTATCTGATTTCTAAAGGTTTGAAATGGGTTTTATTTTTATTTTTTTTACCCATATTCCTTTGATGCCCTTTTTGTTTAACGGGGGATTTAACTCATTATCACATTCCAAGTGAATATGATATTTGGCACATATTTTGTAAAAGGGTGGAATTTTTATTTTTTCACCATTAGTGCTCCTTGTTATGTACACATCATGTAGAGGGGATCTAAAAATTTGTAATTTTCCCTTTGTGCACGTATTGGCCACATTAAATTACTTGTAATTTCCATGTAAAAGGCCATAGTTGCCATCATATTTTGGCATCGGAAATTTGGCATGTAATTGGCCATAGTTTCCACCATGAAATTCATGATGTAAATCTGATTATAAAGCATTATCGAAGGCTTGTTTATCCACTTTTATGTGAGGGAGAGTGAGGCATATTTTGTGCATTAAGCCTTGTTTGATTATTTGTAATCAGGTTGAATGAGGTGATTTCCTAAGCCATTTTGGCATGTAAACTTGACAAATGAACTCTTGGCAAGTGTTCCAAAAGATGTAAATAGGTATGATCAGCTATAGGTTGCAACTTTCAGTAGATGTGGGCTTTTGCATTTTGATTCTTAAGGACCATGATGAAGGAATCTTGAAGGGAGGTGCCTTTTCAGGCATTTGCACTGCATCAGTTGCAGGTGTTGGAATTATGTTCTGATTCCGAAGCACATCAGGTGAAGGAGTCATGATGGAGTGTGTCTTTCAAAGACATTTGCATACAGTTGAGTTGATTGAAGAAGATACTTTTGGAGACCAAAAGTTTCTTTGTGGGGAGGTGTGATCTGGAAGGAACTTCGCACCTAAAAAGAGCTTAGCGCCATGTTGATTTGAAGTTGGTGACAAGTATTTAAGTGGGTGAAATTATGTTTATGCATTTTATTAAACCCATGCATTATTGCTATGAATGATTAATATTTGTGAGATAAATTTGTCTCATATATTATTAATTTAATGTAATTAGGGAAATTGGTTTTATGTGAGAATCCACCTCACACTAATTCTCTATTTTTGCTCAATTATAGGTTGAGAGAGTCAAGGGGAATGGTTGGAAAGTCTTTAGGTGGTTTTGAGACTTTTCCATTATTGAATCTGAGATGGTTGGAGGTCTTGCTTTCATGGACTTTGTTTTTCCTTCCATGTAGTTACGCCCTACAATTATCAGTCTTGTAATTAATACTCTTTGTTGGAGAGTGGGTGAGGAAAACTATATATATTCCTTTTGTAAGCCATGAAAGGGGGGGAGAAGACAAGAGAGATAATTATCCACTGAGAGCCATAGTGCTTGGCTAATGCTCGGCTAGAGAGCTTGAATGTAAGAAGCTTACTTTGACGAAGTAATATAGAGGATCTGCATTCCAATTGAAGCAGGTCCGGAGATGTAGCCCTAGAGAGATGGAGGGGTGAACTCTGTTAGTAATTGATTGTTTCTCTCTTATGTGTTTTGTGCTTCTTGACTATGTGCAGTTCATTTAATTATTTTTATGTGGACTAACATGCTCGTTTAAGCCTGTATAATCCATATTCAATTAAAATATCTTAATACCGTACACGAGATGGTTGGGTAGTACTCGACCCGTGATCGGATCACATGACCATCCACTCGAAGAGTCCTTGCTTGGTATTGAAGTATGTCTTCCAAATATCCTATTCAACAATTCTGTTCTATTGATATCCACTACGCAAATCCAGCTTAGTAAAATACATGACATCCTTTAACTGATCTAACAAGTCATCACTATGTGGAAGCAGATAATGGTTCTTTATTGTGATCTTGTTCAAGGCTCTGAAGTCGGCAAACATGATCCTCCATGAATAGTCCTTCTTTCGAGACAAAACAATAGGTGAACCACATGGAGAAGTGCTTGGACGAATAATACCTTGATCAAGAAATTCTTTAGCTTGCTTATTTATGTCTTCATTCTCTAATGTTGATAACCTATACATTCCAATGTTAGGTAGAGAAACATCCTACTGCAACTTAATTTCATGTTCAATTTGTCGCTTGGGAGGAAGACCTTTATGTTCCTTTAATGCCCATGGCTATCACCTTAGTTTCATCTCCTGAATATGATCCCATGTATTTGAATGTAGATGGAACATTATTTCGCTCTCTATTGAATTTCTTTGGTTTCAACTCAAGATGAAGCTTCCAACAATGACTTTCATCGTGACCCTCTTTCTAGAAATTTGAGCAAGTCACTTTTTCCTTTTTAACTATCACTGTCTTTTCTATTTTTTTCTTTCCTTTCCCTTAATCTTTACTTTCTGCAGATTTGGATGAAGGTACAAATTCTCTATTCTTCCCTCTAGCTTCTATGTGAGTGGCTTGTACTAAAACATCATCTAAGATAGTAGGATTTAACATCAAAATAGTATGTCGTAAATAACTATGTAGACCTCCAATATATTTCAACAAATTTTTTGGAGAGTTTAATGCTATGCCTAACATTAATGCGTGCTTTTGAAATTCTTGTGTATAGCTTTGAACATTTTTACCTTTAAGTTGACGCAAAGTTTGCCAACTCATCATAGCATTTTGAACATAGGAAAAAGGATAAAATTGCTTCCTTAAAGCATAAATAAATTCACTCCATGATGAAATAATATTACCATATCTTTGAAGGTTAGTTTGAGTTTTTCTTTCCCACCATACGAGTGCAAGTCCTCCAAGTCTTAAACTTGTGAATTGAATCTTTCGTCGGTTCTTCACTATATTTTGTATCTTGCAATAGAATTCAACTTGTTTGATCCAACTGTCTAATTTTTCAGCATTTAATTCACCATCATAAATTGGAAAATCAAATTTTACATCAAGCTTAATCAAAGAAGAAAATTTCTTTTCTTATTTCTTTTTAGAAGACACAAAATATGAGGATGAAGAAGGAGAGGATTTTCTTTTGAAGAAGAAGAAGATGGAGGAGAAGGTGGAGGAGTGGGCTTTGATGTTGTTCTCGCTTCTGCCTTTGCTGAAGTCTCCTCACCTTTTCCTTTTTTAAATTCGTTGTACATCTCCTCAAACATGGCTATGATTGACATGAATGAGTCCACGAATTGAGCTTTTGATTCCAATGGCCCTCCTTCTTTGACCATCTTTTTCTTTCAAAATATCATTCCAATCTATAATTTTGGTGAAACAAGTTCTCCTTTTCCTTGCTTTAGCTTTAGCCTTGTAATCATTCAACACTATCCAGCCTCATTAAACTTGATGCTCTGATACCAAAACTTGATCAATTTGTCATAAAGGTCTTACAGACGTTTAAAAATTCCATTTATGTTAATGTGTGCAACGAATCGATAAGATTGCGAATTAACATAAATAAAAGAACATAAAGCCAAATCTAAGCAAACATGAACAAATAACGCAATATTTGATTGCGGAGTTCACCAAAACCTCCCTCGTTACCTCTCCAGGCCACTTCTCAATCACCAACCCGCTCTTATTAGGCTTGAAATGTGCACTAATAACAATGACCTCAAAATCAGAGGTTCAGATGCAGAAAAGGACTGCAGAATCGAAATCAACACGAAAATTCGTGAAAATTGAGTATAAATTTGACCATATTTGGACAAGGTGACCTTTGGACCTCACAAAAGTCAATCTCCACCTGCAATTTTGCCAAATTTGAAGAAAATCTGCCAATCTAGACAATTTCGCTAACTTTAGTGAAGGTTGTTTCCTGCACTTCAAAAGATAATTTGGTTCTCACAATACTACACCAAAGATGCTTGGCGCATTGGTTTAATAGGCCAAGTGGGGGGAGAGCGGGTGAGAGGTTAGACTCCCCTCGACCTCAAATGGTGGTGCATATCTTGTTATATCCCATGTTTTGGTTCTCACAATACTACACCAAAGATGCTTGGCGCATTGGTTTAATAGGCCGAGTGGGGGGAGAGCAAGTGAGAGGTTAGACTCCCCTTGACCTTGAATGGTGGTGCATATCTTGTTATATCCTATGGATAAATGATTACATGCGATATATTAAGGTTTTAATATCTCATTGTTGTATATCATATGTGATTATATATGTTTTAATAAGGTTAATAACCTTATCGCATTGTTGTATGTGATATATATAAACCTTTCCCGCATGCCGTTTGGATGTATTATTTAATACATATGATATCCCATATATATATGCAATATATATCATCGCGCACCATTTGTGATATACGATTATATCATATCTTATCTCCCATTTAAAATTATACTCCCAAATATTATCATCCACGCGGGCTTGATGCATATGATGTGTATGGTGGTGGGGGTGGCGGAGCCGCCAAGTATGGCGGGCTCCGTCCCCCACTTAATTCACCTCCAACCATAATATAACGATAATATAAATTTATTCCACCTTCTAAACATGAACTATCCACTGAATCCATGGATAGAGATTTTGTGAAGTCATTGCCAGATTCAGAGGTCAAAGGTTCAATTCCCTTAGATAATTTTTTATGGAATTCCTTGAGCCATGCTGTCAACTGTGTGCGCCCAGTCACTGCAAACTCATGGGGTCATGTGGCCCCTTTTCTTGGAAATACTAGACAAACTTTAACGGAGCATAGAATTTACATACGATGTCTATTTGACGTGTTGTTTGTGGTGTTGGAGACTTTTTTATCGAATTCCTTGAGCCATGCTATCAACTGTGTGTGCCTAGTCACTGCAAACTCATGGGGTCATGTGGCCCCTTTTTTTGGACAAACTAGAAAAACTTCAACGGAGAATAGAATTTACATACGATGTCTATTTGACATGTCATTTGTGGCGTTAGAGAATTTTTTATCGAATTCCTTGAGCCATGCTATCAACTATGTGCACCTAGTCACTGCAAACTCATGGGGTCATGTGGCCCCTTTTTTTGGAAAGACTAGACAAACTTCAACGAAGCATAGAATTTACATATGATGTCTATTTGACGTGTCATTTGTGGAGTTGTGTGTGTATCATTGATTAATTCAACATCGTACCATGTGCATATGCATTTGAAGCCATTTGAAGATGAGTGTTTGCATTGATCCACCTAGATCAGTATCAGAGCTGATTGAAACATCCAAGAGAGAGTAGTGAGAAACCATGACATCGTTAGCAACCATTTTAATGTCCATGGCTTTGAAAGGACAAAGGGTTAAAAGGTTTGAAATTTCCAAAGTATTTTTTAAAAATCGAAGTGTGCATGGGATTAAAAGAGATAATCGAGGATTTAATTTTAATGGTAATATTTATGAAAGTTGTTTTTCATGAAAGTGTTTTTGGAGTTTATGAAAGGATTCCATTTTTGAAAGGAGGTTTTTAACAAAAATGGAAGAGATTTAAAAAGAATTTTTTTTAGAAGGGAATTTATATAAATAATTTTTATATAAAAAAATAAAAAGAATTTTTTTAAAGTTTTTTTTATAAGAAAAAAACAAGGTGCATATCAAATATTTTGTGGTTTTTGGAGTTTTTATTAGCAAGAGAATTTAGGGATTTGCAGAGTTCATTAGTCCATAAAAAAATATTTTGGTGTTTTTTCAAGAATGACAAGTTTTTTTGGGAAGATTGTGCCTTACAGGTGTGCATATTAAAAATCATATTTTTTTTCGGGGGTGATATGGTAGATAGCCTCATGCAAGCATCTAAGGAGAAATGACAACATTCATGGGTCAGAAAGCGCAACTGAAGAAGACCAAGAAAAGGGATAAAAAAGAAGAGGAAAATCTTTTTGTCGTGTTTAAAGAGGTTTAGGTCGCAACCGAGGAACTCATATGTATAGCTAAAGACAAAGATTACCTAGTTTTGAGTTTCATTCATCAAGAAATGTATGAAACAGTTATGTGCAAGGTAGCAAAAGATACTACTTCGAAGGAATCATGGAAGATTGTGGAAGCAGAATTTGGTGCAAGGGGGAGTGACATGCAGCAACAAGATGTGTCACAGTTTGTTGAGTCAGATGCAGATCTAAGAGTATATAAGAAAGAATCTGGGAGGACAACAGAGCTTGGAGAATCACACTCAAAAGTGGAATATGGTCATGAAGACTATTAAATTGAAACCCATTATGCAAGCATGTGTATGGATGAAGAAGATGCAATAGAGATTGCAAAGAGAGAAGTTGAAGCCTCTTTATGTAAAACAGAGCAAGAACATATGAATGCTCAAGCACTCCACTATATTATGGATGGTGCAAATGATGGTGAAACCCATTATGCAAGCATGCATATGGATGATGAAGATGCAACAAATATTGCAAAGAGAGAAGTTGAAGCCTCCGTATGTAAAACAAAGCAAGAGCATATCAATGCTCAAGCACTCCACTATAATATGGATAGTGCAGATGATGGTGAAACCCATTATGCAAGCATGCATATGGATGAAAAATATGCAGCAAATATTGCAAAGAGATAATTTGAAGCCTCTATATGTGAAATAGAGCATGAGCATATCAATTCTCAAGCACTCCACCGTAACATTGATGGTGCTGAAGATGGTGAATCCCGCTATAATGACACACATGTGGATGATGAAATCAAAGTGACATATGCATTAGTGAATCCAACCAGAACTCGTGAATATGATAAAGCTGAAATTGTCAATGAAACTGACAATGAGCACATGCATGCTCAGGTATCCCACCATGGGGTGGATAAACATTATGTTAATTATATTTTTGGTTTCTTTTTTAAAATGATGATTGATTATGGTAATATGGTAAGTGTTAGGGTCCTATAATAATAGGATTCATAAGTTTTGAATTGACTTTGATTAGTCTTGTAAATATGTACATACTTTGCTTTTTGCAAATTGTTTTCTCATATCAGAAAAATAAAAAAAATGTAAAGAGGGTAAAAGTCCTAAAAGAAAAACCAAAGGAATTGAAAGAAAAAATATGAAAAATAATAGAAAATAGACCCGAGACAAAAAGAGATAAAAAATAAAATATGAAAGTGATGCAAATCCAAATGCCACTACTATTTACCTTTTACTGTAAAATAAACATTGTGTGCAGCTTGTTAAAATGCCACAATCCATGAAGGTTAAAAAACTTCATCTTAACCTCTCATGCTTTAAATTTCATGTTGTTAGATAGAGAATAAAGATCTAGCCAAATAGTTTAATCTTGGCAGATCAGTAGTTAGGTAGAGAATAATAAGGAGCTCAACAGCATAATCTGAGCCCTTGGAAGAAATAAGGATAGAATTAGTTAGTTTTTTGTTTTAAAAGAAAAATGAACAAGGGTTTGCAAGCTCAAATGCACCCAGGTTAATGAAGAAAAAATGTTAGGGTAGCAGATGGGTAGGTACAAGCAATTTTTACAATGATGGATACGTAGAAAATTGGTCATTTCAATCACTAACTTCCTTAAAAAATCATCCCCTTGTAAAAATACTTCATCCCCTCCATTTTCATTAGTTCCCCTTCATTTTTCCCTTTTTCCCATTATTATCCATTTTCCTTTGCAAAAATCCCCTTTTCTTAAGTTTAAAACACATTTTAATTAAGAAAAGTAAAACCCTTTAACTAATCCCCCTTTTATTAAAAATCACACAAAAACCCAAAAAAATAGCTTTTATCCTAAGTATAAATTCTAAAATAATATGTTGGGACCCATTATGAACAAATATATTTCCAACATTAGATTTTTAAACTATGCTTAGTGTATTTTGACATTCTGCAGTTGTATTATATTTTTAACACTAATTTAATGTATTAACTCCTTATATATACCTTTTAGCCCATATTAATATAATTCATTTATATATTATTTCCCACCCATATTTTAATTTTAAACTATGTTCGATTTCCCCACATGTTATATAAACCCTCATACGATAGGTTAAAACTATTAAACTCGGCTTATATACCGATCCCACTACATATATTCTCCCCCAGTTATAAAGTCACACTTATCCACATTACATTTGTTAATACATTAACCTCTGCCTATCATTTTAAACCCCATTTATATGTATTACACATAAGTTTTAAATACATATTTTAACCTTTCGCTTCATTGAAATCCCAGGCCCCACACCATATGAACCTGCGACTCTATCGCACAATCTTCTCCATCCGATCATCATCTACCAAATCCGATGGCGGTTATCCCTTATCACATATTTCTTAGCGCGATAGTTAACCTACCATGAAACTTGTGATAAGCATGGTTTATGGACTTTCTCTCCCAGCTATGTATCTCAATTGCATTGTATCACATCGATCAATCCAATCCCTCTTACCACTTTTGAACTCTGTGAAAAATTCTTGATGGTTTTCTTTCCCCCGCACCCAAACCACCTGCCTATTTGAAATGACCTCGCAATCAATGCATTCACTGTTGAATGAAAAAATTTTATAAAACACCCAAATACATTCATTTTACTCTTCTATTACCATTTTTACGCAGAAGAAGTATTGCAGACAGAGATAAATGTTTCCGACTCTATTTTTTAGCCTAAAAGAAACAAAATTCACCAATTTGACTGCTACAAACAGTGCAGAAGTTATCCAAGTACTATAAAGACCAGCCAAAGCTTTTGAAAGTTTTATACAACCCCATAAACCCTCTTGCACAACAAAACTTCATTTTTCCTAGGTATTCTTCAGAAGAATAAGACCCATTCATCAATCTAAAAGAATAATACAGTTAATCGAATCATTTAGGAACCTTGGAACCTAAAGAAAACCCATTTGCCTCCTAAATCGTTAATTCTGTAAATGCTGAGCAATTATTTCATAGATTGAGTAAATTGAAGAAGTTTAAGCCATTTACAGACCTGAGAAATCCTTCTGTGACCTTCAAACCCTTTCCTACAGTGTTTAGGCATCCTTTTTGCATATAATTGATGTCTTAAGATTGTTTTTTTTATCACATAGAGTGCATTATAAGCGCTATATATCATTTGCAGAAGCTATAAGGTCTTGAAATTGCTCTTTTGTTACAAAGATTATAACTTGGTTAACTGAATGAGTTTAAAACATTTTTGCAAACAATAGATAACCCTTGTTATATCTAAATCCTTCTGCAAACTTTCATAATTTCCAGAGGTGTTCTTACAGGCCTAAACCATTGTTTTTAAAGGTCAAAAGGGTATTAAAATTGCTAAATTAAACAAAGCTATGGATTCCAAAAACATTCTAGTAGTTAATCCTTTACAACCCCCTATTGTATATGTAGAGCATATTCCCCTGTTTGATGTAGAATTCAAGATTACTGATACAGTGATAGAGTTGAACCTTCTTGAGCTCCACTACTGGAGCCAAGAAAAATCCCTGGATCAGGCTGATGAATTGTTTATATGGGAGTTAAACTTGCCAAAATATTTGTTCCTCATACTTACCAATGCCCAGATGTAATCAGACTTTGCCAATCATGCTACTCTTCTGATCAGAGAGCCATAGTAAACCCTAAAAAAGAAGTTTTGTTTCCCATTACAGTTGAATTTATCAACTAGATGCTTCAGATATAGCCTGGACCAAATGAAGTTCCTTTTTGTATTGAAGCCTTAACTAAGTTATACTTGGATCTGGACTTCCCTAAGAGGTTCTAGATTTTTCAGACCTTCATGCCTTCTTATGTGGAAATTCCTAAGCTAAATCCTCCATACTCTTCTGCTAAATTCTCTTGAAGGACAAGACATATAATTTCAATGTTGACTTTCATTCTTGGATAATTTACCGATGAGTATACTGATGTTGTAGTGCTTGGTTTCTTGTTTACTTTTACACCTGGTCAGTCTCTTGCTACCATCTTTAATTTTTCCCAATATATTGCTGACAGTATCCATGATAAATTGGTCAAAATGCCTTCTGAAGGTGTATTCAAATACTCTTAATTCCTATTTCACATGTTCCTATATTTTTAGTCTGAGAATTTTAATATAAGCCTTCAAAAGCTTGATGTGGAAGGAAATCCACAATCAAGCATATTTTGGACTTCCTTGATAAGGAAAGATTCAAATGAGTTCACCTATTTAGATTTTACAGATTCCTTCATCCATCGCTTGGTAAATTTTCTAAACAGCAGTGTGCTGCCCAGAATTAGTAATGAAATCACGAAGGTTTTGCAATTTTCTGAGCATAACAAGATAGGTGATTGGTACTTGTACCAAAATCACACTGAAATAAGAGTTTATGGATCAATTCTTATCCCTTATAAACTGCCCAAATGCCTCCCTATGAGGTTATTTTCCCTGGAATACATAAGGTAGATTATAAATTTAGATGCTATGATTTTCTTAATAGCAAAGAAGAAAAGACAGTTCAAGTTGAAGAACCAGGTTGGCCCATTTATTTGTAATAATAGAGAAGCAGGTCTAGAAGCAGAAAAAAATTGCAGGAGTTCAAATTCAGTCCTAGTTTCCTTTGGTATTATGATCCCCTTGGTGTTATTAGTAAAATGAGAGTTAAATGAAAATTAAGTCCATATGTACATGAAAAGAAACCAGAGATTGAGAAACTCTCAAACCAATCTGAATGGTTAGAGAATACATTGGTAGAGGCAGAGAAGCAAAGTGATACTAGTCAAATTTTGCAAACTCCAACCCAAGAAGGCAGAAATGTGAAAATAAATAGGGAGGAAGGATCTTATACAACTGAGACTACAACAGAGAATAAATTCAAATTAAGATACAATAAAAAGCCAAAGCTAAATCCCGCCAATAAAGAAAAGGAAACAGTAAAGGTGATTGATACAAAAATTGTAGAAAAAGACAATGCACCTCCTACAAGGATTGAAGAGGAATAACAACCCACAACTTCTAAGACATAGCTAATTCAGAAACAACACTGTATAGAATTTTCTTCATCCAAGAAAATAGTAGAAAAGGATATGGATATCAAAGAAAGATACAAGGAAATCAAAGCCAAAAATGAAGAAATAAAAAATGAAATATATTCTCAGGATCTAAAGCAAACTCCTAGCATTTAGAATAGGCTACTTTCAGCCTTTGACTACAAAAATAAAAAGATGATGATGACAGTTATTCAGCCTAGAGTTCAAACTCCTAAATCATCCTCTGATTACAAAAGGATAGATTTTGAAGTTCCAGTCCAGTATATTCATCCTCTGGATCAAATAATATTTCATAAGCAGGTAGGGAGATGATTTATTATACAATGACCACCAAGGCCATGAGTGCACATACACTTCAAAACACTCTGGTAAATTGACAGCAACAAAATGGAATTTGGGCCCCCCCAAGGAGATCTGGTCTCTATTGTAGCTCTGTCAGCATTTTCCCTCGAATTAACTCAGTTCATTCCACGTAGTCTTCCTCAACTCCTCTATAATTTTATTTATCAATTTCAGATAAATTGACAAATAAATACATTAAGAAAACTTGGGAAAATTTAAATGTATCCTCGAACTTTAATTCTATCGCCGAACCTTAGAACTAAGGTTATCACCCTTCAGAATCTTATTTTAATAACCCAGCGCATTATAAATAAACACTTATAACAACTTAGGCCTCGGGCCCACCTATACAGTCAACGGAATTCAATGTAATTCAACGTCCATACCTTGGCCTATCCTCCGAGCTCTTTTGAGAGTGATCACCGTTCGATGAGCCGGCCTCAGATCGGACGGCGTACGTCAATATCGCGCTAATTCGCCGTCAAAAGTTAACACACAATGAGGGAGTGATGAGGCGGTATTTTCCCATCGACATGGCGGATTTTTACAGGATCGCTTGGCTTTGGGTGGTTTCCCTTCTGTACCAAAAGCGGTGCGATAAAAAATGCTCCGGTTTTTGAACAGTGATTGACTATAGGTTGAACCAGGGTTAACGCCTTCCTTTCTAATTGCTCCGGTTCACTAACTCAGGTTCGAATCTTGGACCACACTCTCAGTTCACAATAAAACAAAATTATTTCTCTATAAGCGGGGGTTTCACAACCAGATCTTACGGGAAAACATCCTTACAAATTCATTCTCAGAGGTGGTTTGGACACAATGTAAGTCTGTTACAAGGACTGAATACATTCGACTGCGGCTTCTTTCGGGGTTTTATTTCAACAGAGCTTATTCCGACAATTTAAGAGAAATCTACGATCAACAATGGACAGAGAGACATGTGGAGATTACACGGCAATTCTATTCAACAGTTATACACAGAACGGTGTTTCAACCACCTTGCAATTAAAAAAATTCCCTCACAAAAATCAATTCAAATACAAATTAATAATCAACAAGCACTGAAATTTATTCAATAGGAAGCAGTTGCTTAACACTCAGATTTTACTGCAGAAATCTCCTCCCTTCAATACATCCGGGGGATACAATTTATATGTATTATTATGTGTCTCTTCGGTTCCTCTGTAAGGACCATTTCTATTCTAACAAAACCTAATTACATTATTCGAATAACTGAACAGGACAGATGGACTGAACCAAAAATATTTGACTTCAACTGACTCTAACTGATCTAAATGCAACAGACAGCTAAGGTATTAACACCTTGCTGCTACAATTCGAATGATTCTGATCCCTCCTAGCCACAACATGTGGAAAAAAATTCCTACATTGCTGGCTAGTGTCTAATGCCCCTACATCAGACTCCTGAGGGAACTTTTCTTCATGGACTCCTATCCATGAGCTCCTCCAATGATCTGCCTATCTTCTGCAACATTCCTTCAGTCATCCAAGTTGCATCTTCCTCTGGCTGGTCCTTCCATTTGATTAAGTACTGAAAGTACTCTTGTCCTCTGGTCTTTCTGAACACTCTTTTGTCCAATATCTTCTCTGACTGCAGTGGTTGTGCTGGAGGTAGCTGCTTTTCCCACTCAATTTGTTCCTTGTCTGTTGGTCCCTCTTCTGCACCATCATCTTCATACTTGTAAAAATCTGCAACATTAAAAATGGGAGATATTCCAACATCAGGAGGCAATTCAATCTCATAAGCATTAGTAGAAAACTTTCTAAGTATCTTGCATGGCCCAATATTTTTGAACTTCAGTTTTTTATACTGCTTCTTTGGGAATCTCTCCTTTCTCAAGTGCGCCAAAACCAGATCTCCTACTTCAAAATGGACTTCTCTTCTGCTCAAGTCTGCTCTGCCTTTGTATTTGATGCTACTACCTTGTAGCTTCTGTTTCACTTGTTCATGTATGGCTTGGATTTCTGAAGCAAATTCCTCACCATCAGCACTCCTCAGTTCTACCTTTCCCATATTTCTTAACTCTGATATTCCTCTGGGGTGCATTCCATAAAAAATATGGAATGGACTCTACCCTGTGCTTCTGTTTGGTGAGTCATTATATGCATATTCTGCCTGAGGCAAAATATGATCCCACTGCTTGGGATGCTCTCCTGCAAGACTTCTCAACAAATTTTCCAAACTCCTATTTACTACCTCAGTCTATCCATCAGTCTGAGGATGATAAGCTGAGCTGAAACTCAGTTTGGTACCAAGTTTCTTCCACAATGTCCTCCAAAAATGGCCCACAAATCTGGTGTCTCTGTCTGAAACAATACTCTTGGGAAACCCATGCAACCTAACAACTTCTTTGGAAAACAAGTTAGCAACATGGGTGGCATCACTAGTTTTATAACATGGAATAAAATGTGCCATTTTGGAAAATCCGTCCACTACAACAAAGACTGCATCATTCCCTCTCCGAGTCTTGGGCAATCCTATAACAAAATCCATACTCACCATGTCCCAAGGCCTATCTGGAATAGGAAAGGAAGTGTACAATCCTGCATTCTGGCTCCTTCCTTTGGCATATTGACATATTTTGCAATTTTTCACAAACTTGTCCACTTCTGCTCTCATCTTGGGCCAATAATAGAATTGACTCAGTTGCTCATAAGTTTTCTCAGTACCAAAGTGTCCAACAAGTCCACCACTATGCTTCTCCTTGATCAAATTTTCTCTCATGGAACATTTTGGTACACATAGTTGGTTTCTTCTGAATAGTAAGTCCTCCTGCAGGAAATAATCCAGCCACTGGCTTCTATCTGTTAGAACAGGGTTACAACATGCCTCAAATGCTTCCTTAAAATCTGAATCTGTTTTATACAATTCTTTGAGAAAATCAAATCCTACAACTTCAAAATTGGTTTCTTGAACAAGCATGTGCCTCCTACTCAAAGCAGCAACTACTTTATTTGCTTGGCCACTTATATGTTTCAGAACAAAGTTAAAAATTTGGAGATACTCAACCCATTTGGCATGCTTATGATTTAACTTGGGCTGTTGTACAATGTATTGCAAAGCATGATTGTCAGAGTATAATACAAATTCTTTGGACATTAAGTAATGCCTCCATTTTTTCAATGCCTAAACAACTTCATAGAATTCCTTCTCATAAGAGGAATACTTCCTTCTGGTTTCATTCAAATTTTCACTAAAATAAGCTACAGGCCTATCATCCTGACTCAGCACAGCCCCAATGGCTTTTCCACTGGCATCACACTTCACTTGAAATGGTTTAGCAAAATAAGGCAGAATCAAAACAGGCTTTTCAGTTATCTTTTACTTCAAAAGTTTAAAGTTTCTTTCTGCTTCAGAAGTCCATTTAAATGGTTGTTTGCTCTTTTTAATTGTCTCAATGATGGGTGCATTAATCTTACTGAAGTTTCTTATGAACTTCCTGTAAAAACTGGCAAGTTCATGAAAACTTCTTACCTCTAAAACATTTATGGGTGAAGGTCACTCCACAATTGCCTTAACCTTTTCTGGGTCCATCTTCAATCCTTCTACAAAGACAACAAAGCCCAGATACACCAACTCTTCCTTCATGAATGAGCATTTCTTTAAGTTTATCAGCAGTTTCTCTTGGTGTAGCTTCTTCAAGACATAATTAATATGCCTTAGATGTTCTTCTTTGGTTTTGCTGAAAACTAATATATCATCCAGATACACTATTACAAATTTACCAATGAATTATTTCAACACTTCATTCATAAGTCTCATGAAAGTTCTAGGTGCATTTGACAACCCAAAAGGCATGACCATCCATTCATACAGTCCTTCATTTGTTTTAAAGGCAGTTTTCCACTCATCACCTTATTTTATTCTAATATGATGATATCCACTTTTTAAATCTATCTTTGAAAAATATTTAGCACCACTCAAACAATCCATTAAATCCTCAACTCTGGGCAAAGGGAATCTATACCTGATTGTTATCTTATTGATTGCTCTGGAATCAGTACACATCCTCCAACCTCCATCTTTCTTTGGGCTCAATACTACTGGTACTGCACATGGACTCAAACTTTCTCTGATCAGTCCCTTGTCCACCAATTCCTGTACTTGTTTCCTGATTTCCTCCTTTTTTGTGGGAGTCATTCTGTAGGCTGCCTTATTTGGCAGATTTGAACCAGGGATAAAATCTATCTCATGGCTGATCTTTCTCACAGGCGGCAACTCATCAGGTAAATCATCCACAACAATGTCACAATAACTGTCTAACATCTCTTGGATTTCTATTGGCAAATCAGAAATATTTGTAGAAGTAAGAACTACCTTAGGCTTGCAAACTAAAGCAAATCTTACGTCTTTTTCTTCAATCTGCTGTAGATATTCCTTCCCTCTCAGCAACAAGGTCTTTGGATCAACCACTCTACTTGATGGCTCTCCTTCTTCCATGGGTATCAATGTATGATGTACCCCATATTTGAAGAACTTCTAAGTGTTATTCTTGCCATCATGCACTGCTGCTCTGTCAAACTACCAAGGTCTGCCCAACAGTATGTGACACACATCCATGGGCATCACATCACACAGGACTTTGTCTTTATAGTTGCCAATTTGCAGCTCTATCTCACACTATTCTTTTACAATCAGCTGTTGCCCTTTATGCAGCTAGGACACCCTGTAGGGAGTTGGATGCTCCCTTGTCTTCACCTTCAACTTGTCTATCACCTCAGTGGAAACCAGATTGTCTGTGTTGCCACTATCAATGACTAGCTAGCAGCATTTCCCTTGGAATTTGCATATTCTCCTAAACAAAGTCTTCCTTTGTGCAGGCTCAGTGACCTCTTTGGCTTGTTTCAACAGGACCTTATTAACCACCAAGGACTATCCCCTCTCTGGTAGAATTTCTTCTTCAATTGCTGCCTCTTCTCCAGCCTGGGCAAGAACAATATTCCTTGGACCAACACCCACATTCTTTGGGCACTCATAGTGCTTATGTCCCACTTGATGGCATCTATAGCACCTCAATTCTCTACCTCTGCCTCTGCCTCCTCTTCCTCTGTAAGAACCCCTTCTGCCTCTTGCATCACCCTCAGTAGATGCATTATGAGGTGAGCTACTGTTAGCTCCATCTCTAGGTGTAGTAGGCTTTCCTCTACCACCTTGACTTCCCTTTCCATAGAAAGTACCTCTCCCTTTGGTAGACTGCTTCCTCAGGAGTTTCTCCTTTACTTTCAAGGCCATCTAATAGGCCTCTTCAACTGTCTTAGGAGACAGAAGACTAATTTCATCTTGGATCTCTAGCTTGAGACCATTCACATATCTGGCAGTCTTCTCTGGTGTGTCCTGAAACTGCCCAGCTCTTATACTTACTCTGTAGAATTCTTCTGTGTATTCCTTTACTATCAGCAACCTCTGTCTTAGGTTCTGCATTTACCTAAAAAATGTTAGCTGATAATCACTAGGAAAGAATTTACCTTTTAACTTAGCCATCATTCTGGTCCAGCTTTTGATAGGCTACTTGCTAACTCTCCTTCTTTCTGCTTGCACCCCATCCCAGCAAAGTGCAACATGTCCCTTCAGCTTTGTTACTGCAAAATTGACCTTCTTGTCTTCGCTCGTTTCTTCATAGTCAAAGCACTTGTTCATTTCATTAATCCAGTCCACCAGCTCCTCTGGATTCAGTCCTCCTGCAAAACTTGACACTTAAATCTTGGGCTTAACTGCAGACCCCAGAACAGTTCTGAGGAGCCTCATGTCAGGAGGAATCTCAGAAATTTCTCCAGCTTCTTCTATCTCAGGTTCACTGATGTCTTTATGATCTCTGGGCTATCTTCGCTCCATGGCATCCATTCTGGCTTCGAACCTCTACAAGGTCTCCAACACTTCTGCATTGGCAATGGGTCCGCCTCTCCTTCTGCCAACACCTCTACCAACTCGGATTTCCATGTTAATTCTCTGTAAAAACAACTCAAAAACAACTCTGATACCATAATTGACAGCAACAAAATTGAATTCAGGGCCCCCCAAGGAGAGTTGGTCTCTATTATAGCTCTGTCAGCTTTTTCCCTCAAATTAACTCAGTTCATTCCATGTAGTCTTCCTCAACTCCTCTATAATTTCATTTATCAATTTCAGAGAAATTGAAAAATAAATACATTAAGAAAACTTGGGAAAATTTAAATGTATCCCCGAACTTTAATTCTATCATCGAACCTTATAATTAAGGTTATCACCCTTCAGAATCTTATTTTAATAACACAACGCATTATAAATAAACACTTATAACAACTTAGGCCTCGGGCCCACCTATACAGTCGATGGAATTGAATGTAATTCAACGTCCATACCTTGCCTTATCCTTCGAGCTCTTTTGAGAGCGATCACCGTTCAATGAGCCGGCCTCAGATCGAACAGCGTACGTCAATATCGTGCTGACTTTGCCATCGACAGTTAACACACGATGAGGGAGTGATGAAGCGGTATTGTCCCGTCGATGTGGCATATTTTTACAAGATCGCTTGGCTTTGGGTGGTTTCCCTTCTGTACCAAAAGCGGTGTGATTAAAACTACTCCAGTTTTTTAATAGTGATTGACTGTAGGTTGAACCAGGGTTAACGCCTTCCTTTCTAATTGCTCCGGTTCACTAACTCAGGTTCGAATCTTGGATCACACTCTCAGTTCACAATAAAACAAACTTATTTCTCTATAAGCGGGGGTTTCACAACCAGAGCTTACGGGAAAACATCCTTACGAATTCATTCTCAGAGGCGGTTTGGACACAATGTAAGTCTGTTACAAGGACTGAATACATTCGATTGCGGCTTCTTCTGGGGATTTATTTCAACAAAGCTTATTCCGAAAATTTAAGAGAAATCTACGATCAACAATGGACAGAGATACGTGCGGAGATTACACAACAATTCTATTCAACAGTTATACACAGAATGGTGTTTCAACCACCTCGCAATTAAAAAAATTCCCTCACAAAAATCAATTCAAAGACAAATTGATAATCAACAAGCACTGAAATTTATTCAACATGAAGCAGTTTCTTAACACTCAGATTTTACTGCAGAAATCTCCTCCCTTCAATACATCCGGGGGATACAATTTATATGTATTATTATGTGTCTCTTTGGTCCCTCTGTAAGGACCGTTTCTATTCTAACAAAACCTAATTACATTATTCGAATAACTGAACAGGACAGATGGACTGAACCAAAACTATTCGACTTCTACTGACTCTAACTGATCTAAATGCAACATACAGCTAAGGTATTGACACCTTGCTGCTACAATTCGAATGATTCTAATCCCTCCTAGCCACAACATGTGGACAAAACTTCCTACATTGTTGGCTAGTGTCTAATGCCCCTGCATCATAAATGTAAGAGATCAGCTCAAATTGGATAAAAAATCTACATATGCAAAGGAAACCAAAATCAAATCATTGGAAGAACTAGTGATTGAAGTAGGATATGATCCTCAAAATATAAAATATGTAGAGGAATTTATCAAAAAGAAAAATGCAGACATTTCTCACTTAAGAAACAATTGAAGCTGCCCCCTACAGAACATCCTCAAGCCAAGGAGGTCTTACAAGAAACCAATAAAAAATATGAGATGATGAGTCTCATTTTACAGTTAACAACTCAGATAAATGAAATGGAAATTGAAAATGGACAAGTTGGTCTAGGAGAACGAAGCCAACAAAGCAGAGGAAATTCCTGCCATATCATCCCTGTAGTTACAACTGCTATACCTTCTACTTTGGTAGAATCACTGGCTCCTAATGTCCTAATGGCCACAACCCTTCCAGTTACTTCATCTACAAGTTTAGCCACAAAATCTTCAACAACAACAACACAACACTCAGATGAAGCAAGAAAAATAGTAAAGGCAATGAAATATATGCCTATTCAAACCAATGAGATAAAAAAATTAAAAGAACAGATTAAAAATCTTGAAGATGCAAAGAAACTTTCTCAAATAAATGCCAAGAATGAAGAACATAAAGCCAATAGATTGAATGAGCAACTAAAAAAATTGGAAAAAGAACTAACTCTTAAGGAACCAATGGAACATGTCAAGTAGCAGTTATGGTCCAATATTATTGAAGCAGACAATGATATTTGGCCATGCATACAAGTCATATATGAGCAAAAAGACTTGGTTAAATCAGTAAGAAAAGCAATCCAGAAGACAAAAGAAGAGCTTGGTAAGAAACCAGAAGAAGCTCTAGAAATCATCAAGTTTCTTAATTCTAAAAATATACAAGAGATGGAAGAAATTTTAATTAATGATAGAACAGAGACCATCCTAGAAGTTAGGAAGGTAATCTCTACGAAGAATCTAATGATACAGTTAGAGGAAAAATGCCAGAACATGGAGATTGCTATCACAAGGTTCATGACCAATTTTGATGTTCTAAGGCAAAAAGGCCTTCCCAATGCTCTAGTGATTAATGATAGATTAATGAAGAAAGATGATTATGATAAAAAGATAAGAGAATTTGCCAAGGAACAAGTAAAAAATTCATCCTTGCAGGGAATCCCAATAGGGAAGGTGCTCTACAAACATGTTGAGAATTTGATTTACTTACAGCATGAAGTAAAACACTTATTTATGAACAAACCAACATTCTCAAAGTATACTGAAGTTGATGAAAACTTCAGAAAGATGATGAAGATAAAACTACCAGAGACAGAATTCTACGAAAAATTGACTGATCTGCTATAAAATCAAATTGCAGAGCAGTGAAAATAAAAAACAGAGTTTGTTGTTTTAACATCAACATTTACAGTTTTACAGTGAAAGAGTATCAGGATAAAGAGAATAAGATGAAAGTGTATCAGTTGAAAGGTTAAGGTCAAAATCTGAGCAACATTCAATCTACCAGCGTGAAAGACACCTCATTTTTCAGCTGCAACCTTCATTGAACAACAAAGAGATAAAGCAGTGACAAAATCAAGACAACAAACCATTTATTTCAATAAAAAAAGGACATCTAGCATTAGTTAGGTAGCTGTCACTATCTTCTTGCATGAAGATATTTCTTTTCCATAAATAATTCGTAAGTTTATTCTAGGATATTTTGTATGAGTTATTGTATAAATACTTCTCATTTGGAAGCATTGAGTGTGGATGAATTGCTGAACATTTATGTAGTCGTACTATTCTGAACCTAAGGATTTTTTGTACCAATTTCAAGTCAACAGACTGAATTAAGGAAATAAAGCATCATATTACAGGATTCATGTGTTGAGCTATTACAGTGAAGTATTTTCACTTGTTACTTTGTCAATTTCTTATTTTTTCCATCACTACTTGAATGTGTTCTAAATCTAAACTATAAATTAGGAATTTTTATTTCAGAATATGTTAAAAGCACTCCGTTTTGACTGAATATCATTTATATGTTTTCTATTGATAGTTAGATTAGGGAATGTTATGAAACCAGCTCCAAAAATAGAACATAAGAGAGATCAACGCCTTAGAAATCAGCCACTTTGAGGGAGCAACCTCCAATACATTACATAAATGAAAAATTATTGGATGATACAAATGACAAAACCTTTGTCTATATATAGGGGTCCATGGGATCAAAATATAATCCTGGCCACCCTAACAATAATAATGTAAGGGAACAATAATAAAAATATGGGGGTTACAGGGGCACAACAATAACAATAAGGGGGCTACACTAAAAAAAATAGTGGACGACACTAGTAAGATGGGGACCTAACATGCCCCTCTCCTTCAAACAAGTGTTGTCCTCAAAGCTTGAGTAGCTCTGGATGCTTCTGTATAAAATTCTCATCCTCCCATGTAGAATCTTTAGTGGGTAAATTCTTCCACTTGATGAGATACTCTGAAATTGATCGATTTTGTAGCTATCGAGTTCTTGTTTCCATGACTGCTTCAGGTTCCAATATGATTTTCCCCTCCTCATCAAGTTCTGGAAATATTGTTTGAATTGGAAGTTTGTCACCTATAAACTTCTTTAAGCGTGAAACATGGAAAACTGGATGCACTCGCAAAGTAGAAGGAAGCTCCAATTTGTATGCCATAGTACCAATATTTTGCAACACCTTGTAAGGAACATAGTATTTTGGCGATAATTTATTATCCTTCTTAGCTTGCTTGAGGGACATTTTTTTGTATGGTTGTAGCCATAAAAATACCCAATCTCCTACATCAAAAATTCTCTCATTTCGATGTTGATCTGCCTGTTGTTTCATTCAATTTTGTGCCAAATTGGAGTTATCCTTTAAGAGTTGGAGAACTTGCTATTGATGCTCGATGTGATCTTCCACTGCTTGCACCTTAGAATTTTTTCTTAAAGATGATGTGATGGACGCTGGATGATATCCATAAAGTGCCATAAATGGGGTCATTTTTGTTGTAGTATGGAAGGAAATGTTATACCACCATTCCGCCAGAGGTAACCACTTGATCCATTGTGTTTGTTTATCAAATATAAAACAAATAAGATATCCTTCCAAACATTTTTTCACTATCTCAGTTTGACCATTAGATTGAGGATGATAAGATGAGCTATGAGCTAGTTGAGTACCCAAACAAGAAAATAATTTTGTCCAAAAATTTCCAGTAAAAATGGGATATATGTTGCTTACCATAATCTTTTGGTTTCCATGTAGCTTTTTAATTATTTCCATAAATGCAATAGCAATTGTACTTGCTTTAAATGGATGAGATAATGCACAAAACTGTGCATACTTGGTAAGTCTATCAATTACCACCATGATGACACTCTTTCCTTCAGACTTAGTTAAACCTGTGATAAAATCCACCGAAATCTCCTCCAAACGTTGACTTGGAATGGATAATGGCTGTAGAAGACTCGGGGCCTTAATTGTCTTAACTTTATTTTGCTGGCAAATCAAACATTTTGCCACAAACTTTTGAATATCAGATTTAAGGCCATCCCAAAAAAATTATTTCTTCACCCTGTGGTAAGTTTTTAAAAATCCCGAGTGTCATCCTAAAGGAGAAGTGTGCAATTCCAAAAGAATATTTTGTTTTATTTGGAAATTCTTACAAAGATATAAGCGATTTTTGTACCATAAGGAATCATTTTTCCAACTAAATGTGTCAGATGTACTAGGATCTTGCTTCAAATTTTGAATGATTGTCCACAATTCTTCGTCCTTCTTCCATTCATCTCTTTCTTTGGTTATCCAATCTGGTTGGATAATAGAAATTTCACAAAGCAATGCTTCCACCTCTTCATCCTTTCTTGAGAGTGCATCTGCAACAACGTTTAGCTTCCCTTTTTTGTAGATGATTTCAAAGTCATAAACCAACATCTTTGTGACCCATTTTTGCTGCTCTTCTGAAGATAGTCTTTGTTCGAAAAAAAATTTAAGACTATCATGATCAGTTTTTACCTTGAAGTGGCTTCCCATTAGGTAAGGTCGCCATTTCTTTAGTGCATGTAGTATTGCCAACATTTCCTTCTCATAAATAGCTTTCTGTAAATACTTTCCTTTGATTGGATGACTTTAAAAAGAAATGGGTCTTCCTTCTTGCATTAACATAGCACCAATTCCATTTCCTAAGGCATCACATTCCATAATAAAGGTTTTTGTGAAGTCTAGAATACCTAAGATCGGTCCTAGGAACATTTCCTCTTTAAGATGTTCAAAGGCCTTACTTGCTTCAGGAGTCCATGAAAATGCATATTTATTCAACAATGTTGTTAGAGGTGTTGCTATTCTCCCATAATTCTTAACAAACTTGCGATAATACCTTGTTAACCCGAGAAATCCTCACAACTGCTTTATGGTTGTCGGGACTTTCGATTCCTTAATGGATTTAGTTTTGTTAGGGTCTACCTTAACACCCTCATGAGATACAATATGACCCATATATTCCACCTCTTGTACTCCAAAGAAACATTTGAATTTTTTTGCATATAATTGTTTCTCCTCCAATAGTTTGAGCACCCTGTCAACATGTTGAACATGATCCTTCCAAGAACTGTTGTAGATTAGTATGTCATCAAAAAATACTAGCACAAATTTTCTAAGAAAGGGTTTGAAAATGGAATTCATCAACCCTTGAAATGTAGAAGGTGCATTGGTAAGGCCAAAAGGCATGACCAAAAATTCATAATTAGCCTCATGAGTTTGAAATGTTGTTTTCAGAATATCTTCAGTCTTCATTCTAATTTGATGATATCCTGAATGAAGATCCAACTTGGTAAAATACATAGCGCCATGTAATTCATCCAATAATTCATCAATCACAGGAATGGGAAATTTATCTTTAATAGTGAGCTTATTGAGCTCCCTATAATCCAGACACATGTGCCATGATCCATCCTTCTTGTGCACCAATACTACTGGAGTAGAGAAAGAACTTTGACTAGGTTGAGTTATACTAGCTTCTAACATTTTTGCAATCATACGTTCAATTTCACTCTTTTGGACATAAGGATATTTGTAAGGCCTGATGTTTGGAGGAACACTTCCTAGAATCAAATGAATAGCATGATCATGATCACGAATAGGTGGGAGTCCTTTGGGAGTATAAAACACCTTGGAATGGTTTTCCAAGACTTTTTTGAGATCTGGAGAAATAGATGATTTTGATGTTGGAACATCTAGTGAGAATAATTGTGCAATTACACCTCGTTGTTATTTCTTCATAGGCTTTGTGATGCAGGAGAATTAGCTCCGAAAAACACCTTGTATTTTATCTAAGCTAGGGGGTTTCATGTTTTGAAGAAATATGTAAATATTAATATTATTTTGAGTGATTAATTAATTAGAAATTGTAAATGTGAGAGAAATTAGTTTCTAGATTATTTAGAATTAATGAGGGAGCCTAAGTTGGAATTAGTTTCTATCTTTTAGGGATGTTGAGAGATTTAGGGATTTGTTGAGATATTTTAGTGGTGTTGAGATATTAAGGGGATTGAGCATTTAATTATATCATTTTTTAAATTTTATAAATAGGAGGGGGTTTTGAGAGAAAAATACATTGAGATTGTGAGTAAGTAAGGGTAAGAGTGATTGAGAGTAGGCTTGAACAGCCAAGGTTGTAAGCCTCTGGCAATTTGTAAGGGCCGAGAACATTGAATATTTGGCCAAGAAAATAAGTTTGTAAGTATGTTCATTTTATGAAAGTGTGATTTTGAGTTATACGCCTTAATTTGGTCAATTCATGTATGGGTCAATTACTGTGTTAAGAGTGAATTTGCTGGTTAATTAGTGCATTAATTCCTGTGGAATGATAATTGTGGGCGCATGGATAAATTGTAATATGGGAATATTATAGGCAAGGATTACCAATATTAATTAATGAACCTTCAAAGGAAACACTGAAGTCGATTTTCAGATATTGGATATCTAGTATCATAGTTATAAACCCATAGAATATTGTGAATTGGGTGAGTATTGTTGGATGGATTTTGTGAAAATCTGCTTGATTTAAATAAGTCCTGAGTTATTTCTGAAAGAAGCTATGAAATATGTCTTTGCACACATTGAAGGAATCGATATCATCAAATATCGATATCATATTTGATAATTGAATGTGTCTTAAAGAACGCAGATGAATGTCAATTGAATAGGGTTGGCACATCAACTTTATGGAAGGCGCTGAGCAGGGTATGAACATGTGTGAATTGTGCTGAAACTGTGTTTTATACAGCGTGGAAAAGTGTTGAAACTGTGTTTTAATCAGTGTGGAATCAAATTGAAAGTATGTTTGCTGAATGAGGAAATCGACTTTTATGGATCTGTTGGTTCTGTTGAGTGAACAAAATTTGAATATAGTAAGGGCACTTTATACATATGATGTTGTTTAAATTCAATGCAGAGTTTGTTTGTTTAAATCCAATGCATAGTTATTGCACAAAGAAGACTGAAGAACGGTCTAAAAACGCAGAGATCTGTTTTATACTCTGTTTATTAATCGATTGAAATTGCAGGAAGGGGTTGTGCTCTATCGATGGAATATAGCAAAGAAATTGAAATTTATGAGGTTAATTCGGAGCAGACCAAGAATCTTTTCAGATAAAAGCGTTGTGAAATTAAAGGGCTGCGTTTCATGTTTGAATGTTTATAAGTTGCAGGATGGATCGATCAAATGACCAGCAGACCTTCGTTGATGGTAAATGAATTTGCGCGGATAAGAATGGTTTCTTATAATGCTGTTGGGTGAAATCAGCGTTGAAGTTTGATAAAATGCAAGTCTACGTGTAGTGTGCAGGCATAATGAAATGTTCAGAGGTAAATGATTATAAGCGTTGGCAGAGTAGCAGACTCTGTGAAAGATCGATTGCATAAATCGATTTTGTTTTGTGAATTTCCATACAAGGAAAGAGGCTAAATTGCGCTGAGGAATGGAGTTCATTCCTGGTCAAAAACGCAGATATAAAGGTATGAAAATTGGATTCATTTGTTTGGATTGTGTGGTCATGAGCTTGGAGTAAGGTGCTCATATAGATTGCAATTTTAAGTCCAAAGAGTGTTATTAAATTGCAATGAATTTTGTAAACATGAAACATGGGAAATTGTAGTGCATGGTATTGAATTATGAAGACTGTGGCATGTAATGTGAAAAAAACGAAGGGCGCATTTAGTTGACTGACTTTCAAATTGGGCTTGACAATGGAATGTATAATTCCATACAATTGGAGTTTGAATAAACAATGTTAAGTTGTTAAGAAAACTCAAGGGCGCATTTGACTTTTGATTGAATCCAACACATGCAGGAAGAAATTGTGATGGTGTATAAACACATGAGAATGTTTGTGATGAAATGAATGAGGGAATTAAGGCCTTGGTATGGTTTTATGAAGCAATTGAATATTGATTGATAAACAATTTGATGTTTGAGACATGATTATTGTGAAAGGGTTTTATAACTATAAATGTGAAAGAAAGCTTCCACATAAAGAGTGAATATGAAAGAGATTGAGATTAGGAGTTGGGAAAAACTGAGCATGTATGTTTATAAGCATAGACAAGTGAAGCTTGGGAGTGCAGGCTATGAAATTGCATCATTTTTGGTATCAGAGCCGGAATGCTCTATTGAAATGTTTATTTTCTGAATGATGACAAGAAGGTTTTGTTGAATTGAAATGTATTTTTGTTGAATGACTGAAAGGAATATCAGATTTCTAAATCTGATATGCAAACTACACAAGTGAACAGGATTGCAGGGAGGAAAGGATCATGCAAGATCTTAAGAGGTGAGATGATTTTTCTAATTTGAAATTTGTAAATGCAGTTTATGGTTGCAGAGAAGATGGCAGTGAACCTGGCATTCAGCTAAAGACTGGATAGGGAGGACAATTGCAGTGTCCTGAAGAAGAAGGTGAGTTGAAGAGATATCCCAGAGAGAGAGCAGAGGAAAGTGCTCAAAAGGTTCCAGAGGCAGTGAACCAAGTACTTACCAAAAGACTGAATGAGGAGAGCTTGGTGAGGTAAGGGGCAGCAAGGGAGATTGCTGTCGAAGAGGCTAGTGCAACTCGTGATGAGTGAGAAACTCATGGAGAAGATGATCATGGAGGATCAAAGAAGAGGTTCAAAGGAATGCCACAGAGGTGAGATGACTGATGAAGTCAGAGAAAGAGAGATTGCAGTAATAAAGGTACAATTGCAGGTACTGGAAGAATGGATGCAAGAGCAGGAAAATCAGAATAGAGGTTGGATCTTTCCACTGAAGGGAAAGAGAGTGATTTGGCGACAATTGCAGAGGAGGTTGAGGCAAATTGTGATTGCCTTGTTGAAAAAGGAACTTAGAGTTCTTGAGCCAGAGTTGGAATTTGAAGATTCCACATACAGATTTGTTCAGAGGGGAGTGCTTGAGGAAGCAGTCAAGACTGAAAAGTCTTGTGGTTTTAAAACTGATGAGTTGTGTGTGTTTGCAGGTACAGTACAGGGAGATGAGAAAGCTTTAGAGTTTGTTCAGGAGAGAGAAGAGTTGAATCTGAAGGTTGTTCAGATTGATGCTGAGATAGAAAGATCTCAGAAGGGAATGAAGACAGAGGAAGCAGAAAATGATAAGTACTCTGAAAAAGAAAGCAGTGATGCTTTTGCTGTTACAGTACAAGAGAAAATTCTTGTGGATGCTGAAGAAGAGAAGCAGTCTGAAGCACAGATAAAGGAAGTAACAGCTGATACTGTTGAACATTTTGTGCAAATTAAAAGTTTAGGTATGAATGCAGGTGATGATGATATGCTTCAGCAATGCTACAGAGAAATTGCATTGCTAGAATATTTGTTGAAGAATTCAGAGTATGACAGGGAGATGGCAGACGAAAGAGTTCAGTACAGTGGACGAGAGCAGAACAACATCTTGGAGACAGATGGAAAGAAGGCGAGACTAGCTGACAGTCTCATGGTGAATACAAATCAGCATACTGATATGCTGACAGAGAAGTTGGGAAGGAACTCAGAGCAGCATACGGAATTGTTGCCAGAGAAAGCTGAGGAGAAAGACAGTGAAGATTTTCTGAGTCCTGAAGAAGACTTGGAGCTGCGGATGACTGAACCAACAAGTGAGACCATTGGGTCTTGTGATTTTGATGCTGACAATGTGATTGTGTTTACAGGTGATACAAAGGACAATTCATCACTTGGAATTGTCTTGGAAGAAGGAGAACAGTTGCAGAAAGAAGAAGAGACAATTATGTCTCATAAGCAGAGACTTGTTACCATGAGTGACAAGAAAGAGTTGGCTTCTCTATATAGCCAAGAGAAGACTGGTGGACAAAATTTTGGAGCTGCTACAGTGTTAGAAGATGAGGCTACAGTATTTGAAGAACTTGATTTGATCAATCAAGATGATGATGGACAATTTCTGAAGATTGTCGAAGGGGAAGATGGAGATTATGCTGGAGTTAATTTGCAGCATGTTGATGAAATGCTGAAATGTTTGCTGGAAACATTTGAACCAGAGAAAAAAGTTGCAGATGAAATTGCAGATGATGAGCAAAGGAATGTTGCAGAGGGACAGGAAGTTTGGGAGGCCGCAACATGTGGAGCAACATCCATAGTGACAGCTAGAGCAACATGTTTTATTGAAGATGCTGGAAACAATCAGCAGACAGAGGATATACTGGACAAAGAAATTGAGTTGATAAGGAGGTTAATGATAAAAACATCCCAGAGAAAGACAGCAGCAAGAAAGAAAAGGAGTGACAACAAGAGGAAGACAGTAGCAGATCTTGAAGGCAAAGCAAGTGGAGCATTACAACACAAAATATGGAAACCTGGAAGACAACAACAGATAACAACAGCAGTAAAGCAATTGACAAGCAAGGAAAGATTACAAAGTAAAATATGGGCTCCAGGAGGAAATAATTATCCAGACTTATGACCAGGTGGTCATGAATTTTCTTACATGGGGAATCTGATGTAGGAGCATTAGCTCCGAAAAACACCTTGTATTTTATCTAAGCTAGGGAGTTTCATGTTTTGAAGAAATATGTAAATATTAATATTATTTTGAGTGATTAATTAATTATAAATTGTAAATGTGAGAGAAATTAGTTTCTAGATTATTTAGAATTAATGAGGGAGCCTAAGTTGGAATTAGTTTCTATCTTTTAGGGATGTTGAGAGATTTAGGGATTTGTTGAGATATTTTAGTGGTGTTGAGATATTAAGGGGATTGAGCATTTAATTAGATCATTTTTAAAATTGTATAAATAGGAGGGGGTTTTGAGAGAAAAAGACATTGAGATTGTGAGTAAGTAAGGGTAAGAGTGATTGAGAGCAGGCTTGAACAGCCAAGGCTGTAAGCCTCTGGCAATTTGTAAGGGCCGAGAACGTTGAATATTTGGCCAAGAAAATAAGTTTGTAAGTATGTTCATTTTATGAAAGTGTGATATTGAGTTATACGCCTTAATTTGGTCAATTCATGTATGGGTCAATTACTGTGTTAAGAGTGAATTTGCTGGTTAATTAGTGCATTAATTCCTGTGGAATGATAATGGTGGGCGCATGGATAAATTGTAATATGGGAACATTATAGGCAAGGATTACCAATATTAATTGATGAACCTTTAAAGGAAACATTGAAGTCAATTTTCAGATATTGGATATCTGGTATCACAGTTATAAACAAATAGAATATTGTGAATTGGGTGAGTATTGTTGGATGGATTTTGTGAAAATCTGCTTGATTTAAATAAGTCCTGAGTTATTTCTGAAAGAAGCTCTGAAATATGTCTTTGCACACATTGAAGGAATCGATATCATCAAATATCGATATCATATTTGATAATTGAATGTGTCTTAAAGAACGCAAATGAATTTCAATTGAATAGGGTTGGCACATCAACTTTATGGAAGGCGCTGAGCAGGGTATGAACATGTGTGAATTGCGCTGAAACTGTGTTTTATACAACGTGGAAAAGTGTTGAAACTGTGTTTTAATCAGCGTGGAATCAAATTGAAAGTATGTTTGCTGAATGAGGAAATCGACTTTTATGGATCTGTTGGTTCTGTTGAGTGAACAAAATTTGAATACAGTAAGGGCACTTTATACATATGATGTTGTTTAAATCCAATGCAGAGTTTGTTTGTTTAAATCCAACGCATAGTTATTGCACAAAGAAGACTGAAGAACGGTCTAAAAACGCAGAGATCTATTTTATACTCTGTTTATTAATCGATTGAAATTGCAGGAAGGGGCTGTGCTCTATCGATGGAATATAGCAAAGAAATTGAAATTTATGAGGTTAATTCGGAGCAGACCAAGAATCTTTTCAGATAAAAGCGTTGTGAAATTAAAGGGCTGCGTTTCATGTTTGAATGTTTATAAGTTGCAGGATGGATCGATCAAATGACCAGCAGACCTTCGTTGATGGTAAATGAATTTGCGCGGATAGGAATGGTTTCTTATAATGCTGTTGGGTGAAATCAGCGTTGAAGTTTGATAAAATGCAAGTCTACGTGTAGTGTGCAGGCATAATGAAATGTTCAGAGGTAAATGATTATAAGCGCTGGTAGAGTAGCAGACTCTGTGAAAGATCAATTGCATAAATCGATTTTGTTTTGTGAATTTCCATACAAGGAAAGAGGCTAAATTGCGCTGAGGAATGGAGTTCATTCCTGGTCAAAAACGCAGATATAAAGGTATGAAAACTGGATTCATTTGTTTGGATTGTGTGGTCATGAGCTTGGAGTAAGGTGCTCATATAGATTGCAATTTTAAGTCCAAAGAGTGTTATTAAATTGCAATAAATTTTGTAAACATGAAACATGAGAAATTGTAGTGCATGGTATTGAATTATGAAGACTGTGGCATGTAATGTGAAAAAAACGAAGGGCGCATTTAGTTGAATGACTTTCAAATTGGGCTTGACAATGGAATGTATAATTCCATACAATTGGAGTTTGAATAAACAATGTTAAGTTGTTAAGAAAACTCAAGGGCGCATTTGACTTTTGATTGAATCCAACACATGCAGGAAGAAATTGTGATGGTGTATAAACACATGAGAATGTTTGTGATGAAATGAATGAGGGAATTAAGGCCTTGGTATGGTTTTATGAAGCAATTGAATATTGATTGATAAACAATTTGATGTTTGAGACATGATTATTGTGAAAGGGTTTTATAACCATAAATGTGAAAGAAAGCTTCCGCATAAAGAGTGAATATGAAAGAGATTGAGATTAGGAGTTGGGCAAAACTAAGCATGTATGTTTATAAGCATAGACAAGTGAAGCTTGGGAGTGCAGGCTATGAAATTGCATCACTTTTTCATGACATTATAGCTTATTATCTCTCCCATCTTCCCTATGATACCTCGTAATTCGATTTCCTTTCCTTTCGAAAAAAATTTGAAGAAAATTTCTTGAAAATTAAAATCCACCGTCCCCAAATATTGTAACCATTGTACTCCTAGTACAACATCAACACCTCCCATTGGAATGGAAAGTGTTGGACTATTCAATACATATTCCCCCATGGCTAGCTTGATATTATGGCATTTTCCAGAGCAATTTATAGTTCCTCCATTTGCAACCATCACTTGACATTCTGGTGCTGGGTATAGGAAACAATTCAATTCCTTGGCTACCTTACAATGAATAAAATTATGGGTGCTACCCGAATCAATCAACACTATTACCTTTTTCTTCTTGATATGTCCTTCTATCTTGAGAGTTTGAGGAGTGGTAATTCCTGCCAGTGCATTACACGATATGGTCAGATTCATTTCTTCCCCTTCTATGGCTGGTTCCCGGTGTATATCCTCTTCTTGTTCATTTTCTTCTTCCTCTTCACAATATATGTAAAATAATTTCTTCTCAGCACACTTATGACCTTTAGTGTATTTGCTATCACAACTGTAGCAAAGCCATTTTGCTCTTTTTTCTTCCAATTGTTGTGGTGTCAACCTTGTAGGTTGTGGAAATCTAGATGTAGCAACACTTCCTTCTTTATAGAATAGAGTGGCAGGCTTCCTTGTCGCCATAATTTTACATTCAAATTTTCTTGCCAACCCGAATGCCTTCTCCAATGAATCAGGTTCCAGAACACGAACTTCATGTTGTATGTTATCCTTTAAAGTGCCTATGAAGAGATCAATCCTGTGTTCCTCTGGAATATCAGTTACCCTTATATTCAATTTTTGGAAGTCCTCAATGTGCTCCCCCACTAACCCCTTTTGTTTGAGATTTATCAATTGGCTAAAGAAGGTGTTGCTCTTTGTATCCTCATAATGTGCTATCATTTCCTCCGTAAAAATTGACCAAGTGACAACTTTTTTACGGGAGCAAAGCCATCGATACCATACAAATGTATTTTTTTCTAAATGTAAAGTTGCAATGCACACATTTTGTGTGTTTGCACATTATTGAGATGAAAATATTGCTCCATCTGTAGTATCCATGTTACGGGATCCTTTCCATCAAACTTACTCATATCCATCATTGGAATATGGTGGTTTTTCCATCCAACATTAGAGCTTATGAAATCATGGTTAACATTTTTTTTGTTTTCATCATGAGTTTCCTCTACTATCTTTTCGGCATTAGGAAGCATTTATTGTATCAACCTTGTCAAACATTCCATGTGTGCATTTAGATCATTCTTCATGTTTTCCATGTTGTCTTTCATTTCATCCATCTTAGATTACATGCCATCTATCTTAGCTTCCACACCTTTCTTCAAAGCTTCCATTTCATTTTTTTTTTCTCTTTGCGAGAGTGAAATTTGGTGCACTTGCTCTTGTAATTTTGATATGTCATGTCGCAATTCTTCGTATTCATGAGTCATAGTAGAGCCTTATAAAGGCTTAATTGGTGTTGAATTCATTTTAGGAGGCATTTTATAACCGAATATTGATATCCATTCTACAATATTCTTTTGGAATCAATTCAAACTGATTATTCACACAAGACTTATGCAATTTGAAGAAAAAAATACACTCCTTTTTATTGATTTTGAAGAGCTCGGTATTGAAAATAAATTATCTCTGTGATTTTAGATCTTCAAAACCTTAAATTCAGCCCTGTAGTAGCCCTTTAAAGCTTCTTTCAATTGCCATAGGTCTCACCTGATTTGGATTCTTCAAGACAAATTTATGCCCAATCTCCCATAATGACCTAATTATGGACTAGTTCAGTAGAGCGAACTTGTATGACGTGCCACGTGTACTTGTTTCCTCCTTCGGCTCTGAAATTGATACAAAGGAAACTATAGTCCGTGTACTTGCAGCCAATTTTTACATAATTCCAATTCGATGCTCAGAGTGAGAGTTATGACGATTTTCCCAGGGCCAGCTCTTTGAGATGAAATTTGGAACCCTAAAACAACACTAACTACCACAGATAATATCTCCGAAATATTACGAATAAAGCTCTAAAATTTTTCCACGACGTTCCCTAGGATTTCGACTTCGCTCTGTAAAAATTTTAGCTTCTGAACCCTCGTAGAAAACAATTTATTGCGAAAATGCCACGATGACCTGTTTAGGTTAAATTCAAGAGCCTACAAAAATCCCTAAATTCCATAGATCATATCTCCGAAAATATTTCCAACCAAGATTTGAAACTTTTCCATGACGTTCCTCAGGATTTCAGCTTCATGCTCTAAAAATTTCAGCTTCTGAACCTTCGTAGAAAAAAATTTATAGCAAAAATGCAACGATGACCTATTTGGAGCAGTGAAACCCTAGAATCCAAAGCTCTGATACCAAATGTTATGAAATTAGCTCCAAAAATAGAAGAGAAGAGAGATCAATGCCTTAAAAATCAGCCACTTTAAGGGGTCAACCTCTAATACATTACATAAATGAAAAATTCTTGGATGATACAAATAACAAAACCTCCTTCTATATATAGGGGTCCATGGGATCACAATATAATCCTAGCTGACCTAACAATAATAATGTAAGGGAATAATAACAACAATATGGGGGTTACAAAGGCACAACAATAACAGTAAGGCGCTACACTAATAAAAATAAGGGGCTACACTAGTAATATGGGGACCTAATAGGGAACCCTTAATTGCTCCTGGGTTTCGATTGACGTCTTCCTTTTCACTCATAATCTGGATTTAAGAACCCTTAATTGCTCTTTTAACTCGATCAAAAATCATTTTCACCATCAGCCTTGAAGATCTGAAGTGACTCTGCTATCTTGCCCTATAAACATTTTCCTTTGGAACTTGATCTTGATCTGACTGCTTGACACATTGACTCCATTTTCCCAATGGGATACAGATCTACATCTATCCATCTAAGTAAGTGATTTCACCACCAAATCAAATCAAAATCCAAAACCAATTTTCCCTACATAACTAGCCAAAAATTAAACACAATTAACAAAGATAAATCATATAGAGAGAGCCCTCTTTGAGCATTAGGAAGGCTAGATCCTAAGGCTTAAAAGTAGGTTTGTGGTTACCTCTAATATTATTTAAACACAAAACAAAAAATCTCACAACTTTTGAGAATTATTGGAGTGATAACAGTAAGCACCATCTCTGATGAAGCATTGAAGTTTGAAGCTTCCTTTATAGCAGCAAGATATGAAACAGTTGAAACTGCTCATGAAGCAATACATGATCTAGCAGCTAATGATCAAGAAGAGGATAAATTGATTGAAGAGTCTTTGATGATAATATCCACTAAAAACATAACAATTGAAGACAACATGTTTGTAGTAGCAGAGGTTTGTAAAACCATGGAAAAAAAGGCAGAGAAGGAAGAGGTAGAGAATAAAGCTCTCACTGAAGAGCATAATAAAGATGTTTTAACATTTTTATTTTTGAATATATAGGTACTCAAAATAGCATCGGAAGCAGAAGTTGAAAACAAGGTTGTTAATAAATTTGATGTAGATTTGAAATTCATTGAAGAATGGTTTTAGAAGCCAATTGAACAAATTGATGTGAGTCTTAAGGCAGCAGCTGGAATAAAATAATTGAATGAAATGGTGAATAATGATATTGCGAGTGCAGATTACAGGATGAAAGTAGCAATACCTGATGATGAATGTGAAGAGATAGGATTCTGCTATAAAGAAATATGGCAGAAAGAAAGTCATGAATATGAAGCACAAGAAATAGAGAAAAGAAGACAATTTGAATATGTAATGTTGTGGCAGCATTCCATGGTTGAACTAATATTTGAAGAGAAAGGTTTAGAAGACAAAATCACATTGTTTTTCAACACAAATTCAAGAAAATTCAAAGAAAAATTGAAACAACAAGAAGTAAGGATATATGGAGACTACAACAAGAAAGTGCAACAGAGAATGAAGCAATTTTGAGGATATAGAATTTGGAAGCAGAGAAAAAGAAAATGCAAAGCTGTGAAAGTTTTGAGTCATTGTAAGCCTAGCTAATACATGGACCAACATCCAGATTTGAGTGATAATTGAGTTAATTTATATTGTAAGGATAGAAGGCATAGTTAAGTGATGTTTGAGTTCTGTTGAGTCATACGGTCGTAATTGAGGGGGGATGTTAGAGTAAGCTAATTACTCCCACATGAAGAGTTTTCTATATTTAGAGAGTTGGTTAACTCAGCATTGAGAGCGTTGAGTCAAGTCGAGTTTAAGTGATAGATGAATTTAGGGAGTATGTGCATGTCAAGTTATATTAGGTGATTTGTTAGTAGAAAAGGTTTAAATACCCATCACCGAGTTCATTGTATTTAGATATTCAATGTTAATCAAGTTTGTGTGATCAATAGAGAAGAGCCGCAACTCATATGGTTTGTGTGTGTTATTAATGTGTTTATTCTCTCTTCCTTTCCAACAATTTCACCGCTGCTCTTCGATCGAAATAATAGAGCTTGGAGCTCCACTACCAATCTCACAACCATCAGAAATGCTCAAAGAACCACTACCACCGTCGAGGGAGCCTATCAGAAAACAAGATGAAGGGGTCGAATTCCCATGAAACGTCAGAGAAGGACTATGAGATTCGATCCAAGCATCAAGCGTCGAAATTTGTTCACTGCTTACTCGGCTCCTAGAATTACTGTACATACTAGAAGCCAAAATGCTAGAGCGATGGGAATAAAGCTGAATTAAACCATCACAATTTTTCGATTGCCTTTCCTTTGCTGCTTCCATGATATGCTATGCTTTTAAAGCTCAGCACGCATCAATCCAGGCCCACAGAGAATGAGAAATTGCGTTATCTAGGTCTAGGTGGAGCGCAAGTAACTTCTTAGAAAGCAAATCCAATAATCTCCTCATTCTATAGATCTCAGACCATAAAAGCACTAAGCTGGCCTTCACGAAAATTAGATTATTTCTAGAAGAATTAAGACGATGATTGATCTTAGCAAAGTTCATAATGATATATGCATCTCTGCAGCATTTTAAAAAACTTTGATCAACCATTCTATTTGAAAGATAAATTCAAAGCACTGGTTGATAAAGCTAAAAATATGATGAAATGAGTACAACTTTGTTAATGAATTTGGAGCCAAAATAATTAAGGTCATAATATACAGCTTCAAAAAGTGCCATACCAATGTAGTTATGGATATCACTCTAAAAAAAGCATGGTCGAGCTATCAAATGAGTGTTGCACACAAGTATTTTTTAGGTACTTTTCTCATGAAATGTCAAAATTGGATGATAATTATATTACGTTTATTATAATTAGTTATTATATAAAATCAAAGAATTATAGACTATATGAATTTAATAAAAAATAATGAATATAAATATATTATTTAATTTAAATATGATTTATCTCACATGATGATGTTTACATTGATTTCAACCACATATACATACATACATACATACATATATATATATATATATATATAATGAATCAATTAAAGAAAATATTAAGAATAAATCTAAATGGTTGCTTAAGAGTCATTCACAAAAATATATATTAAACACATTTTTTAAAACAAAAAACTACATCAAATAATAATGCTAACTTTTTTGGTATTTCTAAGTGATATATATTAATGAAGTGCAAAGTTTTGAAAAATATAAAAAGAAAGATAGAATGTAAAGGAGTGATTTGAAAGAACAGTTTATTAGAATAAATATGTCATGATTGGAACAAAATGGTTTTATAAAGCCAAGTATAAATATTATAGCTGTATCGAAAAGTATAAGATCTATTTATTATCAAAGGTTGTACTTAATAGGAATAAATTAAGTATTTAAAAATTTTCTCTAGTAAAAAGTATGGATAAAACCTATGGATACAATTGAATGTAATTTTCACTCATTACACTGGTCAAATAATATAAAATAAAATTTTTGTGAATGAATATGTCAATTATAAATCTATATAAAGCCACCCATATGATTTTGTGTTCTGAAAGGAAGATTTTATTTACAGATTGAAGAAGAACCTACATAGTCTCAAACTTGAAATATGAAGAAGAAATCCAAATAATTACTTAAGAGTCATTCACAAAAATATAAATTAAACAAAATTTTAAAAACAAAAGACTAGATCACAAAGTAATACTAGCTATATTTAGTAACTCAAGTAATAAATGAGTTTATTTACAGATTGAAAAAAACGCACATAACCCCAAACGTGATATATAAAGAAGAAATACAAATAATTACTTAAGAGTCATTCACAAAAATATAAATTAAACACAATTTTTAAAACAAAATACTAGGTCACAAACTAAAAATATAAATTAAACACAATTTTTAAAGCAAAAGACTAGGTCACAAAGTAGTAACTCAAGTAAAAAAATATTAATGAACTCCGAAGTATTGAAGAAAAAATAAAGAGGATCAATGTAAAGGGGTGATTTCTAAAAAGATTTTAATGCAATGAAAATAAATAGTACTTAATAATTTGATTAGGAGAAATATGTCAAGAACAAAATTAAGTATAAATTTTATGGTTTTACATATAATTAAGTTGTAAAGTGTTATTATTTGAAAACAAATCTCTTATATGCTTTGTGTCATAACCTGAAACCGTTCGATTATATGTTAGACGATTTTAAAATATATTTAATCTTTGGATAAACAGGAAAAAGTAGTTGGAAATATTTTGTTTACAATACAGTTATGAAAATTCCACTTTGTAGACTACATTCAATGAACCACGTTTCTTCTACTCTTGTTCTTTTTCAACATCCAGAATACCCAATTTTTTCTCTATGTCAAGCTCCTCCTCTTTACTGCTGTCCCCTGTGCATTTAAAAAAATTGACAAACGTTCTCCTCCTCTTTGTTGTTGTCCCCTATGAATTCAAATAGATTGAAAAACGTTCAGCTTCTTCAAAAACTAAATCGGTGAGTTTCTTCTCAAAACCAATACAGACTGCTTTAGAAGAACTTTCTTTCATCTGAATCGTCATCACTAGGCAAGTCCCCCTTGATGAAATCATCTCTCAGTGGAATTTCCTCTAAGCTTTGGTTCTACATGATAACACAGATTTCCATTTCCGCCCACATTCAATTTGGTATTTTTTGACATTCCTATTGTGATGAATTTATTATTTATGTCTCTCTAATTGGAATCGTACATGCAGGCCACTGGTATTCAGGTGAGTGTTTATACTCCCTTGTCTCGTTTCAGGCACATGACAAGTTGTAGTTAAATGTTGTTGATTTACTAGTACTCCTCGTTGGTCGTCCCCTTCCCTGACATTTGATTATTTCATAGACTGCAGTATTCATTCCCTGCGAAAACTATGTGGTAGAGCCTGGAACAACAAATTTGGTGAGACATTATATTATCCCCACATCCCATCTTCATTTTGTTGATTCCATGCTTAATTCCATGGGCCTCGGTACTACTCATATGCATTCTGTTGATTATGTGCTTAATTCCATGGATTCACTTGTAGGTTCAACCGGATGAGCAAAATAAATTGCAATTTTCAAGCCTTCTCGCTAATATAATTGTGTCACCCAACATTTCTGTCCCCATATCCATGCATGTGTCATGGATATGGGGACAGAAATGTTGGGTGACCTAAAATTAAAGGTATCTTTAATGTTGACATAGTATAATATCAATATTTTATATAAGTTTGATGAGTTGTAAATCATATGTAATATTTCTTGATATTGAACCATTTATAGATGAGGATTTAAAATTAATTCATCATATTTTATATTTAATTTTAATTTATAATTTAGACAAATAATTTTTTTAAAGTTAGTTTGATTATTAAATTTATATCTTATTTTTTAACAGATTATTAAAAAACAATAAAATAATTTACATTGTATTTAGATATTGATCGAAAACTATTTAAGGCTGGTTATATTTATATGGTGTAGATTGTACAATGATATAAAATAAATTAATAATAAATGTTAATAGATATCATTTTTTAAAAGTATGGTTGATATTCGTTTTTAATTAAATTGAAAAAAAAAATATAATTATTTTTGGGATAAATATTAATTCTTTATTTTAATATATATATATATATTTTTAGGTTAAACATCTACTATCTACTTAATAATCATTAATCAATATATTAATATTTTAAAAAAATATTTAAAAATAAAATAAAATATACATCTAAAATCCATAACATTTTTTGGTATACCAAACATAATTCATGGAATATAAAATGATAAAAAAACATGTAAAACAATAGGATTAAGAAGAATTCTATAAAACTTACTTCATCATTTGTTATGTGATAATAATTAGAAATCACATAACAATTAGAAATTTTATTACATATTAGAAAGATTAACATGTATGAATTTACGGCATATATAATTATAATATGCAAAATATAGTAAAAGTACTTAATAAAATACTAATGAATGACAAGTTGCATAGTTTAAATATAAAATTGGAGCTTTAAATGGTCAATATACATAAGAAATATTGAAATATATCTTATATATTATCATATCATTTTATGGGTTAATAAATTATTAGTTGATATAGTATAATGTTACTATAACAAAATGTTACTATATTTATTAATGTTACTCTAATAATATGTTTGTTTTTTAATTTGTTAGGTTATGTGAATTTTTTGGAGTGTGTTAACAAAACACATTATCACCATCTATTCTAGATATGGTGTCTCACCCTAAAAATGTGTTAAATAAATAGATTTGTATTATTTTTTTTAATAAATAAAATAAATGAATTTAAATGGTCATGCATATAATATATATATATATATATGAATGAATGAATTTATATTTTTTAAAGGTTAAGGTTTTATATGTCAATATATTATTATGTGGTAGTTTATTTGTTAATATTTAGGAGGTTTTTGGAGCATATTTGTTTTATCAAAATTTCCTTAAAGTTGGTAGAGATTTGTTGGAATCACAAATTTGAATTTTGAATTCTCTATAATGAAAGTGTCTCAAGGATTGAATCCATATATGGAATCAAAAAATAATTCTAAATAATAAAATATCAAGACTTGACAAACAGGTTTCACATGATTCTGGCAAACAAGTTGACCAAATTAGTTTTATTAAAAGTTATATAATTTTAGTTAAATTCTACTATCATGACCTGTTGAGGATAGACCTAGTTAGTTTATTAAAAGTTACATAATTTTAGTCAAGTCCCAGTAATCTGTTGAGGATGAGCCTTACCTAACTTAACAAACAAAAAAATTATATAATTTTAAATAGTGAAAAATCATATTATTAGTTTATAAAAAACTTTGATATATACTTAAAAAAATTGTTTAATCTTTTTTTAGAAAACAATCTTCTATTATACTAATTAATAATTAATTTATAAAATAACAAAATTTAAAAAAACTTGATATACTCATTAATCAAATTAGTTTATAAGATAACAAAATTCAAATATGAACATAGTAAGACGGAAATAATAGCTCCAAATACTGCCTTATAATTCAGTCTTATAAATGTGTTAACTTCAAACAAATACATCTAAACATAGAACTCTAATTACTTTAACACCCAAAATTACACCACCTATCATTTATATAAAAACGAACACCATGTTTGCATATACATGTGTATATACAGTTGTGAAACCCACCAGAAAAACCCCAAAAAATTAAAATACTTGGCTAATAATAACCTGATACAGTTGTGAAACCCACGAGAAAACCCCCCAAAAATTAAAATACTTAGCTAATAATAACCTTAGTGTTCACATGAAACGCTCATAAAAACTCTAGTTCCAAAACTAACACGAAAGTTATCAAAACAAAACCAGAACTACCTTACTCTATTCTTCCTCTACATATATCTCAGCGTGCTAGACCTTGTCAATTTCCATGCCAAACGAAGCGTTTTACATTATATTTGTTTAAACCAAAACTATCATCTATTCAGCAATTAACGTCATGGACGCCACTAAAATCACATCGTCCACCAAGAAGGTTCTCAATTTGCTGAGGTTGCACAAAAAAAAGGTTCTCTACTTTTTGGCTTCAGTTACTGGGAATGGAGATTTAAAATTAAAGATACCTTTTATGGGCAAAGTTTGCCATGTGATTTAGATTGATATTTCTTCTTATATTTGTGTTGTCGCCACCCCAACTTTTAATGTCAAGTGAAATCTTGGTATTTTATTTTATGTGTGTAGTATCTTCACCCCAATTTTTAATGTAACAGAAATCTCGGTATGGTGTTTTATCTTTGCAGCAGTAACACGGAGTTTAGTCATCCCTCGGATGATGGCACATGGACGTGTATGATAAATGTTGCTAAATAGGTGTTGACTCTCAAGTACATGGACGTGTATAACAAAATGCTTTTTAAACATGTGTTCACAACTCATGTCAAGTGTGCGTGGGTTTAGAAAAACATATATTCACGAGTATTATTAAAAAAAAAAAAAAAACACCTTTCGGTTAGAAAAACATATATTCATTAGTTAAAAAAATAAAAAATTTACATTTCAATTAACAACAATATATAATTTTACATGATGTGTTTGGTCCTTCATAAATGAATTATCTACTATTTTAATAGATTTTGGCTATCCTAAATTGAATGAAACTTAATAGATTTGTAACGGATTCTAATGTATTTTCTTTATAACTTACCAATTTAGTAATCTTAATGGACCTTTATTCAATGTTATAATTAATATAAAATAGTTAACTCATCTTATTACATGAAAGGTAAACTAAACTAAATATAGTTGAAATAAAATAGAATAGATGTAAACTATAAAGTGCAACTAGGTAATTTTAACCCATCATAATCAAATTATTAAGGTGGTAATTTAACCATGTTTTCAATTAAATTTGATCATGACTTCCCTACCTATGTGTTTTGTCCTTCATAAATCAATCATCTACTATTTTAATGGATTTTGGCTATCATAAATGGAATGAAACTTAATGGATTTGTAATGGATTCTGATGTATTTTCTTTATAACTTACCTATTCAGTAATCTTAATGGACCTTTATTCAATGTTATAATTAATATAAAATAGTTAATTAATCATCTTATTACATGAAAGTTAAACTAAACTAAATATAGTTGAAATAAAATAGAATAGATGTAAACTATAAAGTGTAACTAGGTAATTTTAACCATCACAATCAAATTATTAAGGTGGTAATTTTAACCATCACAATTTATTAAGGTAATTTTTTGGTTATACGCTCAATATCTCAATTACTATCACATGACTAAGGCATGGCCACATTCAGGATCTTAATCACTATTACTATCACTATCAGATCACTCGAATAGTGATATCAAGATTTACCTCAATATACATTGACTCAAAATCAAAAGTGTTGGAAGTAATGCTTCCATGTCATGTGTGGTTGTCATTATGAGTTCCTATGCGTCAATCTAAAAGTAGTATTTTTCCTATGTGAGAGTTGTAATAGGGATCTAGTCGTGTTGAAGTTAATGTGTTATGTCCTATATATTTGTAAATTTTTATTTTTATTTTTTATTTTATTTTAATTTTAATTTTTTTTCTAAATTAGACTATTCTATTCATATGAACATATGACATGGAGAACAACACATCTATGAAGTGCTCTCCTAGGGTTTCTGCGCAAACCCTGAAACTCTGATCTCCTTCGCACTTCGCTTCGCTACCCGACGCCTCGGGCTCTTCTGCTGGTTCTCTCTCCATGCTTCCGACTACTGGAGGGGCAGGCATGGCCCCCCTCCTCCCAACGGATCCTCTACTGACAATACTACAAGAACAGAGAAATCTGCCAAGTCTGGCAATATTCCCCTGGCTGCAAATGACTCCGTCCCTGATGGTAGCACCACGGACGCTGCGGACAAAGTCAGTAATCTGAATGATAGCACTACGACAGCTACAGACAAAGTAGACAATCCGGTTGATAGCACCATGGCCGACACTGACAAAGATACTGACCAGAACGCCTCGACGACCAGGCCAAAAGCAACCTCTGTAACATGCATTCCCAAAACCTCTAAAAGAACCAAAATAGATCTGCCCAGCCACCAAATCAACGGCCAAATCCAATACATGAGGGATCACGCCCTCATCGGAAAGTTCTTAGGCCTCTGGCCAACTGAAAAGGCCTTGCAAGGGTGGATCGTCTCAAAGTGGAAGCCTAAAGGACAAGTTACCCTGCAGCTTGGTCCCAAAGGCTTCTTCACGACTATCTTCAACTGTCTGGAAGACAGAACTCGAATCTTTGAAGGAGGCCCATATTTCTTCAACTCTGCAGGCATGTACCTTCGTGAATGGGTAGAAAGATTCAACCCAGACAAAGAAGATTTCAACTGGGCTCCTGTATGGATCCGTATGTACTCTCTGCCTCTGGAGTACTGGGACGAGGAGACCTTGAAAGACATCGGCAATGGCCTGGGGGTCTTTATCAAAGTTGCAGAGGAAACCAAAAATCGACAATACACCTCCTATGCCAGAATTTGTGTACACATGCACTTGGCCAAAGCTCTAACGGACTCGGTAAGTCTATTTCATGACGATTTTGAATGGGTCCAAATAATAGACTACAAGCATGTCCCCTTTCGTTGCAGGAAATGCCATGAACATGGCCATTTATTTAGGGATTTCCCCCTAAATCAACAAGCTAAAGCCCCTGTCACGAATACCAGCAAAGATGAGGAAGGCTTCACTAAGGTCACAAGTCGCAGAAAGCACGCCAAGAAATCTCCAGTTGTGTCAAAAAATCTTAACAAACCGGAAACACGAAATAGCTTTGAAATTCTAACCTCTCAAAATACCCTGGAAAATTTACCCGTTAACCCTTCATCTTCAGATCCTCCTCCTAATCCTCTCACCCCCCTTCCTAAATCCTCAGCTCAGCATTCTGCCTCTGTCCAGAAGCACACCCTTGCTTCTACTTCCACTGCCATTTCTAATCCAGATTCAGATCTTAAAGCTTCCATCTTGGAGACAAATTCAGCTCTTGCTCCCACGAATCAACAAAAGTGTTATGTATATTTTATTATTTATTAATTAGATTTAGTTATCTTAGGTTATTAACTGAAAAGGCATGATCAAAGATCATGCCTCTTCGCCAAGGGACACCTTGAGGCTATATTTAAAGCCTAGGCGATCCCTCATTGTAATCATCTCTTATCTCTTATCTTCATCATTAATAATATATATTTATCAAGTTTACCAGAGTTTTTACACTCCATTGGTATCAGAGCCATCGCTCTTTGGATCTGTGTGATCATCAAGTTATAAAAATTTCGAGGAAATTTCAGAAATTTTTCTAAAACAAGTGCAGAATTACTTTCCGAACTATTCAGCAGCCATTTCAGAATTTTAAATTCTGCAATTGAAGACGCCAGCAGTCTGGAAAAGTGCGAGATTTGTGTGACACAAATCTGAGGTCTGCACAGGGTCTGTCCATTACGCCCTCCCCCTCACATATCTCACTACACTACATTACACAGCCGCTTACATTACACAGCTGCTTACTTCCATACACCTCTGACTGTACAACCTGCATGTTATTCCGCCTTGACCGCAGACATTTGCTCTCCTCCTGCCCTACCTTCCGCCGTCCCTCATTCCAACTCCGTTGACCACGGTACCTCCTTCTTCTGCTGCCCGCAGGTCGTCCAGGCCTTCTCCTTGTCTTTCAACATTCGAACGAAACCACTACTATCACTGACGGCCATCTTACACCACCGTCATCAGAGTCGCTAAACAACTGGCACCGTTGTGTGACAGACCGCCTCCACCACTAAATATCACAGCAAGCCACCACATTGTTTCGGTGTCCATTTTTGTTCGTAGCTTCCGTTTTTCCACCTCGGGAAAAAACCCCACGTTATTTCCTTCTATTTGTTGTCTATCGTGCCCAGTATTGTCTGTCTGCACTGAGTTCATTGTCCCTGCGTTAACCACCAGCTCAGCTTCACGTTTAAGTCGTCCCTTCCAGCTAGACGCTACACATCTACAATCGTCGTCCCTTCCTCAGTCATTGTTCTCACTATCGTTGAACCGACATTCCGGTAGCCAATCAACCTATCGTCCGAGCCGCTGCTAACTAATCAACAGGGAAGATCTGCAGCTCTTCTGAACAGTGACAGACGGGTGGAATTTGCGTTTTAAAAAAAAATTCGTGAACAGGCATCGTTTAAACGAAAGGGCATCGTTAAATAGTCGATTCGTTTAAGTTATATAAAGACATATGAGTCGGCGTGTTTTTTTTTCAACGGAACGAGAACAGTTTTAAAACACGATTTTTTTTTAATTATATATAAAATATATATTATATAATTTAATTGATCATTATATATATATATATTATAATTATATAGTTTATTTATATATTATATAATTTCCATTTAACAATTATATATATATATATATATAATAATTATATAATTAAATTATATATATTATATAATTTTTAATTAAAAATTATATATATATAATAATTATATAGTTTAAAAAAAAATTTATTATTAATTAATTAATTAATTAATTCAAAAAAAAAATTAATTAATTAAATATTAATTAATTAATTTTAAAGAAAAAGAGGAAAATTTGGCAGAAAAATATCAATATGTCTTTATCAATGATGACGATTGATCAGATAAAAAGACAAATATGGCTAAAACAAATGGAGACTAAGGACAAAGAGAACAAAATATTGCAGAAATTTAATGCGATCATGAACAATATGACAGAACTCTACAGTAAGCTAAATGACAAAATAGATAAGTTAAGTCAGACACAATCCCCAATATCTCCTAACATGGAACAAAATCACCAAAACAATTCCGCAGATTCAGGGAACTCAGAAGAGCATCAGGAAAAAACTGATTTCCCACATCACCATGAAGATACAGATGTTTATAAACAACAAAATGTTCCATCCCCAGAATTGAACGAAACATGTGAAGCGACAAACACATCCGAAGCCACTGATATAACAGCAGAAGCTGTTGAGGCCTTCGGTGATGAAGCACATATGGTGGTTAAGAATGAAGCGTTTGATGATGAGAAGAAGTTGCATCAAACGATAATTGTTGGTAACTTACCCCTAAATCTAAAAAGGAATCACAAAAAATCACCAGAAGAACAAGGAATAGTTGGGAAACATGAAAAAGTATTCCAAGATCTACCCATAAAAGTGTCTTCCAATAGGAAAATCAAACATCCAATAGAAGTCAAGATAGTATCCAACTCTGTCGATATCAGATCTTTTCACTATCCACATCACCAACAGATGGAGCTCGAGAAGATGCTTCACGATCTTTTTAAAATGTGGGACGCAAGAGCTCATCGCTTGAGAAAACCAGACATTCGTCAACATTGTCCATCATTACGTATGCTTTGAGGACAAAGCATCTTAAGAGAGGGGCAATGTTATGTATATTTTATTATTTATTAATTAGATTTAGTTATCTTAGGTTATTAAGCGAGCAGAATCTACCTATACACATGGAGGAGGAACCAGAAAGTATAGATCTTGGGGATCTGGACATTCTCAGCCTAGAAACATCTTGTCGCCAGAGAGAATATAGTACAATAAATCCCAAGCAAATCGAAAGTCTTGAAGTGGTCTTAGCCAGAGCTCAGCAACACAAATGTCTTGGTATTCAAGCTGGCAGACCTTGGGACGGGGAAAAAATATTGAAAGAATAAAAAAAGAGAGGGCACAAAATGGATCTGCAGAGAACCATAATCATTGGAGAAACGCTAGTAGATTCGAGAAGATTCCCTAAGCTGACCAAGTTTTTCAAAACCCTCCCCCATGGTTCCTCGTGAAGCTCATCTCTTGGAATATGCGAGGGCTCAATAGCCCTGTAAAACAAAGAATCTTAAAAAACATGATTCAGCAAGATAAGCCTACTCTGGTCTACCTTCAAGAAACAAAATGCAACAGTACTGTATTGGAAAAGATCCTAAATAAAATCTGGTCAGGCTGTCGATCAGTTTCTGTGGATGCTTCTGGAGCTTCAGGAGGGCTAGCCATCATCTGGAACCCTCAAGTCCTCAACCTACAGGATTTTCATGCCTTACACTTCGTCATTCAAGCTACTTTCCACCTAATAGGGACCAATATCCACGATCACCTTTCAAATGTGTATTTCCCACAAGATCTCCAGAATAAGTTGGATCTTCTGGATACTCTAACAGCTCTCAACTCAATCAGAATATTCCCCTTATGGATTTGCGGTGGGGACTTTAATATGATCACCGCCTTGGAGGAAAAAACAGGAGGGAGAACGAGGCTCGAAGGAGACAACATTGGCTTCAGAGACTTCATCCACAGCAATCAGCTTATGGACCTTCAGACTTCAAATGGGATATATACTTGGACCAATAAAAGGAGGGGACCATAGTACATAGCTTCCAGGATGGATCGTTTCCTTATGTCGGATAATGCCATACATCTGGGTGGGGACTTTCATGCTTCTATCATGCCCCAGGTGGGCTCCGAACACTGGCCCATTCTGCTACAGTGGACGCGTCCGGGTTCGAGATGTAACAGACCCTTTCACTTTGAATCATTCTGGATCTCTCATCCAAATTTCAAAGAAGTTGTAAAGGATGTTTGGAAATCTTTCTATCCTCCAGCAGGAGCGAAAATGTTCCAATTTCAACAAAAACTAAAACACCTCAAACAAGCCCTCAAATCTTGGAATCGCACTCAATTTGGAAACATTTTTGAACATCAGAGAGCGCTGGAGTAGAAAATGAAAACACTGCAACAGTGTATCATCTCTGAGGGGAGAAATGAAGACAACGCTCAACAAGAGCATGTCCTTATAGCCAAGCTCAAAGAATGGAGGCTACAAGAAGAGATCCTGTGGCGTCAAAAATCAAGGGTCAGATGGCTCAAGGAGGGGGAGAAGAATACCAAATTTTTTCACAGATCCATTATTCAAAGGCAAATGCATAACAACATCGCCTTCATTAACAATAAGCAAGGGGAACGTTTGGAGCTGCATGAAGAAATGGAACAGGAATTCAAAGAATACTTTCAAGATATTCTTTGGGAGCCTCAGGGTTGCAGAAATCAGGCATACGTTCAATCACACAGCACATTCCAAAAATCATCACGGAGGATCACAACATCAAACTACTACAACCAATTTCTATGCAGGAAGTGGAAGACGCCATGGCCCAACTCAAGGATGGCAAAGCGCCTGGCCCTGATGGCTTTACTGCCAACTTTTTTCATACTTTCTGGGAACTAATCAAAACAGAGGCTTGGGAGCTTGTGGAAGAATTGAGATCGATGTACTGGATTCTTCCCTCCTTGAACACGACCTTCATAGCGCTTATACCCAAAGTGGAAGAATCCAGCACTCCTGATAAATACAGGCCCATTGCGCTATGCAATGTCATATATAAGCTCATCTCTAAAGTCCTAGCGAACAGGCTAAAACCTCTTCTACCTCTCCTCATCTCGCCAGAGCAGACAGGTTATGTAGAAGGCTGCCAAATTTTGGATGGTATTATTCTCTCCCATGAAGTGATCCACTTTCTCAAGATTCTAAAAAAACCAGGTATTATTCTCAAGTTAGATCTCTCTAAGGCTTTCGAAAAACTTAGTTATAATTATATCAATCAAGTTTTATTAGCCTTTGGCTTCTATGCTACTTGGACACGCTGGCTTATGAACCTTATTTCCTCACCCTGTTTCTCCATTCTCCTTAATGGTTCTCCTTCTTCGCCCTTTCGTCCCTCCCGCGGCATTCGTCAAGGTGATCCTCTTTCCCCGTTCCTCTTTGTTCTGATGGCTGAAGGTCTAAGTTGCCTTCTTCATGCTGCTATCTCTTCTCATGCCCTCAAAGGCCTCTCCCTTCATGGTCAACCCCCCATCTCTCATCAACATTTTTTTGACGACAATATGCTCTTTGGCCATCCTTCGGTTCAAGAAGCCTCCTTCTTCAAGTCCTTGCTTAATCTCTTCTCAGAAGCTTCTGGCACCTCCATTAACGCTTCAAAATATTAGCTCTTCTTCTTCAATACTCCCATTTTCACTCATAGAAACATAGCCCGAATACTGGGCTTCCCTATAGCTGTGCTTCCTTCGAAATATCTTGGAGCTCCCCTCCTTGACTCTGCTATCAAACATGCTTCCTGGAGAACCCTCCTTGACAAATTAGAAATCAGGCTTTCTTCTTGGACTTACCGATCGCTCAACATAGCCAACAGGCTTATCCTAATCAAATCCGTTCTCCAAGCCATGCCTTTATACTTATTCTCTATATTGTCAGCCCCTAAATGGGTTCTCAAACAAATTCACAATCTTCAAAGAGACGTTCTCTGGGGCTCCTCAGGCCTCAACAAAAAATGGGCTCTTGTTAAATGGACTGAAGTCTGTCTTCCGAAGTCTGCAGGGGGACTTAGTCTACGGGATCCCCTTCAGAGCAACAACACCATGGGTGCCCGCATATGGTGGAACTGTATTTCCAAATCTTACACCCTCTGGGCTCGTCTCTGGCATGCCAAATATGCTCCAGGTAGTCCTCCGAAGGCTCTCATCTGTATCAGCACGACTACCCCTGGATCTCTGATTTGGAACACAGCAAAGCAACACAGCGCCTTCATTCAAGCGCACAGTTTCTGGGAAATCCATTCGGGAACCTCAGCAAGATTTTGGGAGGACTCTTGGAAACAATCTCCCAATCATGGATCATTTGGAAGGAGCATAACAACAGGATCTTCAAAAATAACAGCATGCCTATTGATATCATGTGGCTTCATCTCAAACACTATCTTCAAGAAACTCTGGCTCTAAGACAATGGCAAGACTCGGAAATGCCCAATTCTCCCCAGGAGTGCCACATTTTGGAATCCTGGAATATGGACCTCACTTTTATAGCCCAAGTCAACCCCAGACCCACTCTCCAACAGGACTCCCCCAATATTGGTCCCCTCCTGGCCCTCTCTCTTTCAAATTGAACTTCGACGGAGCTGCCAAGGGTAATCCTAGTCCTGCTGGGTTCGGCGGTATTTTCAGAGATGCGGAAGGTTCAACCTTGCACATTTGCCATGGTTCGCTAGGCAGAGATTCAAATAACGCAGCCGAACTGGAAGGATTGTGGAATGGTATATGCATAGCAGAAAACAAAAAAAATTTCCCTCTTGAGATAGAAGGGGATTCTCAAATTTTAATAGAGGCAGCGATCAGAATTTAATCTGGCACCTCAGCGGCAAAGATTGCGTCCAGTTGGCGTCTTCTAAGAAAATTGGAACAAATTGAAGATTGAATAAGAACCCCCCGCAGCATAAAATTCAAGCACGTCCGGCGAACAGCTAATAAAGTAGCAGACAGGTTGGCTAATCAGGGCACCAATCAGCTGCTCCCTTTCTTCTCCAGTCCTTTGAGCAGTTCCAATGACTTACAACTCCAACATGACTGCACTCTCCTGGTGCAACAAGATCTCTCTCTCCCAGATGCGGGTGAGTTTCAAGGCGATAGATAAGCTGACGGCATGGAGGACTGGCGTGTGGTATTTCTCCACCACCATACTTCTTCGCTTGCTGTGGGCTTTTATTTCTCCTGATCAAAATTCATTTGCTGCATTAATGTAGCCCACTTCTCCAAGCTCTCTCGATCATTCATCTTCCATGGCACCCTCTCGGAACTTCCATTGTGCTCCTCCCCTGCGCTCTTACTGCTCCCTGGCTGATGCTGAGCCCTGCTCTCACACCAGCATAGGGAAACGTTTTATTTTGAATTGCTGTGTTGATCTCTTGCCATGGATACATATAACCCACAGTCCCTACTGCAATTTCAGTCGCTTGTCATCTGCTTTTATCAGGTCTCCTCAGCAAGCTAACACCAGGCTCCATTTTGCTGATTACTCTGCCCTCTCTGCATTTCAAACCATGCCGCGTTTGCGCCAAAGAATGCGCTGTAGAAGAGGCTCCTCTCGAGGGCACGTGAATTGCCAACCCTCTCCCACCTCTTATGCTTCCTCGTCCGACACCTTTGACTTCGGCCCTGTTCGCTCTCCTGCTTCCAGGTGGGGTTGTGGGCGGGGACGAGGTCATCCCAATCCTCCAGCATTCTTCTGCCTTTCCTCCAGGGCCCAAACTCATACTACCCGCCTTCATTACCCCTGCACTCTCAATAATCACACTTTCCTCGCCTCTGTCACTATCAAGCTTCGTGAAGTTTCTGTCGGTCTCGTCATGGCAACTCTTGGTGTGGCTCTTGAGCTTGGGGAGGATATTATGTCTGGCTCCCCTCAGATGGAAATCAGGCAGAGTGATCTGGGTGGCCAAGTTACACAGCAAGCGAGCCAGCATGCAGGTCCCAGCGTCCCTCCTATGGGTGGCCCTTCAGGCAAGGATTTCCCTCCTCCAGATGAAGCGAATCCCGACCAGTATGTGTGTCCCATCGTCGAGGAAGTGCCTTCTCCATCTAATGAGGTCTAATCAGGTTTGCGCCCTCTGGTTTTTTTATTACAGGCAGCAAGGAGGTGTTCATTTCCCTCCTTTCATACAGTCAAATGATAATCTATCATTCTCCTGCTCAGAGGATTTCTCTTTCGTTTAACTATCGGTTTCCCATGCGTGGGCGGCATTCCTCTTCTTTTGTCTATGATATCAGGCATATGCTTCAGTATAACAATGGGTCTATTTTTGGTTTTGTTATGGGCAGCGTCTGTATGTGCCCTGTCAACAGTTTTGTGTCCTTATCCTCCTTCTGGAAAGTTCAAAGTCTTGTTACAGGTGTTCATAGGTCAGACAAGGTCATGGTTTTCAAAATACTTTTGGTCAGTATCCAACTTGTTTTGCCTGTCAATAGGCAGCATTGTAATGTGCGTATGCCTCTTACAATGGGCTAGTTCTCTTGAGGCCCCTGCCTCTCTGTAATTTTATTCTTGTATCAATATAGAAGTAGACTGATTCAGAAAAAAAAAATAAAAAAATATGAACATATTATACAGGTCAAAGCTTTCCTCCGAAATTGATATGCTAGCTAATTCTGGAGGGAGAAGAGTTCAAAAAAGAAAAATTATGACTACCCCAAATGGGGAAACCAATCCAAAAATCGCTGAAATTAGTAGGGAAACCAACATTAACCAGAAAAGACCAAGAGTTTGCCAAATTGTTCAAGAAGTACATAATATCAGAGAAATTAAACAAAACAGGGAGAGGAAACTTCTCATTGTTGTGGCTGCATGTCATGCTATGTGTCATGAGGCTGTGGCGGTGGCTCCTCAACAATAAGACACCTGTAATCATCATAAGAATCGTCATCTTTCTTCAAGTGCTGAGTGGTAGGTTCCAGCGTGGTGACGGTGTGCACAAGGCTCGAACTGCCTTTCCTCTTCTCACCCACCGAGCATTCTAGACTTCAACTTCCGTTGCCTTTGCTGTTGGAGGAGTGCGCTCCTAGTTTGATCGGTAGAGCTTCATATTTCTGAGAGTGCTGCGGGGGTGCTAGAGAAATTGTAGATTTACTGGGACGTTTTCTAGCACCTGACCCAGCAGAGCTCGAAGGCATCTCCTGAAAGCTGTCAGTGATGGTGGTTGTAACTCGAGGTCTGTCAAGGGAGCAATCATAATGGAAATGAGACGAATTATATTCAGGTGGTGGTGAGTGATTTTCTGAGTGAATAGAGATTGGTGGGTGTGAGGACTGGCCCTACCTCTACCACGACGACAACGCATTTTATGCCTCCTCGGCATGCTGGAGCAGGAATGAGCGTGAGGGAGGCTAGCTTGCGGAGGCATTGAGGTCGAGTGATCATTGAGGTTGGCGTGGAGAGGCTGCAAGACAGTAGGACAAAAGGAGAGATGAGGTGTCGAGGCTAACAGAAGGTGGAGGTCACAGTGCATCTGAGAGGGTAAAGGGGAACTCAGAGCAGTGAAAACAGATAATCGAAGGTGGTAGGAGGAGAATGACAACCAAGGAGGGTGCGATGCCATGAAGTAGAGCTTAGGGTGGCAGACCAGACATGTGTTAAGGCGAAGGGCAGAGGTAGTAATGTCAAATTGAGGCGAGAAATTGGAGCATTTAAGGGCTGCAGGATAGGCCGCATGCATGGCCATGTGGCTAGGCCATGTGCCATGCAGTGGAGCTGTAACCTCCCATCTTGGTTTAAACACCCACATCCGGGGATATATTTGTAACTGTTGTGATCAATAAAACATTGAAATGTGTTGTGTGCTTAATCTCTCTCGATTTATTTAGTTTTCGATTATAGTATCATAGCCATAAGGCTAAGATCCAAGAGGCAAGATATATTTTAAAGCTCCCACAATCTGGTTTTGTAAGAGCATTTTTTTTAGTCATTATGTGGTGCACAGATTAGGATATGCAGAGTTCAAAGATGTGATATCTATGAATGTAGTTGCTAGCCGAAGATGTCTGTGAATTTAGTTTTAAACCAGCCGAAGGTGACGATATTTAGGTATTTACATGGTATTGAGTAGTCGCATATGTGAATGTAGCTTCAAAATGACTGAAGGTGACGGTATGAGAGACAACATTCTAGAATTCCATTTCTAAATGAAGCAGATCTAGCTGAAATGTATTGTTTTTGAATGAGATCGTTGAATGATATCTAGTTGAATCGTATATGGCTTAATGAGATCTTGCTTAATGAGATATGGATGGAATGCACTATTATTGAAAAAAGCAGAGCCATTTGTGTGAAATTAGTTGAGGAAATCCAACACCGCGTGTCAAGGAGAGAGCAAGGGTGAGAAAGTGTCAAAATTCACCACCATGTGCCTAAGAGTGGGAAATGTTCAAGACTTTGGAGTATCGGATCTATACACTAGATTTATTCTCAAGATTATTGCACAACAAATCTATTGAGAGTTGAGAACAGTGACTCATTTTTTGGTTTGATCTCATAGTGCATAAGAGTCAATATGTGGTCAGTTGTGTGGGAGAAGAATCGATTTCAAATCCGAAAGAGGTAACATGGATTCTCTACCTTTAGAGAAAATTGATGGCATCAAATTTCATACATGGAAAGTCAAAGTTGAAATGCATCTCATGAATAAGGGTTTATGGAGTATAGTTAAAGGATGATCCAGATCTTGGGGGGAGGCCCCCAAGATCTGAAAAATTGAAATGGAACTGGCAAGATCTACAAAATTAGAATGCGAGAAAAAAGGAGATAACACACAGTAAATATAACCACAAAGAATGTTTTTATTAAAATAGAGAATATCTGTAGAAGCTACATTGTGGTGGAATACAAAATGCGACTTGTTAGTTATAGCCTTTTTTTGTTACAATACCATAGGTAAATTCCATGGGTGGATCTCACTTACAATAACATGGGTGAATGAATACCATGGATGGATGTCACTTACAATACCATGGGTAAATTCCATAGGTGGATAAATACCATGGGTGGATGAATACCATGGGTCGATGCCATTTAAAAACCATGGGTAAATTCTATGGGTGGATGGGTAACATGGGTAGATGAATACCATGGGTGGATCCCATTTTCCATTGGGATCATAGGAACTGAAAATGATCCTAATGATCCTAAGATCTTAATTGAATGAAAAAAGAGAGAAGACAAGGCTAAGGCTATAATTGGATTAGGTCTTTTAGTTACTTAAATGCATTTGATTAATTTTTCAAAATCATCTAATGAAATTTGGGAGCAGTCAAGTAAACTATTTGGAGAAGAGGTTATGAACGAAAAATTCTCAATAAAACTACAACCCTTTAGTCTTGAAATGAATGATGACACACCTCTCTCTAATCATATAAATGAATTAATGTATCTCTTTATGAAATTAGTTGAAATTGATGCCAAGGTAGATATAGATGACGCTAAAGCAATTATATTAAATAGCCTATCTCCCAATTATAGCGACATTGTATTCTCATTAAGTCAAATGTCCTCTTAGTCATTAAAAGGAATGGTATCATCACTTTTAGCTGAGGAAAAAAGGGACAATTCAGAGGGTTAAGATGATGGTCAACATGAACTTGCACTATTTTCCAAAGGTAAGATGAAAAAAAATAAGGGCTCAACACAATGCTTCTATTGTTGATCCAGGTGGATTAGACAGGTACAAGTACAAGTGGCTTAAGTACAGAGGCTCAAAAATCAAAGTGTTCTAAAGTCTCTCAAATTAGGTTCAGGTTGTATATTTCTCCATTCTGATTCAAACAACGCAGACGACACTCAATTTCAAATCCATATGAAGGAGTTAGGAGCAATCAAATTTAATTTGAGAGGGGTCGACGACCATGACCCCTTCGCCCCCCATACCATATGACCGTTGTACACATAAGAGGTGGCAGGGATTGTGAACCACACTACCACCCGTGCCATATCCTACGACATCATTGCATATCCATATGCAAATAGCAACGGAAGTTACAGGGTGGACCGCCCAATGCGGGACCGGCCCCCTGCCAACCTCCATTACCTCGTCACGTGTCTTAAATATCACTTCAAAAATGCATGTGGGATTTTAAAAAGTTGTAATTCAGATGTTAAGACATATTTCAGCCTTCAATTGGAGGGGTCGGGTTTTGACCACCCAACCTCCTCCCTTCCATTCTGAATCTCAACCAACTTTCCAACCGAATTCTTTGTAAAATCCGCCCAACACATAATATTTAAGCCTTCATTTTGCAGTGCGCCCAATGACAGACAGGAGTGGGCATGGAAAATGAGGCAGTGGAACCCTAAGTAGTGTGCAGGAGGGGGCGGAACCATGATCTGAGCCATTTTTCCAGAGGGGTCAGATTTTCACTTTGTCAGATTAGGACAAGTTTTATATGGATTCTGCACTACTCGACACCAAAAATCCAATGGTGCTGCCCATTTCATCATCAAAGGTCTGCAATTTTTGGCCATTTTTAGATTGGGTAGGGCCCAGAGATGTAGTCCCTCGTGGATGAACTCCGATATCAACTGTGGTGTCTTCGTGCATGATGTTAAATACTTCTCTCTTTTTTTGTTTATACCTTTAAAGTTTCTTATTTAAAGATACAATTTTCACAAGTAATTATTTCATACATCTCAAGCAAAATATTTTAGATCAATTGGTATGAGAGCGGGTGTTTGTAGATGTGAATTACATGCTTGTATGCTAACAAGAAATAGGCTACGAAGGGACGCTACAGGATTTTGATCCTGAAGCAGGACATGCACGTCAGAGAAGGAACATGGGTGACGAATATTGGAATGAGGAGGAGCTCAATTTTCGAAAAAACTTCTATATCATGGCAGATCGAGTAGAGAAGCTATTTTATAGACTTGAGAAGTTAGAGAAATTATGAGATCATGCTTTAGAAGGGCAAGGTTCAGCGCATGGAGATGGTGGAGGAGATCCACCTCCTTCAGCAAATGAAAGTCCTTCCTCCTCTTCTAACCATCATCATAAAAAATATGGAAATGCATCTAATAAACCTTTCTTTAAGTTAGATATTAAATTTGATCTGCCCATGTATAACGGTGAAAGTGATGCAGAGAAAATTAACAACTGGATTAGGCAGCTTGAAATCTACTGCAGGATTCAGCAGATTGTGGAGGACGAGGCAAAGATCCAATTGGATTCTCTTCGATTGAGTGGCACAACTCTCATATGGTGGGAGAGAAAACTCCAAGGAAACAAAAATTTGGGTAACCTTCTTTCCTCATGGTCAAATTTCATTGTTGCACTTAAAGATCAATTCTATCCCTTGGGTTATAAGCAAAAAGCTTTAATGGAGTGGCGGTACCTAAGGCAAGGTAAACGAAAAAACGTGAAAAGCTTTACCGAGGAATTTAGAAAACAAGCACTAATTTTGGGCATTTCATTAGAGCCTCCTGAAGTTGTAACTAAGTACATTGGGTCATTACATAGTTACATAAGACATTCATTATTGTTTTTTGAGCCTCCTACCATCGATGAGGCCAGTGTGAAGGCCATGCACATAGAAAGAAGGGGGCCACATGAACAAAGTGACTACCCAAAAAGGACTGCTGCAGCCAAAAGAAGGGGAGAAAATCCCTCTTGCACACATTGTGAAAAAGAGGGACATGATGAAGAAAGTTATTGGAAGCTATTACACAACAATTTGTCACTGCCCCTGCAATTCCCCATCCCGCACATTGGAGGGCTCTTTCCATGACCTGTGAGCAGTGAGATAACTTGAAAACACTTTCATGGCATTCCCCTAGACATGGACTTTCATTCCCCTGAAGACATCTCCTTGTGAAAAACCCTAAAAATAGCCTTTTCACCCTTAGCGTGACTAGCCTGTGTTATACCTACACCAATGGGGGAAATTCTTCAAAGAGGGCACGCCAATTGGCGCTCTGTCTCAGAGTCACACTCATGCCAGGATTAATAAAGGGTGTTTTTTAAAAATAAATGGCGGAAGATTGACTTTAACCAACTCCTGAACTGGTCTCTAAATTGAGTTGGGACGTTTGGCTCCAGATTTCCATATAGAGGAAGTAGTTTTCCACCTCTCATGGAAGCTTCCTTGAGGATAGGGCCAATCCCATAATTGTAGGGATCCCAACTCCCCTTCCACCATCTATATAAGCTTTCCATTTCCCTTTGCAAGCTAATCTCCAAATCTCCAAGAATCTCCAAGAGCCTTCATAGCCAAAATAATGCTACAAGAGCTTTGATAGTCCTCATAATGCCAAATCCATAGCAAGGAGATTAACGATCGAAGAGAGAGGCTTGTCCCCATTCCCGACAAGCTTTACCGAGACGTATTCTGCTGACGACCCGCGGAAGGAAGGTTCAGCGTTAGAGCCAGGTTGTAATTTCCTTTGTTTAATTAATGATAAGAGACTATTGGTTATGGTTCCACTCGTGTCATTCATTATGATCATGAGTTGTGTCTTCTCTGACTGATACATAATTGCATATATATCAGGTTTTACGCTTGTGTTTTTTGTGTTTCTCGTGTGTGCAGGTGTTCGATCGCAGCAAGCAAGAGGATTGTGATTTGCTGGAGCGAGGAAACGGGAGCATCATCTCTTCTGCAAACGATAGCGTTGGACTTGAGGTAGGCCTTCTTCGCAACTTGATTTATTGCAATTAGAAACTTGCACCATAGCATGTTTTGATTGTTGCTAGACCCGGTCTGGGCTAGTAGGGATCGCCTCTGTTCGCAGAGGGGATTTACCTCTACAACAAATTGGCGACTCCGCTGGGGAATTAGCTTGTTGTTTTCTTTATAAACTACAGACGGAGCCTGAAGTTAGCCAGATAGCCTTCGAAACGCTCTTGCTCTACATTAGCGAAGTAGATCAATGTTGCTTAAGTCAATATTTGGTCTAGTTTATGAACTGAACACTTGGAGTATTGTCTTGTCTTTCGGTCGATTCTTGACTTTTCCTGCTTGATCAGCTCTTTTGGCTGGCTCTTTTTCGTGTCTTGGGCTTTTGATTTAAGCTCCAACATCACTGGTTTGCTTCTTGGAGTGCTTATTTTTTATTTGCCCTTAGTAAACTCGGCTGGCGCACTTTTCAGTGTGATAGTCGCACCCACTGGCGCATGTTGTTAGTGTATTACTCGCACCAATTCCATTCTAGCACTAGTTTCAGCCTTACAGTCACTCCAATCTTGTAAGATGCTAGGATTTACTGTGTTTTGAGCCTTCTGAGACTGATCTGGGTGTTTGATCTTGTTTTTTCGACTGCTTGAGTGTTCTGGAGCCTTGTTTGACTGACTGTGACCTTCTTCCTTTGGTTGTTTGCCCATTTCCATCGATTTTACATTTTAGCCCTAGGGCATCTAGGTGCTATTGTGCGTTGAGCCTCCCTTGGGAGTTATTGGTTTCTGTCTGTTCAGTCAGCTTTGTGATTGCTTCTCTACACTCGTTTAGTGGTTGTATATTGTTTCATTGCATTATTTGAGTGATTGACTTCTTCTTCATTCGAATTTCGCTTTGTCTCGTTTTGGGCCTAGATTACATGGTTCAATTGAGTCTTTGGGTGTCTTTTGATTTGAGGGACTTTTTATCAATTTGAGATCTGATTGTGTGCTTGCATTGAGTGAAATTTGATTGTTTCTCTCTTTTGCTATCATTTCTCGAATTTATTGTCTCATTAGTTTTCATTTTGTTTAGTGCTTTTTGCTCTTAAACATTGAAAATAAAAAAAGATCTCTTTTGCTTTGGATTAGTTGGTGTGAATTAGATCTTTTCGGTGTTATTAGTGATTAGTAACCTTGAACAAAAAGCTTTTAGTTTCCATTAGCTGCATTAGAGATATCATTGGTTGTTTTCTGGTCATTTTTTTGTTGTGTGAAAAGCTCTTAACTCTCCTGTAATTAGCTTTCATCGAACGAAATGATATACTGTGGCATGTAGCATGCATTTAAGTGATTTTGAGACATAACACTCGCTAGGGCCTGAAAAATGAAACATAATTAAAGATAAACATTAAAATTCATTCAATTTACACTAAGGCAGCATTAAAACATTAATGAAATATTTAGAGGTCTAGGCTAGAGACGTGTTTCGGCGTCTTTAAACCTAGTAGTTGTCGTTCGCCAGCACTAGTATGGATTTGTGCTCCCCGTATTGTCACGTATATAAAGGGAGACCCCACTAGGTTGCTATCCTTTATCCACGGGAAGCCGAGTCTGCCACCCTATACCCATGATACACTGGACACAGCATTTAGGGAGATTGCTTGCACGTACGTTAAGTCCTTGGTTAATTTCTCTTTCATTTTGAAACCAAGGTGTATATTTCAGTTCACGGTTATTTGGTACACCCTTTGCCTAGCATTCCTGAGCAGTCATTTTGATCTTATCTGACTCCTTAAATTTGAAAAGATCATCAAGCACTTGTCCTTTCATGCTTGCTTCAAAAATGAAAGAGATAGAGTCACCTTTCATCCATTTCTCGACTCTTAAAACATGAAATGGTGAAGTTTCTAAGTTTCAATGTTGTAAAATAAATCACCTACGATCACACGCCCTTTTAGAGTTTGCTTGTTGGTCGTTTGATTGTGTGCCTTGGTTTTCAGCTTGTGTGCGGTTTTGAGTTGTTTTGATGGAAACTTTTCCAGAGTTCACCAACCAAGGAATCCCCTCTGAAGGGAATCCTGGTCCTTTTCCTCCTTTTGGAAATGTTGACGCTCCTTATATGGCAACGTTGTCCCTTCCTGGGTTAACTGTTGGGTTGCCTGTTTGGTTGTTTTCAACCTCTATGGTCCCGAATGTCCCGGCTACTGTTCAATCAGTTCCTCCACCTGAACAACATCATGTTGATTCCAAGGTGGACCTCTCCCCTTCTTCACCTGTTTATGCGTCCTCCTCTTCTACTTCGCTTGGTGAAAGTCTGGATTTGAGTAACCAGGTGGCTAAGAAGAAGAAGAAGAAGACAAAGAAGAATAAGTCTGATAAGCGAGAGGCTAAAAGTGCAGCTACTGCTTCTGAAACATCTCCTCTTGATAAACCTTCCAACCCTCCGTGGAAAGTCGAGTTCCCTTGCATGTTATGCATGGGAGACCATCTTCTTCGAGACTGCCCTGGCATTCCCAAGGTGCTCGAAGTATGGTCCAACGGTCGTCTGCTGTTGCCTTTGGCTTCTGGGATTCATGTTGGGGGCACGTCTTCGACTAGTAGTGGTAAGGCTCCTAAGAAGCAGGGTAAGATTACCAATCCCTGTAAGTTGTGTGAAGGGCACCATGCCATTCACCTTTGTCCATATATGGATGAAGCCAAGCGAGTGTTGGACGACCCGACGGTTTCTACACCATGCCTTCCCGCTGGTTACAAACAGCTTTATTTGAGTCTTCCACCTGCTGATGCCACGATTGGTCAAGAGTCATCCTTGGTCGATCCTGCTCCCTCGGAAATTCAAATTCATGAATCCGTTTCTGACCAACCATTGGTCGTGGGATCGGTTGAACTGACCCCATCCACAGTGCACCAGGTCTTTTCCGTTGAGAGTGGACCTCACATCCCTCATGTTCTTCTTGTTTCTTCAGATTCTTCAGACTTGGAGAAATATTCTCCTATCCCTATACTTCAAGAAGCGGCTCCTCCACCTCCCGTGATGGAGGTCCCAGAGGATACTCCTCCTGCCTTCGAGATGGAGGTCATGGAGGATGCTCCTTCTTCTATCATAACACTAGGGGAAGACCATCTCGGTTCGATGGTAGCCCCTCTGAGTAGTTTGGTCGCTTCCTTTGATTGGAGTCGATTTGCAGGATACCGCCTTCCGTCTTATGTGCCTTTTGAGATAATGGTACAGGCCTTTGGTTTGGTCGTACCTAGCACCATTATAGATGAAGGTGTGTCTGTTAGTGTTCTATCCTCAACTACTTGGCAAGCTTTTGGTTCGTCGCCGCTTGTGCGTGTTACGCAGAATCTGTTGGCGTTTAACAGAATAACTAGTCAACCATTAGGGATCCTTCCAAGGTTACCTGTTACTTTGGGAGGTAAAACTGTCCATATGGAAGTGATGGTTGTTCCAGGCCCCTTGGATTTCAATCTGCTCTTGGGGCGCGATTACACCTATGCCATGGGAGTGCTTGTCTCCTCCCTTTTTCGTGTGGTCTGTTTTCCACATGAAGGACGGATCATGACCATTGATCAGCTTTCGTTCTTTAGTCCTGATATGGCAGCTGGCCCGCCATCATCCCTTCCTGGTTTTTATACACCCGTTGTATCTTCCCCACCGCAGGTCAACTATGTGGCTACCTACCCCGTGCCTGTACTCAGTGATGATGCTGTTGTGCATAGTGTACTGGGGGCATTGGGTCCTGACTTCCAAGATGTTTTCCTTCCATCAGACGGGAAACTCTTGGAAGCGATGACTTCTTGTTCATTATGATGAGGTCGGTTAGGAGCAGAGTTTCTTTTTCTTCTGTCAAGCTCCTTAAAAAATGAAACAAGGTCTGTTGGAGCAGAGTTCCGTGTCTTGTGTCAAGCTCCTTAAAAAATGAAACAAGGTTGTCGAAGCATGGTTCCTTGTCTTGTGTCAAGCTCCTTAAAAAATGAAACAAGGTTGTCAGAGCAGAGTTCCTTGTCTTGTGTCAAGCTTGTTAAAAAATGAAACAAGGTGTTCGGAGCAGATTTCCTTGTCTTGTGTCAAGCTCCTTAAAAAATGAAACAAGGTTGTCGGAGCAGAGTTCGTTTTTCTTGTGTCAAGCTCCTTAAAGAATGAAACAAGTTGGTGGGAGCAGAGTTCCTTGTCTTGTGTCATGCTCCTTTAAAAGTGAAACAAATTTGTCAGAGTAGAGTTCCTTGTCTTGTGCCAAGCTCCTTAAACAATGAAACAAGGTGTCATGAGGATAGTTCTTTTAATGTGTCAACCTCTTTAAAATAATGAAACACTTTCCTGTTCAATTCGAGTCTTTGATAAGATCTCATAAAATCCCAGTCGAGTCTTTCTCTTGATCTTGTAATTCGAACCTTCACTCCATTTGTCTTTCATATGGATTGAAGCTTGGGGGGCATGTACCTCGAATTGAGTCACCACGCTGGGGGCATGCTTAAATTTTTCAAGCATAGTTTGTTTCCGTTTCAAGCTTATGTAAAAATGAAACCAACTTCAAGCAGAGTTTCCTGATTTCAAGCTTGTGTAAAAATGAAACCATCCCCATTTTACCTCTTGTGATTGCCATTTTATCAGCCTGTTTTTCTAGATGAGCCTTGGTTTTATCACTCCATCGTCACTATCTACTTGGCTGATCATATGCCTTCACTTGGTTGTTTTACCCATTACCGAGGAACCGCTGCGATGAGTGGTATTGTTAGCCAGCCTCTTAACCTTTACTTGTTCTGAGCAGTTCCACCATTACTGGAACCAGTTGCTACCCTTTATACCACTCGTTCCTCCAGGAGGAGTCATGCTTCAGCTCTTTTCTGACTCTCTAAACATGAAAAGATTGTTGAGTTGCTTGTCATTTTGATCTCATTAAAGTGGTTATGAAACACATCAACCCAGTATACGTTTACCCCTTTTTCAGGCTGGGATAGATTATTTATGAAAAAGGAATACCCTAGCCTATCGCGACTAGGAGGCTTTCTCAGACATAGTTTTCTACCTTTTCAGATCTGAGGAACTGTTTACGAAAAGGGACTGTTGGAGTTTACTTTTCTGCTGTCTTTTCAAACTCTCTAAACATGAAAAGATGCCAAGTTCCTCCTTTGTCAGACTCGTTAAACCTAAATGACATTGGGGATTGTCAATCATGACGTTATTCGAGTTTCTCCTTCCTAGGGCTTGTTAATTGGACTAGGATGGATTCATCCGAAGGACGGACTTATATTATAAGCATATGCTATCCCCTTCAAGCTTGTTTTCCAAAATAAAGAGGTACTCGCCAGAAATGGTGGGGAAAAATGGAACCAGCATCATTGTCGTGTCGGCAGTATGTCGCTCTTGAACATGGCACTTTTCTGCATTCGTGTCAGGTTGGGGACATCTCATCTCATTTTCCACTTGCCTCCATGGGTTTGGGTAATCCCTTTTGACCTCTCATCTGCTCTTTGCCTCGTCATCATGACCTTTGATCTTTTGATGTCAAATACTGCCAAATCCACTGTCGTGCCGCCGATATGTTCAAGAGAAGTTGACCTCTGCAAAATTCCAACCTTCCTCTTATTCTCATCTGATACTGATTCACGAAGACATTATGTTCCTCTGTCTTGTGTCGATGATGTGGGAAAAATTATGGCCCACCTTCGATCAAGGTCACTTCCTGTCGACTTCAGCTCATTATCCAAGAAGCTGATCTAGAGACTCCCTTCTAGTACCTTGGAGCCTGCATGCCTCAATGGCAGGTTCTTTGCATTCGACGTGAGGTTTTCATCAATAGCCTCCGATCGAGTGATTCTACGGGTGTTCGACACCAGCTCACTGATTCACATGTCGTGAATTGTACCTATAGTAACTTGAGGACCATTGTCATTAATGGTGGTACCTCTCGTGTCTGTTAATAGCTTTCATCATTAGCTAGTAATCAGACGATGTTCTTTCATGTTCGACTTCAGCTCACTTATTCACATGCTTGAAATTGTACTTTGTTCGGGTCAAGATGGAGCGCAAGACCCTAGATTTTGTCTATTCGAATCTAGGCTGCGATTTTGTGGATTATTATGATTAGCTACATGACTCATTCATTGGATGGCTGCGGCCATACCTGAGTCTATTTTTCGATCCTCACTGGATGGCTGCATCCATACCTTGGATCTGGATTATTGTATACTCTGTTATGGATGGCTGCGCCCATACCACGTATATATCATGTATTTGAGATATCATTTGTACTTCTCTACGCAGGTTTTCCGACGACGGTTTTTTCAGTTGGACACAATCTCGTAAAGCATTTCACCCCTCTCTCTCTTTCGGGCCTCATGCTTTAGGGGGCATCTGTTACACAACAATTTGTCACTGTCCCTACAATTCCCTGTCCCGCACATTGGAGGGCTCTTTTCGTGACCTGTGAGCAGTGACATAACTTGAAAAAACTTTCATGGTATTCCCCTAGACATGGACTTTCATTCCCCTGAAGACATCTCCTTGTGAAAAACCCTAAAAATAGCCTTTTCACCCTTGGCGTGACTAGCCTGTGTTATACCCGCGCTAATGGGGGAAATTCTTCAAAGAGGGCGCGCCAATTGGCAGTCTGTGTCAGAGTCGCACTCACGCTAGGCTTAATAAAGGGTGTTTTTTAAAAATAAATGGCGGAAGATTCACTTTAACCAACTCCTGAACTGGTCTCTAAATTGAGTTGGGACGTTTGGCTTTGGATTTCCATGTAGAGGAAGTAGTTTTCCACCTCTCATGGAAGCTTCCTTGAGGATAGGGCCAATCCCATAATTGTAGGGATCCCAACTCCCCTTCCACCATCTATATAAGCTTGCCATTTTCCTTTGCAAGCTAGTCTCCAAATCTCCAAGAATATCCAAGAGCCTTCATAGCCAAAAGAATGTTGCAAGAGCTTTGATAGTCCTCATAATGCCAAATCCATAGCAAGGAGATTGACGATCAAAGAGAGAGGCTTGTCCCCATTCCCAACAAGCTTTACCGAGATGTATTCCACCGACGACCCGCCGAAGGAAGGTTTAGCGTCAGAGCTAGGTTGTATTTTCCTTTGTTGAATTAATGATAAGCGGCTATTGGTTATGGTACCACTCGTGTCGTTCATTATGATCATGAGTTGTGTCTTCTCTGACTGATACATAATTGCATATATATCGGGTTTTACGCTTGTGTTTGTCATGTTTCTCGTGTGTGCAGGTGTTCGATCGCAGCAAGCGAGAGGATTGTGATATGTTGGAGCAAGGAAACAGGAGCATCATCTCTTCTGCAAATGACAGTGCTGGACTTGAGGTAGGCCTTCTTCGCGACTTGATTTATTGCAATTAGGAACTTGCGCCATAGCGTGTTTTGATTGTTGCTAGACCCGGTCTGGGCTAGTAGGGATCGCCTCTGTCTGCAGAGGGGATTTACCTCTACAACAGAAGCTACACCCTGAGTTGAGACCTGAGAGAAACGACAAAAAAGGGAAGCAGAAAACCGCCACCATCATACCAAAAAACCAAGATTCTGAAGATTCTGGATCCGAGGAAGATGAAAAGGTCACAACTTTAGGATTTGCAAGAGGTCAACCAATTGACCTGGGTTCCGATTTAGGCGATGAAATGAAGCTTGCAGCCTTTGGGATCTCGGAATAAGGATGCATAGACTTGGGTCCGATTCAGGTGATGAAACAAAAATATCAATCGATAATGAACCAAAGGAAAAAAAGACACTTATTGCGGCGGAATTCCAAGAACTTGAAGAGATTAACCAAGGCATCCAAGCACAAAATGTTGAGCTAAGAAGGCTCCTACAGGAAGCAAGGGAAGAAAAACAAAGGTTACTATGCCAGTTAGAAGCTAGGGATGAGGCCTTGGAAAAATTGTGACATAACCAACTAGAGGGAAAAAGCAACCCTTCAATTTGATATGTTTTGCATGATGATGAATTCACTTCTTTTGAAAATAATACTACAAGGATCGAGTCTAAATTGTTGAGGAAGATGGGGTATCAAGGAAATGGCCTCGACATCAATAGCCAAGGCATTGTAAACCCAGTCAAAGTCAAGGAATTTCCGCGTCATGCAGGGCTTGGATACACCAGGAAGGATGTGGGAGAAAGCTCCAAAATAGCTAGCGACCACCAACAAATGATGATGAGAGAACCTCCTCATACTTCAGCGACAATGATGGATTCATGGGCACTTCTCGGAGGCACATCGGGAGGAGGTGTTCCAATATGACACAAAAAGTATGGAGGAGGAAGAATCATCACAACCAGAATGAACCCCAAAAACTTGCATGTCAAAAATGTGAGGATCAAAGAACACCCATACAGAGCCCGGTCCCTGAAGTTGTTCCATAGGCAGATGCTCCATAGGGGGATGATTCATTTACCTCATTAAGTAAAAGATGGTTCTTTTAGGGGTCTTAGTGTGATGGCCACATTTGTAAAATAATATGTTGCAAGTAAATGTAAACGTGATGGTGTGTTTCCCATCACTTAAAAATGCAACGATGATATTTTGGCCTTTCTTTATGAGTAGTTGAGATAGTGATTATTTTGTTTTTCTTTTATGCAATCCTTGGCCAATGAGTGGGTGCTTTAAACTCTTGGCAAGGAGGGGTGGTTGAGTCATGCGTGGTGTGCATGATTTCAAATGTTGTACCAGTTTTGCGTACAGAGGATTGAAAGTGTGGTTTGGAAAGGACACAAACAATGTGCTGAGAGTGTTAATGCTTTTGGGGTCCAAAAGCTCTTTAGTAAGGAGGAATGATCCAGGTGGATTAAACATGTACAAGTACAAGTGGCTTAAGTACAAAGGCTAAAAAATAAAAGTGTTTGAAAATATCTCAAACCAGTTTCAGGTTGTATATTTCGTCATTCTGGTTCCAACGGCGCAGATGGCACTCAATTCCGAGTCCGTATGAAGGAGTTAGGAGCGGTAAAAGTTAATTTGAGAGGGTTTGACGGCCATGACCCCATTGCCCCCCATACCATATGGTCGATGTACACATAAGCGGTGGCGGGGGTTGTGAACCCCACCGCCACTCGCGCCATATCTTACAACATCACCACATATTCATGTGCGAACGGTGGCAGAAGTTACGGGGCAGGCCGCCCAATGCAGGCTCAGCCCCCCGCCAACCTCCATTACCTCACCACGTGTCTCATATATCACTTCAAAAATGCATGCTATATCTTCAAAAGTTGTAATTCGGATGTTAAAACAGATTTTGGCCTTCAATTGGAGGGGTTGGGGTTTGACCACCCGACCTCCTCCCTTCCATTCCAAATCTCAACCAACTCCACAACCGAATTCTTTGTAAAATCCACCCAGAACGTAATATTTAAGCCTTCATTTTTTAGTGCACCCAAGGAGAGACAGGAGTGGGCACAGAAAATGAGGCAGTGGAACCCTAAGTAGTGTGCAAGAGGGGGCGGAACCATGATCTGAGTCATTTTTCTAGAGGGGTCAGATTTTCACTTTGTCAGATTGGGACAAGTTTTATATGGATTCTGCACTACTCAACGCCACAAATCAAACGGTCTACCTATTTTGTCATCATATGTCTGCAATTTTTTTCCATTTTCAGATTGGGCAGGACCCGAAGACGTAGTCCCTCCTAGGTGAACTCTGATATCAACTCTGGTGTCTTCGTGCATGATGTTAATTTCTTCTCTCTTTTTCCATTTATGCCTTTAAATTTTCTTGTTTAAAGCTACAATTTTCACAAGTAATTCTTTCATACATCTCAAGAAAAAGATTTTGGATCAATTGTCACAAATATGGACATATAATGTGGAATTTTAGAACTCGTGCAAGGGATATTCTTAATGGAAAGGAGGCTACAAATATAGCCAACTTGGATGACATGTCAGAATCAGATAGTGATGAGTGGCAATCAGAAGCACCTCTCAAAATATTCTAAAATAAAAGAGACTTAATTTTTTCTATTGTGTGTGTATGTTCCAATTTTTGGTGTGAATTGAAGAAGTGTTTTGTTAGTGCAAGAATCTAGTGATTTAAAACAAAAAATAAAGGCCATGTATTCAAAAAACTAATGTGACATGTTGTGCTCCAGGAGCATTAGTCGCAAATTATTTTATAAAAGGTCATGTTGTATAATTGTCTGCTAAAAACATTCTATATCCAGAATGTTATCCTAGATAGCTAATGAAAGCTGGAAAACTTGGCTTCCTCTATAGTATGTTGGAATCTATCAATTCATAAATATATTTCTCTCACGGATCTAGAGACTACTATCTGTTGGAAGCTCCCATGACCAATGATTCTCGCTCAACCACCATTGGACTATCCAACTCTCATTGGATGGAGAAAACTCTTTCTACTATGAATCACCAAATCACTGTCTCTACTGAAGTCTCAACACGCCTTCACTTCCTCCATGTGAATCACATTTCACAATATTTCATATGGGCTTCTCAATTTGCTCAACATGAACAGCCCAACAGCACTAGCATTATGCAGATCAAATCTAAATCATAATCTCTCCTAGAGAAGAGAATTTCTTCAAAACTTCAACAAAAAAAACTTCTCTCAAACACACTTCAATCTCCCACTTTATGTCAAAAGCATCACACTCATTTTTCATTTTATTCTCACCTCTGACTCTAAATTTTGCTCACAAAACCTTGATATATATCTGCACAAACTATGTGAGCATTTGTTGCACACTCTACTCACTCATAACTTCCTCACAATGGCATACTCTCACACTCTCACAACAACCAACCAAATAGACTCACAACCTTCTTCTATTTATCAAATTCTTGAGATGATTAACTCAATAAATGCAACATGTTATGGAAGGCTCATAATTCTGTTCGCATGCCTCTGATTTGTTTTTTGAGAGTTTCTTAACCAAATAATTCACTAACACCACTAGACCTTTGATATCTTCAACCTTGATAAGCTTCTAGAGGGCCCACAATCTTTTTCTGACCATATGCTGAAATTTCCCAATCAATAACATCAAAAAATACCAAAATAGGCAAAAAAACGTGAGAAATACAGAGAAAAATTCATTAGTCGCTCCCTTAGCACTGTCTTCTGAGCGAATCGAGATATAAACACTCCCTTGGGCCTGCCTCCATGCGACTGGATCTCTCCAACCATTCCCTTGAACCATCATGCATGCGACTAGGGCTTAGCAGACTCAAAGTCATGCTTCTTCGGCTCAGAACTTGCAACCTCTTCCAAATTTTGACCAACCTCTGTAGGTCTTATGGAAGTCTCTGCCACCTCTGTACCACTTCATCAATTCACTACAACAACTCCATCATCATCCCAAGTCAAACTAGGTTGACTAGGATGCTAACCAATTAACCATACTAGGAAAATGAGCCATCAAACTTCTCTAGCTCATCTCTCCCATCAATATGGAGCTGTTGAACCTGATAGGAATCCTCCAACACCTACACAACCATCTCAAGCATCCACACTCACACGTAGATCCTCTCGAAGCCCAAACTAACATCATCAACATAGGAGACATAATCCGGAACATGGAGACCAAGGAGACCAAACCAGCAAGTCTCCTAAATTCTAGCTCATGAAACAACCATCATCAACTATATGCGGCAACATGATCACGAATATCATCATCATGGGAAGGCCTCCAAGCTAGTGCAACATACCATCATCCAACCAAGGACCATCTACACCTCAACCATCATCTCCAAGCTAGTCAAAGCTAGTAGACAAGCCAAGTACCATCTGCAAGCTATTCCAAGTTAGTAGACATGCCAAGGGCCATTTATCATACTCCATCATCACCTCAACCATCTGCAACCACACATACACATGTATAACTAACTCACCTGCAACCCAAGCAACCAAGTTGACATCAATGACAATCAACCACACATCTACAACACTGCAGCACACATCAATGCCAACAATTATGCCCATTTTGTCCTTTTAATTAAATTGATAAATAAAAAATATATCATATGGAAATAATTATATTTTTTTGGGAATGTGGTATCAATAAGTCATGGTATTGTAACAAAGCCTATTTACAGGTAGTGAAATTCCATGGTTAAGAATCTTGTTATATGTTTTTTTAAATGCATATATGCTTAAATTATATATTAATTCTTTTAATGATATTAATAAAGTTACCATTTAGTTGAATTTTATAATTTTTTTAATTTTAGCAATGTAAGATGTCTTATGAAGTTTTTTTATGCTTATTATAGATTCAATATCAATTTTTAATAGTTGTTTAATTTATGTAAGCATTAGTTTAGAGTGATATATAGACTTCATATATAATAATATATAAAAATAAAAATGATTAAAAGGAAAACAAATATTTGTTAATAAAAGAAATGTATAATTCATTCCACTTTTAATATAGAATTGATATGTGATATTTACCAAATATTTCAATGTAAACATAAATTAACTAGCAATTGCACCATAAGTTGCAAAGGAAACACTGTAAAGCAGAAAACATATGAAAGATTAGTATAGAGGAAATGCTCTCACATGAATCATGTAGGTAGGAAAGAGTAGTATAGAGGAAATGCTCAACTACAGAAACATGATTGGGTTATTCAATTACAATTATTCGTATGACAATATAAGTATCCCATTATATGCACAAAGAGAACAAAGATGCACAAAGAGAACAAAGCAGCTAACCACATCATGAACAAGAGCGTCCAGTAGAGCTGCACATATTGTAATTACCTAAGTTTCAAAGGACTTGATTAAAAAAAGAACATGTAATCATCAATAATTCATTACCTTGACATGAGGTAGGCACCAGAAGAAATAGAAACCCTGTGATCATAGTGGAAAACATAAAAAATTGAATTCCAGACTGGAAAAAAAAAAAAAAAATGAATTCAAAGATCCTTCTCAAATTACAAGCTGAAAATTTAAAGAACATGGAAAAAGATTCAAACGAAAAGGACTATATATAAATAACATGATTTTAGGGGATGCCAGGTGAAAATAGGCTACTACAAATATCATGTTAATGTGGAAGCCAACCCAGAATCTGACCTCAAATCTTTCTAATCTGAAAGATACATATAATTGTTTCTGAATTGTTACATTTTCTATACAAGCCTCTTTCCTCTGACCAGGGACCTAATCTATCGACCTTCACCATGATTCATATTGTTTCTTGATTTCTTACTTTGCAATCTTCAAGCGATTGAAGCAAAACTCTACTTTGCAATCTTCAAGCGATTGAAGCAGAACTCCAAACCCTCTGTCGTTTCAATGGTTGTGCTCATGAGTTTATCCTTCTCTCCATTAATAACGTGGTCTGTGCTCATGGTCATGGGTGGATTCAACTAGAAAGCACTTTCTTCAATTTGTTGTACAACCTTACATTTTCCATACTTGAGTAGTTTATTTTTTTGTCGTCACCCTTAAACGTTTGCTGACCCAAGAATGTTTGAAACTTAGGAATGTAAACCCTCATATTATCGAAAGAATAATCTGGTGTATAGGCCGACCCTCTCCCTTTACCATGATATGAATGGGTGTAAAGAATGTAGTCATAATATATGATGATAATAGGACACGCTTGTTTCAAGTGTGATATAAATATTATATAAAGTTTAAGTTTTCCCACCCAATGAACCGTTAAACAGGTTATATATATATATATATATATATATATATATATATATATAAAAGCTATCAAACTTTTGACTTAAGTATCGATTACATACATAAATATGTAATCTTGGAATAGCACACACCCAATGAAGGAGTAGCAATAGTCTAACAAGTTGAAGGGGAAGGAAAAATCTTATCAATTTTTTTTGAATTTGAGTTACTTGTTTATAATAATAATAATAATAAAATTCTTAATAGAATTTTAGTAAAGATATGCTAATTGAAAGAAAAAAAAATTAATATTCATTATTTAACATGAAATTGACATAAAATAATATTATTAGTATTACATTATGTTGAACTCATTGTATGTTTAGTTTAAATGTAAAAAAATATTTTACTATGAGTCATAAATAAAATATTTCAATGTCTATGTTAAGGAAGAATAAAGTCATTTAAAATAAAATAAAATAATTTTTTTTTAAATTTTTTATTTCTTAATACTAGAGAGATGTATAATTTATTTCATTTTTAAGATGGAGTTGATATATTATATTTAAAAATAATAATAGTAAATAAAAATTTAATATGTGTCATACATCAAATATTTCAACATGCATGTTGAGTAAAATATTGTAACATTAAGCATCTATATAGGGAGAAAGACTCAATAATTCTTATTCCATTATTAGATGCTTTCAAATTTAAAGTATGAAGGAGATTTGCAATCATGTCAATGTTTAATCTCGATTTGATATATAGCATTTTAAAATATATTGACAATAAAAATAATTAAATATATGCATATAGGAAAAAATACCAATAACAAAAATATTCAATATGTGTGTAGATATAAAAGGAGAGAGTGTTGCTCAAAACCAACATAGATCTACCCAGAACTAAGAAAAATCAAATTTTTAGAAGTACAAAATTTTCCTCAAATTTTACACTCAAAAATAAAACTTACATCATGAAAAATTTGATCCATATTAATGTTTAGTAAATTGAAATTTAAAAGAATCTATATTAATATATCAATTAAATTAAATATAAAAAAATATAACAATTTTATAATAAATACATTAAAATAATGTTTATATATATATATATAATAAATACATTAAAATAATGTTTATATATATAGAAAATAATTGATATATAAAAATAACAATAATTTTTAAAATCACCCAAATCAATTTTATTAATTTTAATTTTATTTATATAAATTTTAAACATTCTATTTAATACATAATAATTTTCACTTAAATTCAATGTGATTCACTAAAATTCCATTTTTTAATGACATGCTAAACTCATTGATAAATATATCGTTTCAACCCTAGGAAACAAAATAGAATAACTTTTTTCTTAATTGTACATTATATTTATTATATTTTGGACGAAATGTGTTCCCTTTGGTAAACCAATGCAATTAGGCATTTAAGTCTCAAATATAATGAATGTAATATTAATCTTTCAAAAGAACCGACTAAATTATTATTTTATAATATTTATGTATTAGGATATTGTTTATATTACTAATAAATTATATAGATGAATGATAAAAATAAATATATTTTTTATTTAGTTTAATATAAAATAGTAAATATTAATAGATATAAAAATTTAGTATATCAATTAAATTTGGATAGAAAAATAGCAATAATTTTTCAAATCACCAAAATAAATTTATTTGATTTTTTAATTTTAAATTAATATATATATTTCTTAGATATAACACAATTATAAATTTTAAACCTCTATTTATATACTAACACTTTTTAATAATTAATATATTTAAAAAATATATATTTTATTTTTAATTTTTGTAAAAATGATGATGATGATGATGATGGTGATGATGGTGGTGGTGGTGGTGGTGGTTAACGTCCACTCAGACCAATATTTGGTCTATTGGACCTAAAGAAAAGAGTTATTTAGTTTGATTTAAGGTTTTATTCCTATGCTCAAAAAGCTTGGAGAGAAGCCTCCGGAGCTCACTATAATTTTGACATCTTAAAAGACTAGTGAATTTTGACATCTTAAAAGGCTAGTGAGGTCAGTGTTTCAACAAAGATTATGAAATTGAGCTCTAATGTGGTTGTACTCGAGACTTCATAAATATATCATTTCAATTACAAATTAAAATACTCAACACTAAGTCATAAATATCTGATTTCAATTATTTAAAATATATATATATATATATATATATATATATATATATATATATATATTATTAAATCCAAAATATAAATATATCAATCATTATTGGTGGCCAATAACGCTGCTGCGTTTGTTTATGACTGCCGATAACCATTCAAATATGTGATTTAATCTATCATACTCAATCTGACCGTTTATGAGTAGAGGATCGGGTTGTTCAATTGTGAATAACAGCTAAATTACGACGTGAGACCACCCAAAAAAATACCTGCAATTTTGAATATTATATTAAAATATATTCATTAAAGTTCTACTCTCCACACTCCACTAACATATAAAATCACATTGTTCAAGAGTAAACATCAATTCATAATATAGGGTTGTTCAATTGTGGAAAAAAACATAAAAATCAATATCATAATATTGGTTAAAATATTTTGGATAGATAGCAATGAGTGTTTTGTTAAGGTATTTTTAATGTAAACTTATTGATACAATTCTTTATTTAATCTCGGTAATATATTACAAATATAGTCCTACCAAATTTGAAAAAAAAAAAAAAAGCCTTCCAAACAAAGGAATAGAGTATATAATTTAGTGTTTACTTATTACCACAATTGGACTGTTCAATAGTCTCGAACAAGTCATAAATCTGCGAGTCTAAAACTGATATGGACACCAGAAAAACACACCTGTAATTTTATTTTCCAATAAAATATCAAATTGAAATGAAGAAATTCTGACTGTCCACCTCCAAGATGAAACATGCAGAGCTTTGTGCACTAAAGACACCTTATGCATTAAAAAATGAATATCTATGTGGATTTTAACGGTTTCTGAGACGAACTGATGGCCCATCAACATTGTCGGGGGCAATTAACATTGGATTGGACAATCAAATTGCTAGGAAATTTGCATTATTTCATGTTTACTGTTATGCAGTGCTGAATATCATAAATCCGTGATAGAACACAGGTAGGTAAGTACTGGTGTTGCATCATTGAAATTAGATTTGACTGTTTGTACAAACGCTTCAACTTTCTGACAGTTTGTACCAATGCTTCAATTGTCTAATTGTTAATAAGTTTGTTTGGATAGTAGGTAAATGACATTCACAATAAAAATCTGCAAAGTGAAGATTCGACAACTGGCCTTTACCGGACGAGTTGGCTGTTAGTCATGGCACTGTTGAGCACTTTTAATTCATATGTAAGAGAAAAGCATGGAATCCGGGATGGAGACAGATGAAAGAAATTTAAATAAATGAAAATAAAGATTGTTTCCAAAGAAATTTAAATAAATGAAAATAACGATAGTTTCTAGTACCTGTGCTTTACTCTTTAATTTTTAATGATTTATAGCACGCAACACAAGGTCAGGTCAGAGTTCTAGTCATGGCCACGGACCTATTCTAGAATATTACACATACCTGTTCTAGAAACCCTCGTACACAACTATTTACCTATATGGCCGAGTAGGCACCGTGGCAAAGAAATTTGGATCAACCCTGCATAATAAGTTCACATTATATCACAGTGATCATTCTATGGAACTAAATATGGCTGCAAACCGGACAATGAAACAATTATATAGGAAATGCAAATTAACATGGAAGTAGGAAAAGTTATCTGTCCATAAATTGATGATAATAACACTAAGGAAGTTTTACTGTTAAGTGAAGCTGAAAACTTTCTGATCACTGAAGTCTTGAGAGTGCTTAGTGTAGCAGGGAAATAAATAATCGAATTAGATCAATAAGAAAAACCATAACAAAGAGACATATTTAAGCATCAAATTAGGAAGAAACATTGTAGCCATGCCTTCAGAGTTGCCATGTCTCCATACTGCTCCGCAAGAAGACAATGCAATCGTCTCCAAGACTGCTAAATACACAACCAGATTACCATATGGGAGTGTGGGGTTTTACGATCTTGAAGTTTTTGTGTTTTATTAAAATTGCTCTGGATTATATCTAAAACGGTTTTTCTTTCTAACTGATTAATAGTAACAATATTTAATTATTTCACTTTACACATTAGGTAAAATACTGTAATATCGACTACTACTATATATATATATATATATATACAACTTGAGTGGGCCTAATGGTTAAGAGCATAAAATGAAAAAGGGTAGAGTATGTATGCTTTGGTCAAACAAGGGGGTCTCATACACCAATACACCAATTTGGTATACACCAATTTGGTGTTTGGCTTCGTAGTGAACTTAAAATAAACAATGGAAAATTACTTTTTTTTAAGGATTAAAATATTTTATTGTTGTGTTGGTCAAAATAAAGGAGATGCATATTTCTTTCCATAACATGGAATTGATTACATACTCATTTTATCTTATTATTAAGGCACACTCATCTTAACTCTAAATCTACCAAAGATCAAATATAAATCATAAAAAACATTTTTTCATATTTTAAATTTTTTTCACCTCATAAAATATAATTCTTTTACAACCTTATAAATAAAAAAAATTAAAATAAATCTATATTAACCTCTTTAACCATTCCTAATCACTTTAGACGACATACAATATATAATATAACCATGTGAAACCCTAGAAACAAAAAGCCTCATTCACTTTAACACCCACAATCCAACAATATATCATTAAAATTAGAAAATACATCATATGCACAGTTGGGAAACCTTGAACCCCTAAACCCGGAGGATCCCAGCGTGCTGACCTTGTCAACTTTGATGACAGAGGATGCGTTTTATATTATATTTGTTTAAATCAGAACCTATTCAACAACTAATCAAAACATCATGGACGCCACTGACATCAAATCATTCAGTAAGAAGGTTCTCCATGTGTTGACGTTGCACCAAAAAGATCCTCTACTTTTTGTCTTGAGTTACTCTTTAAAATTAAAGATACCTTTTATGTGCCAACTCTGCCATGTGAATTAGATCCAGCTTTTCTTTGATATTTGTAGTGCGAAATCTTGATATCCTTTATCTTTGCTGTAGTAACATGGAGTTCAGTGATCCCTTGATACGTGGTGAAAATCTATGCACATAGACGTATATGTGTGAATATGTTAATGTTTCTAAACAGTTGAAACGGCGCTACATTAATGTTTATTGCAAAGCTTTTTAAAAACGTGTCCACAAGTTATACCATATGTTTGTATATGGCAAATACTTGCTTAGGCCCATAAGTCAAGTCCATGAAAACGAAAAAGACTCTGGACTTGCCTTTCTTTATTACTTTTCTTTTTTCCAGTGTTTCATGAATATCCGATCTCTCTGTTATTTAGCATTTGGAAAATAACAAAATTTGCAAAATTAGAAACTTGATCCATACGGAAATATGAAATTGCGTGTCAAATCGAAGCCTTCAATCCCTACTAAATAATGAAGAGAAATGTGATTAGATTATAGTAATGATGGAGAATATTATTATTTTCTTGGCTATTAAATGCGGAAATCTCATGGTTAAAAGTGGTAATCCAATAGTGCGCCGTATATTCCAATCACATTTAATAATCAATAATAAGGAAATATGTACAGCTGTAATTTTCATTGCACTTATTTAATAAGCACTTTTGGTAATAATACATTTAATAACCAATAGCGAAGGAAATATGTACCGCCATAATTCTCATTGCACTTATTTAATACATACTTTTCGTAATAATACACAGACGGCATATGATCTGTGGCCACCAATATTTGTAATGCACCTCGATCCTCAGAACGGCCACGAACTTTATATGTTCTTTCCAAGGCATTGAATAGTCTATTAAAGTGTTGGAATTTCTGATATTAAGAGAATGAGGAATAATTTGTCAACGGAGATTTAAAACAAATCTTACAAGTGAAGCATAAAACAAACTGGTTTTCATTAACAAATTAGTTTAATACAAACTTCAGAATTTTCAGTTCTGGTTTTACAAGAAAAAATTCTCCTCCACTTTGGCTGCTACAGACGCAGCTCTTCAGGCTTATTGTCTCACACAGTCTCTGCTTTTTGTTCTCGACATATTACACAGTGTTTCGCTCACTCTACATTACATTTTGTCTATTACACACACACACACATATATATATATATATATTAAGCATTCATGTTTACAATATATATGATAAGTCATTTAGCCTAAGTTTAAAAACTTAAAATAAAACATGTCATAACCTATGTCGCAGCATATAAAAAAATTAAAACATTAAGTCGAGGTCTAAAACCTTATGAAACCATATCGCGACATTTCAATACATTATGTGACGAGTTATCGCATCGATTAACCCACCAGCTGACTGTGCACCCAAACTATGCGATAGAGCATCATTGGTCGGAGGTGGATGAGTTGGTAGTGGTGGGACCAACCTTATCGCGCGGTTTTGGAGTGGTGATGACGTATGCACGAGATCATGTGATACGATTTTGATTGGTCGGAGTGCTGTCGACGTGGTATGGTGGGGTCATGTTCATCGTGCGAGTTTGAATGGTGATGACATAAGCCTCAGGATTGTGCGATAGGTGTGTGATTGGTCGAGGGAATATGATGTGGCCCTGGCGAGCTCCACAGAACTGATGCAGATAGTTTTGAATTCAAATCTAATGTGCGGGGTCAAGTATGGTTGGTGGATATCATTTATGGCGGGTAGGTGCATGGTGTTAAAGCACGGCGTTGCGTGGTTTTTAAACCACGACTTGCATTTAGAAAGGGGCTACGGACTTATAAACAAAAATTGGTTTTGCAGAGATTTAAACATAGGAAATGAATGCATGGGGGAGTGAAAATTCAAACCAAAAATTTGTTGTTGTAGTGTCCTTCGAGATCAAATCAAAATGAATTGTTGTTGTCCTCCTGCTCAGATTGCCCCAATGGTTTTGTTAAAATATCAACAAACTACTCTTCTGTTTTGCAATGTTGCAAAACAATTTCTCCATTTCTCACTAATTCTCTGATGGAATAATACTTTGCATCAATGTGTTTTGTTCTTTTATGAAACATTGAATTCTTGGGTAAAGCTATTGCCGAGCTATTATCACAATAAACTGTTGTGTTTTTTACCTGTTCATGACACAAATCTCTTAACATTCTCCTCATCCATACTGCTTATCATGCTGCTGTTGTAGCTGCCACATACTCTGCCTCTACTATTGATAAAGCCACAATTGGATGTTTCTTAGAAGCCCATGAGATGGCTCCTAATCCCATATGAAAAACATATCCAGAGGTGCTTAATATGTCATCTATACTTCCAGCCCAATCACTGTCAGTATATCTAACTAATTGAAAATTTTCTGAAGAGGTGTATAAAATACCATACCTCTTTATTCTTTTCACATACCTCAAAATTCTTTTTGTTGTTTGCTAATGTGCCTCCTTTAGCTTTTCCATGAATCTGGAAATTAAAATCACAACATGCATAATATCAAGCCTAGTTGCAGTCAAATACATAAGGCTTTCAACTATGCTTTTGTACAAACTTGGATCAAAATCCTTGTTGTTGTCTTTTTCGCTTAACTTCAATCCCATCACTGTAGGAGTAATTGCTGCTTTGCAATCCTGCATGTTAAATCTTTCCAAAACTTCCTTTACATATTTTTCTTGAGAAATAAAAATTTTGTTTTCATTTTGCTCTACTTCTATTCCTAAGAAGTATCTCAGCGATCCCAGATCAGTCATCTCAAATTCTTCTTTCGTGACTGTCTTAAAATTCTTAATGAGGTAAGCATCATTACCTGTAAAGATCACATCATCAACATATAAAACAAAAATGAGCATCTAACCATCTTTTTCTTTGATGTATAATGTGAGTTCTCCTTCACACTTTTCAAACCCATTTTCTAGTAGATAGGCATCTATCAGATAGGCATCTAACCTACTATACCATGCTCTTGGTGCTTGTTTCAGCCCATACATATCTTTCTTCAATCTGCATACTTTGTGCTCTTGGCCTTCTTTCTCATACCCTAGAAGTTGTTTAACATAAACCTCTTCCATAAATACTCCATTTAGGAACGCTGATTTCACATCCATCTAGTAAAATTTCTACTTGTGTTGTGTTGCTATGGACAATAATGCTCTTACTATTTCCATTCTTGCAAATGGTGCAAAAGTTTCCTCATAGCCTCTTCCTTGTTGCTGCTTGTAGCCTTTGACAACAAGTCTAGCCTTATGCCTTTCAATCTTGCCTTCAGCATTGATTTTGGTTTTATAAACCAATTTCACTCCAATTGCTTCTTTGCCTTTTGGGAGATAAACTAATTTCCATGTCTTATTTTTCTCTATTGCATTTATTTCTTCATCCATAACATCTATCCATTTCTTATATTTTACTGCTTCTTCAAAATGAATAGGATCTTCTGCATGACAATACAATGCAAATAAAGAGTTCATACCTTCATTATTTGCCTCCTGCTCATAAATTTCATTTAGACTTCTGAATCTGGTTCCTCTTTCACTTGTTGAACTTGTGCTTGTAGAAGCACTCAAATCTGCTCCTTGTGATGTGTTTGGAGAAGCACTGCCATCACTTCTCAAGGGTGTTCTCATACTTTCTTGTGGTGTCCGTTGATGTCCTTGTGTTGTTAGAGGTAGTGCTACTAATGAGGGATTTATTTTAGCCATTTCTTCCTCATTTTCATCATGAGACAAACAGGTTTTTACATCCACCATTTTCTCAGCGCTTCCATCCCAAGATTCTTCCTCAATAAACTGCACATCTTTTCTTATCATAAATTTCTTGGTAGATGGGTTATACAATCTGTATGCCTTGGATTCTTCACTTTATCCAAAAAATATGCACTTCTTCCCCTTATTGTCCAACTTATTTCTTAGTTGATCTAGAATGTGCGCATAGGCCACACACCCAAATACTCTCGTGTGGGTAACAAACTATTTTATGCCACTCCATGCTTCTTTCGGAACTCTGTTCATAACACTCTTTGTTGGGCATATATTCAAAACATATGATGCACAATTACAGATTCAACCCAATATTCATTTGGAAATTTTTTTTCCTTCACCATGCTCCTTACCATATCCATGATGGTTTTGTTTTTCCTTTCAACAGCTTCATTTTGCTGAGATGTATACCTTGCTGTAAATTGCTTATGAATTCCATTTTCTCTGCAAAAATGCAGAAATTATTTGGAGACGTATTCTCCTCCTCTGTCTGTCCTTAAGACTTTTATGTGCTGCCCACTTTTATTCTCAACAAGATCTTTAAAGTGGTAGAACTTTTCAAACACTTCACTCTTCAACTTCAAGAAATAAACCCATGTTTTTCTTGTGTAATCATCAATAAAGGTCAGCATATAGTGGATAACTGCTAATGATGGTGTTTGCATTGGTCCACACAAATATGAATGGACTATTTCTAAGGGTGCCTTTGCCCTTATCCTCTTCCTTGATGGAAAGCTTTCTCTGTGTTGTTTGCCCAAGATGTAGCCTTCACATAGGCTGTCTGGTTTCTCAATCAATGGTAATACCTTTACCATTCCTTTTCTGTGCAACAAATTTAGACCTCTAAAGTTGATATGTCCAAATCTCAAATTCCATAACCAGTTTTCATCCTTTGCTTCTCTTTGATAAGTCTTTCATGTCACTGCTGCCATTGCAGCTCCTTTCTTCAAATCTGCTCTCATCTTGAGATGAAACATTATGTTTCTTTTCATCTTCACTGGTGAAATTATTTGTTTGCTTGGTGGTATGTCCATGATGGTACATACATCATCCTCAAAGAATATATTGTAGCCTTTCTGAATGAGTTGTCCAATGTTCAAAAGGTTACACTTCATACTAAGAAAATAGTAAACATCTGATATGGTTTTTCTTTCTCTTTTCTTTGTTAGAACACTCACTCTGTCTTTTCCCATGACAAAGAATTTACTATCTGTCCCTAATGTTACTTGAGACTTCACATTTCATCTAACATGGAAAACATGGAAATGTTTCTAGTCATATGGTTGCCACATCTTGAATCTAGAAACCATATATCTTCATTTTTCTCTTCTGCCAAATTACATGCTAAAAACAAATTCTTTTGGCTCAGAGTTTCTTTAATAAAGTTAGCATTGGGTCTATTACCCATGTCACTTTGTTTTTTTCTACATTCATTGGCATAATGATCATACTTCTTACAATAATAACATTGGACTTGGGATTTATCACACCTTTTTCCACGTGCTTGATTTTGTCCACCTTGTTGGTTGTTGCCTTGGCTTTGATTCTGACTTTGATTGTTGCCCTTCCACATGTATTTGCAGGGTTGTTTCTTCCTCTTTCTGTTGGAATCACGATTTCCGTTAGACCAAAACCCGTAGGAATTAGTCTCCGCTACAATCGCCAGAGTTAGGATCCACGAGAGGCGGTTAGTCCATGTCGCGAAATACACGGGGAGCATTGAACCCAATGTCCAACAATCTCCCCCACAACACGAGTCGGGTGAGTTTCGAACTCAAGACCTTTCGCTTTGATACCACTTGTTGGAATCATGATTTCCATTAGACCAAAACCCGCAAGAATTAGTCTCCGCTACAATCGCCAGAGTTAGGATCCACGAGAGGCGGTTAGTCCATGTCACGAAATACACAGGGAGCGTTGAACCCAATGTCCAACACTTTCTTGGCTTCTCCCTCTACCTTTTCCTCTGTAGTTTGATCTTCCTTGACCTCTTCCTCTTCCAAAGGAAATTTGGGTCTTGAAGGCATGCTCCAAAGATGAGTTTGTTGTTCTGCTCAATCTTTGCTCATGTGTCATCAATGATGCATCAAGCTCATAAACAATAAAAATTGAGAGATCTTTTGTCTCTTCAATGTTTGTTACTATCACATCAAATATTGACGGTAAGTTCCTCAATACTTTCTCCACTATTCTTCTTTCTTCTATGGTCTCTCCATGAGATCTCATTTGGGTAACCAACCCAATCAATAGTGTGAAGAAATAGTCTACTATATCAGACTCTTTCATGCAAATGACCTCAAAATATCTTTTCATTAATTGAGGCTTTCCTGTCTTCACCTTCTCCATTCCTTGATAGGCTATCTGGAGGGTATCCCATGCATCCTTGGACTTCTTTTCTACTGCAATTCTTGGAAATATTATTTCATGCACTGCCTGATAGAGATAGAAGAGGGCTTTGGAGTCCTTCTTTCTATTACTTTTTAGAAAATGTTTCTCTGCCTGTGTTAAGGCATTAAATGTTTGTTCATATTCCGGTTCTTCTAAACCATCTTTAACTAGATCCCATAAATCTTGAGAGGCAAATAGGGTTCTCATTGTGATTGCCCAATAGTCATAGTTCTTCCCATTGAACTGTGGGAGTTGAGTATTTCCCATACTCGTGCTTGTGCTGGCTCCTGGCATTGCTAAACTTGCATAAATATGCAAAAAAAAACTTGACTGTGTATTTAAACAAACATTTCTCACTACTGGAGAGATAACCTCTGTCTCTAAAAGACTTCTTTTTACAGCTCTCTGGACTATATTATTAAAACAAAAACAATAACTCTATTTTTGATAAATACCTGACTTGCTGAACCTTCACACTACTGGTCAAAAGCTTCAACAATCTTCTTCTTCCCTCAGCTTCTTCAGCAACTGCTGAGAGCGTAGACTAGCTCTTATACCATGTTGGAATTTCTGATAATTCCTTAACAAAGAATGAGGAGCAAATTGTCCTCTGTCAACACAGAGATTTAAAACAAGTCTTGCAAGTGAAGCATAAAACAAATTGGCATTCATTAACAAAATAGCTTAATACAAACTTCAGAATATTCAGTTCTGGTTTTACAAGAAAAAATTCTTTTGCACTTGGCTGCTACACAGCAGATCTTCGGGCTTACTGTCTCACATAGTCTCTGCTTTTTGTTCTTTGCATATTACATAGTCTTTCGCTCACTCTACATTACATTCTATCTATTATATATATATTGTAAACATTCGTGTTTACAATATATATGATAAGACATTGAACCTAAGTTAAAAAACTTAAAATAAAACATGTCATAACCTATGTCGCGGCATATAAAAAAAATTAAAACATTAAGCCAAGGTTTAAAACTTTATGAAACCATATCGCGACATTTGAATACATTATGCGACGGGTTATCACATCGATTAACCCACTGGCTGACTGTGCACCCAAACTATGTGATAGAGCGTCATTGGTCGGAGTTGGATGAGCTGGCAGTGGTGGGACCAGCCTTATCGCGCGGTTTTGGAGTGGTGATGACGTATGCACGAGATCGTGCGATATGATTTTGATTTGTCGGAGGGCTATCGACGTGGTATGGGGGGGTCATATTCATCGTGCAGGTTTGAACGGTGATGACATAAGCCTCAGGATTGTGCGATAGGTGTCGAGGGAATATGACGTGGACCTGGCAGGCTCCACATAACTGATGTGGACAATTTTAAATTAAAATCAAATGTGTAGGGTTAAGTATGGTTGGTGGATAGCGTTTATGGCGGGTAGGTGCATGGTGTTAAAGTGTGGAGTTGCGTGGTTTTTAAACCACAGATTGCATTTAGAAAAGGGTTATGGAATTATAAACAAAAATTGGTTTTGCAGAGATTTAAACACAGGGAATTAATGCACAGTGGAGTGAAAATTCAAACAAAAATTTTGTTGCTGTAGTGTCCTTCGAGATCAAATAAAAATGAATTGTTGTTGTCCTCCTACTCAAATTGCAGTTGGGAGTAAATTCCAACACAAAGGCTCCAAATTTAGAAGAGTCAGTAGGCAATGGATCAATCTGGTCTAAATTGCTTCAACATTTGGTAGAGACTTTGTTGGCACGGTTGCCTCTAGATTGCATTTTTCGTTTCTGTAGCGTCTGAAAGTGTTGGAACGATGCTTTTTCATCCAAGAATTTTAGTCGCGTGTGGGCTGACTTGGGCAGCAGGCAACCGTGCCTTATTCTGTGTATGCCCAACTCCCGGATGGGTTTTCTTCTCTACTCTTTCAACAGCCGGGCCTGGCAGACAATTTACCTCTCATTTATGCCGGATATTTGTGGTGTGGGTACAGAGGATCAACGGTAGGGCTACTTTTGGTGGACCACCCCATCTATCCAATTACCTTCATGAGTTCATTCTCGCAGTTGTGTGTTTGCAATACTCTCAATAGGACGTGCTTTCCTCTGCTAGTGATGCTCAAACTGAGTAGTGTGATGGCCACGACAATCTTAGCTAGTGATGATCTGGGCACCTTCGAGGTATTTGTGGTGGGAAAGACGAGGCATGACACAGTAATAACAGAAGTGTATAGTTCATCCACAAAGTCGTGGAAGGTTAGAGGTAGTTTTCCTTATGGTCTGATCATCAAGACCGATGAGATGTTTGTGTGAAACAGTTTCATGTTCTTCTTGATGTTGCCAGGCGGCATCATGGCCTACCACATCCGAAAAGGAACGTCATTCACAATGGATATACCTAATTCAGGATCCAATATATGGCATCGATTGGTGGCATGTGAATCATCAATGGTGATGGTTGGATGCCTAGAAGAGAGCCATGTCCTGAATGAAGTGATGATGTGGGAGATTTTTCATAAGGATGGTTGTGATCATGATGGATTTTCTTGGAAGGATATGGGGAGGATGCCTAAGTATGTGTGTCGAAAATTTCAGAGGGATTCATGCTCCACCCGGTTTGAGTGCGTGGGAGTGGGAGACAAGATATGTTTGAGATCTCATGGAAGTCTACATGTGGTTGTCTATAGTGTCACGCACGGCTCATGATGTTGGCTACCCAGCTATCCTGATCCACACCAGGATCGTAAGAACCTACATCTGAGGAGCCTTTCCTTTCAACCTAGCCTAGATAACTAGAAAGTCTGATTCAAGGTGTTTTAATTGCAAGCATTGTTGTTAGTCTAGTGAAAGAAAAAATTGGTTTCTCGCACTCCTAGCACAAAAATGGATCATGGCTGCAGAGTCTCACAATCAAAATATTGGCAAGTGTCATTGTATCTTAATTAATCTGTCAGAGGGAAATATGGCCATACATTGAAGCCTCTCTGAATGGCTGAACGATGACTTGGACCGAGTGTGTTCTATATGGGATATCGCGTATATACTTTGACCTTTTAAACACGTTAATAATGAGTAAGGTCCTGTATTGATGTGCGTTAAAAACTCTATTTTATTTATTAATACTTTATTTTAAAACAATTTGTACTATGTTAATTTAGTATAATAGTGTGTATTTCCACTATATGGATTTTATTTGTAAGATAAGAGTTATATATATATGTATGGTAAGTTAAAGAGTAGAGTCTTACTATATATATGTTAAAAGAATATATGGATATTTGGTATTAAAATGAAACGATGGTTTAACTTTTACATAATTTTTATGTTTAATAAAGTTCAAATTATAGCTAGTAGACTATTTTTGCATTGCTATAAACCTCAGCGAAAGAAACCCTTAATAAAAGTATATATTTGCATAATATTAAAAAAATTTAAAATGTAGAAATTTATCTGAAATGGGAAGCTCTTCTTTGAAAGCTTCTCGATATAACTGGATGCTCATTCTTTTCATGATGTGTCTGCCCCCTTGTCTACTCTAGTTTTTTTCTTCATGGGTTATTTGTTGGTCCTAGATTCTTCCATGATGAATTTAATGCAACAATTGGAGTTTTCCTTGATTTTTGTCACTTTACTATCCATAACTTTGAATTTTGATTGAACCTCGGCTTAAAAATTCTCCATTTTTTTCTAAAGCGATTCTAATTTGTTGGAAATACTCCCAACCACTGCCATGAATAAACTGGTAGCAACCACACTTAAATTGATTTTTTTTGCAGGGAAGGACAAAGCACAGGATCCAAATCTGCAGGTGTTTTCACGCAAAATCAAGAAACAGAGTACCTGAGCCACACTCTGTGTTTAATTTCTTACTAACTGCATTCACTTACTTTTGGCGAGGGAAAAGGTCTCTTAAGCAAGACCCAGGTTTGGATTAGAGGCCAACAAGGATTTCCGTTGTAGTCTAGCACCACACCGGCATTTTCACTCTGCTCCGAGGAGCAGAGAGTCTCACCCGAGGCGTGCCATGACCTTACTAAGGTTGGGAGAAGATTGATATCAGTCTAACGGATTAAATATATATATGAACCAGAACTATCTCAGAGCCTAAGAAAACGCAACACTAACTAGGTGATATTCTTTAGAAGCGCATTTAGAAATACAATCAGTAAAATTTTAAAATACTACCATATCAAACAATCTAGACTACAACATATATTGGGAACTTCAAACTCTGGTCATATTATAATTCACTTATCGGAAACAGACCATTACAATGCTCCTTAACATAAGCTTTAACCGAACAGATTACAAAGAAGTCCTATCCAGTGGATTGGAACACAGAGCTACAAAGAGATAGAAAATGGAACAGCATCAATAGAGCTCTCCTATGGCTCTTCTTCCTTCATTCCATCTTCCAACCCCCTTTCTTTGCTGGCCGGCTACCTATTTGTTCTGCTGCCAGGGCAACTAACAGTTCTTCCCTTCTTCTCGCTCGATTGTCTTCTACTTCTCTCTGTTCATTGGAAATTCTACTACTTGTCTCCTACCACATTCTTCTACCATCTGTGCTTGCTCCCGCAATAGCCATGCCACATGTTCTTCATTCCTTCACAACCTTGACAACTCCCTGCCTACAGTGGTTGCGTCCCGCCACATACTATCCGCAACCCAAAACTGTTTGATTTCAAAACATGGGCCCCAACAGGCCTCGACCACAACCTATTGACTTGCCTCGAGTCAATAGTTCTTCACTGTCTCTATCTCCATCGGTCCGCTCGGCCCTATGTTCTGCTTTGATTGTCCCCTTTCTCTTGACTGTCCAAACAAGGGCCCCAATTCTGGGACTTGTGTTAGAGTTGATGCCTTGAGCTCCTGAAAGATCGTTAGGGCGTGATTCCATCCTTACATGAGCAAGTCAGTTTGCGCAGTGACCTGCGCGACTGCTTCCTCCCTTCAAACTGCTGGCAGGCTACAAAAACATTTTGTATTTTCATATTGGCCTCGGAGACCAGTCGTTGCATTGTTTGGGTGCTGATTTTTATTAGCTGTCTCAGTTTCTGGAGAGCTTTCTTTGCTATAGTTGATTTTTCTTCAATCTGTGTATCTAGACCTCTAGAGCATTTGCTTGAGCATATAGTTGGTCAAGTCTAGTAGGGTCTATGGCCTCCTGGATCTCCCTTGATACTTTTTATAGCTGTAATGAAACCGGTGGAGACTTCAGTGTCAGAGAGGTTGAAAATTCTTGTAGACCCTTTAGTAGGTCATATGCTTATTTCGCTGCAGTACTCAGAACTTCCTTTATTTTTGTCACCTGGCTCTGTCTCTCTGATATCTTCTCTGTGTATACAACCGCTGGCTCTGGTAACGCGGGTCGGGCTACCAATGCTACTATGAGTTCCTCGTTTTCCTGATGGAGGTTCGAACATACCACCCTGATGTGGATCGCACGTCTGACTATATCATTCCCATTTATCCCTTCTGGTATTTGGTTGTTGTTGGTCATTACTGTGGGCCAAACGTCGAGGAATATTATTGTTACTGTCTCCATTTGTTCTTGTAGATTCACCTTTTCTATCCTTAGCTATTCACGCTCTTCAGTAAGCGTGCTGATTTGTAATTGTTGTTGTTCGTATCTTTGCTGGAGCTCCACGTGAAGCCCTTCCGCTTGTTGTGTTGCTCTCTGAATTAAATGGTATAGTTGGGTTGTTCCCCATGTCTATACGCTCTCAGCATCCAAGTTTCCCTGATCTGGCCGTCGTGCTTGAAGTGGCTGTCCACTGGCGATAGATTTTTCCGATTGTGCCTACGGTGACTGCGGTGGTGTTTGTTGCAACAACTTGTTACTAGAGTCGTCCATGTTTAGATCGAGCGTCGTTTCTTGGGCTGTCAGATTAGCCTACTGGAGTGGATTCTGCTCGAGTAGCGAAGCACCTGTTTCTTCCATAGACTGTTCTATTTGATTTAAAATCTCTGTGAACGTAGCTTGTTGAACCGGGGTTTGGCTAACGAGGGGCACTTCTGGTGTACCTGAGTAAACTTCTGCCTTGGGGTCCTCATTTGGTCTTCCTTTGACAATTGGGTCTGATACGGTGGCTGATGAAGTGGAGGGCGTGGTAATGGGTTGTTTCTAAATGGTGGATGAGGCGGGGGCCGATGTTTGGTGAATGTGAGGTGGGGATATGCGAATATTTAAGAAATCAAGGGGGTTGAAGAGTGGTAGCCCCCTGGTCACCTGGGGCTCCACAACAAGCTCTTCCCTGATCGACACTCCTATACTCAAAGGTCGCGGCCGATCATCCCTGATGAGATCAACCACTATACTAGATATTGCGATCTTGGCCCTTTTTGCTTTTGGTGCTGCTACTGGGGTTTTCCCAACTTTAGACTTTTGGACTAGTGCTGTAGTTGTTGGGGCTGGTGGGCTAAATAGAATGTTGGGCATTGGTGCTACTAGGGAGGCCGTGGCGGAAGATGGTCTGGAGTGAGATGCCTGAAATTATGAAAACGTAGGAAATGTAGTGGAATCACTTGTTAATACTCGAACTAATTTATTAAAATTCTGTATCTTTGTGTTTAACTACTTAATGATCTGGGATAGCTACAACTGTGCCATCCTAGTCATCGTCTGCTCTGAAGTCTCTCCCGGCAGTGGGTTTGGCAGCATCCCATCGAAGAAATAAGTTTAGACCCCGCTTCTAACCTCCATCACTACTCCTAGCCATGAACAAACCTCTATGTGGAAGGTTGTTTCATCAATTTCGAACTTTAATGGCCTCATTTTGAAAGTAGATTCTGGTACACATGTTGGCCTAATAAAAGTTTGCTTGTGGGTAACTCCAAACCATATCTGTGCACTATAACCATCCAAAAGACTCCTTGGGATTCTCTGTTGACTCATCACAACATCAACCATTTGGCTATACCATATCCTAAAAGCTTTTGTGTTTACCTCCTTCATGCTAGGATCCCTGGATACCTTCCAAGGCACGAACTTCATTTCCAATGGTTGTCTTGTTGCTATCTCCACAAGTACTCGAATGCCTGGAAACATCCATTTCCACATTGCTAGTGCCATAATTAGATATCCGTAGATGAATCTGGTTGCCCTCTTGTAGTTTTCCTCACAAGCTTTGGACAACTTGTTCAACAAAAATGAGCACCATTTCAGTTGTGTCCCCTGGACACAATGCTCTGCAACCAAAATCGTATCTAGCGTGCATTCTCCTTTTGTATAGTGCCTCATAGTTTTACTTGAAATTAGGTAACAAGCGAACCTGACCTTTGGCTTGTTGATCAAGTTGATTTTGGCTCCTTTCCCCCCCCTCTTAGTGTCGTAATTTGTGTAGTAGTCGTTATCTCCAGTCTTCTTTTCCCTTTTAGATACAGTCTAGAATGTTGATGAGACATCCCTCCCTTTCATTAACACTCCAGTTAACCTGTGGATGTCCTCCGCATGAATCGATATTTCTTTCCATAGCCATAGCGAACCATTATGAATTCGTCTCAATAAGAAATTGGTGCAATTCATTGCAACACCTGTAACACCGAACACCGGGAGATCTCTTAAGTTCAGTATGGTAGACCGTTGAATGCTCGGGAACTCTGGTAGGACTCTCGCCGCTTGCTGCCCAGCTTCAGTGGCATAATTCTCCATATATACTTGTCTCTTTGTTGCTGGAAACTCGAAAGAGTCCATGAGGTCGATGTCGATCAGTGAGGCACTGTCGTATTTCCCCACTAATGATTCCATCTTTTTCACTCTGTTATCGAGCTCTTGCTCTACAACTGCTGGTGTTGCTCTTGTCATTTTGGCTCTTCTTTGATACACCCGTAGAAAAAATCCTTCTCTTTTCTTTTGAATTCCTTCTTCTGCGTGCCTCCTCTGCTCTTCTTCTGGCTCTGCTTCTCTTTCTCCCTTGGATGTTTCTGGTTCTATCTCGGATTTTTCCGGCATTCTCGCACTTCTTTGCATGCGAGTTATGTAATTAACCGGCACGGGTGAGGTTGATGAGACCCCATAACTAATAAATTTCCCTCTGGCCTCATCCATGGCTACGATCATGTGATTAGTTATTAGTTGAGGTGGGTTTTGACAATGTTGACTGTGGCTTCGGGATTTGGGCAGACGCGACAGTTGGTGGTTATGCCTTATTATGGAAAATTTATTACGGTATGGGTGATGCTAATTATGGCAATTATTTCCAAATCTTGGTAATCCTATGGACTGACATGGGTACTACGTGTAATAATGATGGGCTGATGTTCGACACGCTTTTCTATCTAACGTGGATGACACATTGGACACTACTCTTCCCCGACCACAATTGGTTGCGTTGTGGTCCCGACAACACAATTGTATTTATTTTTCTGGTTTTTCAAAAGTGGAAATCCTATCTATGCTCTTCTCGGGTGCGAGAGAGTTATTGATACTATTCCACCCTACCGACTCCTATCGGTTGCAAGAGTTATTGGAATTGGAAATGATTGAATTACTCTTGGTAGGGCTTCAGGCATGTGACATTCACCCATCCTTGTAGAACTTGGCTGTCAGTGCTTATATTTGTGCCTAAATCTTTGATTTCTATCGGCGTATAATGGCCATAGCCAATGCATCTACTACTTTGTTGGCTGTTCTTCTGACATGCTTGAAGGAGATAACTTTGGGCGTTCTAAGCCATTCTTCAATAAGTTCCAATCTACTTTGCAACCTCCAACTTGAGGCTATGTTGGAAGCTGAAGAACAAGATTGGAGACGTTTAGCTGCCTCAATAAGAATCTGAGAATCCCCTTCAACTTCCAGAGGGAAGAAATTCTCTCTTTCCGCTATGCAGATCCCCTGCCATAGACCTTCGAGTTCTGCAGCATTGTTGGAGTCGCGTCCAAGAGAACCAAAGTAGATGTGAATAGTAGCTCCTTCGTGAGATCTAAATATGCCACCAAAACCAGCCGGTCCCGGATTGCCTTTAGCCGCACTGTCAAAATTCATTTTAAAAGTCCGAGGCAGAGGGGGCGACCAGGTAGGGGGCGAATCCGAGTGCTTTAGGCTGCTCTGGGGCTGCTGATCAGAGTGATGGAGATCGAGATTCCATCTCTGCCAGATGAGACATTCCAATGGCGAGGAGGGCATGTCCGTCGCATACCAGGGAGTAAGAGCCAAAGTCTCTTGCAGATTGTGCTTGAGAGTGGACCAGATGATAGCATTTGATGTGGTAGTGTCCTTGAAAGTTCTATGATTACGCTCCTTCCAGGTGGCCCAATATATGAATCCCGGGAAAAAGTTCCAAATGGTTTTGAGCAATGAGCATTGGAACGGACTAGTAGGCCAATTGTGAATTGTGTTACTGATGTCCCCTTCCTGTCTTCTAGCTCTCCCAAAGTAGAAGGTAAATTGTTCCCAGAGAAAATTAACTAGAGGACACGAATCAAGAAGGTGTTGTATTGATTCTTCCTGAGACTGAAAATTGTGGCATCTGGAAGGTCCAATGAAACCTCGCTTAAAGAGATTGTCCCAAGTGAGAATTTTCCTTTTCGTGAGAAGCCAAAGGAAGCTAGATATTTTAGGCCATGTTTTCAGCTACCCGACTTGAGTCCAGATGCAATCCTGTTGATCCTGCTGCGGGCGGTAAAGTAATCTATAGGCTTCTTGAGTAGAAAAGTTACCCCGTGGCGTATATCCCCATCTTAACCTGTCAGCTTGAATCGAAACTTTAATCCTTCTTAAGTTTAATAGTTTGAAGGCAAGAGAAAACTATTACCTTTACCCCTGAAACCAATTTCCACTAAAAAACCTTTCCAACAATGGGGCCTGGATTTCATTGGAGAAATCCATCCCCCTTCTTCTGGCCAAAACAAATGGATCCTTACTGCTACAGACTATTTTACCAAATGGATAGAAGCAATTCCTTCCAGACAAGCCAATGACACTGTGATTATAGGATTCCTAGAAACCAATATATTATCAAGATTTGGTTGTCCTGAGAAAATTATAACTGATAATGTTGCTGCCTTCAAATCTAAGAAGATGATAAGTTTCTGTAATAAATATCATATCACCTTAAGCCATTCCACAGCCTATTACCCTCAGGGTAATGGACTGGCTGAATCTTCCAACAAAAGTCTCATTAATATTATTAAGAAATTATTGGAGGAAAACAAGAAAAATTGGCACAAGAAACTTACAAATTCACTATGGGCAGACAGACTCACCACCAAAAAATCTATTGGGACCAGTCCTTATGAGTTATTATATGGAATTGAGGTTGTATTTCCTTCATCTTTAGTAGTTCCTATAATGAAATTACTTCAAGAAGCTCAGGTTGAACCTAATGACATTCAAAGGAGAATAAATCAGACTATCAATTTGCAGCAAACCAGAGAGGAAGTTTATCAAAGATCCCAAGTATTGCAGGAGAAACTAAAGAAGATATTTGATAAAAGGACCAAGGCAGAAGATTTCCAACTGGGAAACAAAGTTTTAAGATGGGATTCCAGAAGAGAGGATAAGGGAAAACATGGGAAGTTTGACTTCTTGTGGAAAGGACCTTATATTATTCATGCTTTACAAGGAAATAATACATATTTTCTGAAAAACTTGGATGGTACAGAAACTGAAGAAGGACCAGTTAATGGTCGAATGTTGAAACATTACTTTGATCCTATCTATTAGGATATCCTGATTTTTAACATGTACATACTATATCCTTTGTAATGTATCAGTTTTGAGTGGATAGTAACTTACTGGAGTTGAAGCCCAAGGAGAAGGCCCTAAGCTTCAGAATTATTACTGTCATACATACAATAAAGTAACAAGCAGAAGAATATTCCATGGTTCACTCAAAATCATTCTGAGGGCAACTGACCTGCTGTTCTTGACTTTTCACCAGGAAAATCCATCCCCAAGTGGAGCCAGTGTTAGACTCCTATACCAATAGGTGTCATATATCATGATTGACTTGATGGGCTATGTAATATGTTCATACCTTTCCTTGTTGCAAAGGTTTTCCATATTGTCAAAAAAATAAAAAAATTTAAAAAATGTAAAGAGGGTATACCCTAAAAGAAAAATCAAAGGGTGAAAAGAATAAAAATGGCCAAAAAAATAAAAGAAAATGAACCCCACCAAAAGAAAGGCCAAGGAAAGTGTGCAAGTCTAAATGCCACTACTTTTTTCTCTTATGTAAATAAACAAATTGTGTGCAACTTTTATCTTATGCCACAATTGATGAACAGTCAAATAGTTTAAGCTTGGCTAGTTCATCTTTCAATTTTATGTTTTAGAAATAGAGAATAAAATCTGACCAAACTGTTTAATCTTGGCAGATAAGTAGATAGGTAGAGTAAATAAAAGGAGCTCAACAGTTTAATTTGAGCCCTTGGATGTAATAAGGTTAGACTTAGATATATTTCTATATGTAAAAGAAAAAGTTTGATAAGGGTTTGCCAGTCTAAGTGCACCCTAATAAAGAAGAAAAATGGTAGGGTAAAGTAGATAGGGTAGGTAGATGTTGTTGCAAAATTACATGTGATGGATAATGACTCTACATGTGTTAAATCTTTTCTTTCATCACAAGTGCAAAGGTAAACACTACACTGGAAGAATTTCAAGCAAAGCAAAGTCAAATTATTAACTTCCCTTATCATTTTTCCCTAAAAATTTCACTGATTTCCCCTAAGTACTAAGGAATTTGAAAATTAGAGGGGCTCGAGGCATTTCCTTGACTTTTGGAGAGACCGGACCCTCGGCCCAATAATTGGAAAAGTGTAAGTACTTAAAACTATTCATCATGACATTCATTCACTTCTAAAAAATCTTTTCCTACGTAAAATCCCATTTTACTTAGGAAAATGGTGCAATATCTCATAAAAACCCTTTTAAAAGCATAAGTTAAATACATTACCTAATGTTTTTACACTTAGCGCTTCCATTTATTTTCATATTAATTTCTAATTTTATTATTTAAATCCATATACAAATTCCCCCATCCCCGTATTAATTTAATAATAAAATTCCCAAATAATATATTATCCTGCCCCTTTGGTTGAAAAATAACCATATAAGTTTTAATTATGATTAATTGGTTGAATTTCCAATTAATAAACAAACCCGACACTCCGCCATATAAAAAGGGATTAATTAATAACCTAATCGACCAATAGAATTCCCCCTACTGTGATTAATTCATAATAAATTACATTGGGCCCACTCTATTAATTCCCCGTCATCTTCCTTTCCTGACAACCATTCAATCGATCAATCCAAGATCTACGGTTGTCGTCCATATCGCTGCGCCTCCACGTCTGAACGATAACGCTTGATGGCCAAGCGGTTTTCTAAACAGTGCCGAGCCACATGTCTTATATCTTATGGAATCGCTCGCCCTCCGCTTAAAACTGCCGATTCCCAAAAGCTGTGCGATGAATACTGCTTACCGCTTGTCTCCCCTGACAAAGCCACCGTACTTGCTGAGGTCATCCATTAAAAAAATAAAAACCCGCCAACCTTTGACTTTTCGAATAAAACAAATGAACCTGGGTCATTTTCACTATCCCGTGCAGTGACCAGTGTCCCATGCAACGAATTCCAAAATCAATTATCGAAGTTTGTCAACCGCCACCTTGCTGAAGAAAATTGCAGTCGAGTAATCCAGAATTCATCTGCCATAGCCAACACCTACTTAGTCACTGTTCATTTCCCGGAAAACAGGTATTTACCCAAATTCCCGTTGAACTCTGCAAAATCCTGGTTTTTTCTTTAATTCCACAAAAAAAAAAAATGAAACAAGGTTCAAGATTGGTCTTTATTTCATTCCTCAAATCCCAAAATTGCAATTGCATTCCTAAACCTGTGATTGTGCCCATTTTTTCATCAAAACCCGAATTCATTTCTGAATCCACAAGAACCAGAAATGGAAATTTCCGTGGCTTTGAATATCCCACCCTGGAATGCCTCTCACAGAGATTTAGACTATCTGCCTCTAGCAGATAAGGATTTCCAAATTAAAGACCTTGTCCTCAGTGAAAATCCTCTTTGAATTTTTTGCCACTGAAAAGATAACTACCTGAACGGCTTTGATATTTTTGGACTATGGGAATCTAATCTTCCCATGTATCTTCTCCCCTCAGTCCACATTTTTCATGAAATAATTCATTATTGCCATGCCAATTATGATCCCAATCAACGAGCAGTCTTTTCCCTGAGTCAAAACATCCTTTTCCCAATAACTTCTCAGTCTATCAACGAAATGTTACAATTTCAGCCTGGTCAAGCCCTGACTCCCCTTTCCATGGGAGATTTACTTCACAAATCGGCCAATTTATCCCAAGAAGAGTTAAATCACCTCTGCCAAACTTTCATGTTGCCAGAACATTAGCCCGAAGGCCCTCCCCCTTATGGTTATACCTTTTTCACTGATGTGGACAGGCTTATTTTGAATATGATATCCTCTATAATGGGTTTCAATACTAGTGAATATGTTGATCAATTAACCCTAGTATTGTTGTCAATTTCTACCCCTGGACAGCCCCCTGCTGTCAAATATGATTTTGCTTCATACATTGCTGATAAAATCCATGATCAGTTCATGAGATTGGAAAATGAAAAATTGTTCAAATATTCCTCTGTTATATACCATCTCATGCTTTACTATCAATCAGAGAGTTTCCCTTTCCAGGTCAAGAAACTCGATGCCAAAGGAAATCCTAGGTCTGTAATCTTTTGTTCTGCAATCACTCATAATTCCTCTGATTCTCCTTATTCTTACAATGAGTACATTGACCTATTTGTACATCCTGCAACCACCTTGTTAACAAGAGTCTCCCCTCCTAGGGTCAATAGTGACATCAAGAAAATTCTCCAACTCTCAAAGCAATACAGGATAGGTGATGGTACCTATACCGGAATCACACAGAACAGAATATATGGATGTGAGTTATGCCCTTTCAAGTTACCAAAATATGTCCCAATGAGGCTCTTTGCCTTAGATTATTTCAGACAGATGATAAATTCTGACATAGTCCATTTTTGCAATGCAAAGAAAAAAGCCCAACTCAGAATTAAGAGTCAATTAGGTCCTTTTGTTTGTAACTCTAGGGATGCTGGAAAAGAAGCTGAAATAATCTTAGAAGACTATCTTAAATTGCAAAAAACTTTCTATTGGGTACCTTATGACCCAAACAGCTTTATTTGTGATAGAAGGATGAAAAACAAATTATCACCATACCTTCATCATAGAATCCCAGAAATTGAACAATATGCCAATATGGATGAATGGATGGAAGGGACATTGATAGAACAAGATAGTGAACAGGTCAGTGTTGAAAATGTTATGAAATACCTTGAAAAAATACTTGACCTAGACTCTTTTGGACAGGTGCAAAGACCAGGAATTGGTCCTTCTTCTGTTGGGACTTCTCAGCAAAATTTACAGGAAATCAGCGCATCAGCCACAGTAGCATCTAAAGGGAAGGAGAAAGAGGATGATATACAAGTTACAGAGAAATTTACAATGACAGAACATCCTGAAACTTCTAAAGAATAGGGTCAAATACAGATTTATCCTACTCAGACCAATGTGGCAGAAATTTCAATTTTACAAACTCCTCTCAATGTAGAAAAAGGTAAAAAGAGAGATGCTGAAGCAGCTACCCCTATCAGTGGATCTTCAGAACAACCTGATGTTAAAAGACAAAAATTAAATCCTCTTCCAGAAGAAGAATATGTTCATTAAATCCCTGATAATCAAAGGAGAGAAGAATTAGGTAGTCAGCAAACATGTACAATCAGTGGGACATCCACTAATTCACAGAGGAAAGAACTACAAAGGCAACAAAGTGTAGAAGTATCTTCTTTCAAACCACCAGTGAAACATGCCTGGGATATCAAAAGAACATTTATAAATATAAAGGCCAGAAATGATCCACTAAGAGTTCAAGTTTACAATCAATATTTGAAGATGGCCCCTAAGAATCAACAAAGATTGATGTCAGCCTATGACATCCAGCAGGGTAAAATGGTAATGAGTCACTTCAAACCCAAAGTGCAGCAGCCTCAAACAGCTGCAAATTATATCATAACTAATTTTGAAGTCATAGCAAAGGATATTCATCCTTTAGATCAGATTGAGTTGCATAAACAAATAGGTGAAATGATTTATTCTACTCTGACTAATAAATCAATGATGACCCAGAAATTATAGGATTTTTTGGAGAATACTAATGCACAATTGCATCTTGAAAAAGCCTCTTCTCAGGCTAAGGATAACAAAATAAAGACTTTGGAGGAAAGAATTATTGGATTGGGTCATAATCCCAAAGATATCAAGGGTATAGAAGCCTTGATCAAGAAAAAAGATGATGATATTGCAGCATTGAGAAAAAAATTGAAGTTACCATCCTCAAGGTATCCACAGACTACAGAAATCATAAAGAAAAACTCTAAAGAAGAATTGATGGATTTTCTCTTGAAACTAAATGAGCAACTTAATGAAACTGAAAAAGAGCTTGAAAAGGCATTAAAAGACAAGTAGCCTAATATTCCAGCATCTACAGCAGAAGTAATTACAGGTACATCTACAATAGGTTAGCCAACAGAATTGTCACGGGGCAATACTTCCAATTTAAGTACCGAAGAATTAATAAAGTCAATGGAGGAATTGAAACTCCAAGTGACAGAGCTCCAAAGAACAATGGTACTATTCACCACTTTAGAACAAAAATATGATCTCTCAAAGATAAGTGTTGCAGAGAAAACAAGAGAGGTCAACAGATTAGAAAAATTGGTCAAAGCATTGGAAAACGATCTCACATTGGAGAGACCTTTAAAGGAAATAAAAGAAATTATTTGGGACAACATAATCCAATCAATAAATGATGTCTGGCCCTCAATTCAAATAATGTATGAGCAGAATGATTTAGTTAAATTGGCTCTGGAAGAAATTCTAAAAGCAAGACAAGAATTAGGAAACATGCCTGAAGAAGCCAATGAACTTATACACTTTTTGAATACTAAGAACAGATATCAACTTGAAGAACTTGGTATTCAAGATAGAACAAGAACAATTTTGGAGATAAAAAGAGTTTTTACTAAAAGAACTCTGATGCAGAATCTAGAAAGAAGATGCTCTGATATGAAAGAAGAAATCAATGCCTTCACAAAAAGATTGGATATTTTGTTGAATAAAGGATTTCCAAGTCCTTTAATTTCAGATGATAAACTAATGAGCCTTGAAAGTTATGTTGAGAAATTGGACAAGCATGCTGACAATCAGGCCAGTTCCTCAACTAGTTCATCAGCAGCAGCATTGCCTACAGGAAAAAATCTTCATGACAGATTGGAAAATTTGTTTTATCTCGAGCATGAGGTAAAGCATTTATTCCCAATCCAGCCTAATTTCTTTAGATATACAGAGACAGATGAAACTCTGAGGAAGTTGCAAAGAACCAAAATACTGGAAGCTAAATGGTGGGAAGAAATGTTAGAACTTTTGTAAAAACTATCCTTACATGAATTTTTGATTATTTACTACAGTAAGTCATGTTAAGAAGGATAAAAGTATAAACAGAGGTCAAAGTGTATTAGTGCAGATAAAGAGTATCAGTAAAACAGAACAGCCAGCACAAAGTTACTAAAGAGGACAGCAACAAGCTATTTCATAGGACCTGCCTCCAGCACATTCTCAAAAGAAGAAAACATCACAACATCAGCTATCATTTCTCTTATCTACGAGACCGTCTGTCTCTAGTTTGTTGTAAAATACTTATGAGTCATCCTAGATTATATCTCAATTTGTTATGAGATATTTTTTATAATTTTTTGTATAAATACTTCCTCAATTGGAGTCTTGAGGGGTAGATTCTTAGACTTGGATGTAACATTGATTACTTTGGAATAAAGTGTTGTTGGACAAATTTTGTATGCCTAGCTGGATAAGGAATTGATGCAAAAGACTTTTCATAGGATTCTTGAGTCAAACAACGGATCAATAAGTCATCTATCTCTGTTTTAGAGTTTTTATACTTGTTTATTATATCATCTGTGTTTCATATCTGAATGATTAACGAAAGGAATAAATCAGAAAGTGCTTAAGTGCAATTTGTTTTCAATCGTTGTTATTCTTAATGTTTTCTTCTAAACTAGTTTAAAACAGTGAATTATTAATTGCTCATGTTTTCTAGTTTATGCATTTTGATTATTTAGTAAAGAATTCTTAATTTCTCTTTATTACTAATCATTCAAGTTCCCTCTTTCGAAAATGTTGAAGGATTCTTAAATGCCCTTCACCCATTTCGAGTCCATTCCATTCACCTTAGATCTTTAATTGTTCCCTATTTTATTACCTTGCCCTGTGAAACCATCTCTTGTTTAGAAACTTAATCCAGTTAAGCCATCTTTCTTTGACTCCATTAGCCCAATGGCATAAATTACTCAATCTTACCCTAATCATTCAAGTTCCCTCTTTCGAAAATGTTGAAGGATTCTTAAATGCCCTTCACCCATTTCGAGTCCATTCCATTCACCTTAGATCTTTAATTGTTCCCTATTTTATTACCTTGCCCTGTGAAACCATCTCTTGTTTAGAAACTTAATCCAGTTAAGCCATCTTTCTTTGACTCCATTAGCCCAATGGCATAAATTACTCAATCTTACCTTCAGCGATTGAATTTCACCACCCAAATTTCAATCAAAATCCCTGTACTTTATAACTAGCCTAATATCTTTCAAAACAAAGATAAATTTTAAAGAGAGAGCCCTCTCTAGGTACAGATTGGCTAGATTTTGTACCTAAAAGTTGGTTTGTGGTTACCTCGGACCCCTTTCCTCTTCCCAACAACTTCAAGGAAAATATGAGTGATAACATAGTGGTGACCATACTGGGGAGAAGAATAATTTTATTGTTACTATTGTTTACTTTATAAACTACAGACGGAGCCTAAAGTTAGCCAGGTAGCCTTTGAACTGCTTTTGCTCTGCAATTGCATAAGTAAATAAATTTTGCTTCAGTCTATCTCCGGTATAGTTTATGAACTGAACTTTGGTTTCAAACATTTGATCAGTTTCTCTAGTCAAATAAATCTTTAATAAAATTTAAATCCAATATCTAAAACTTCTTAAAGAGATTGTTGAAGTTGTATTGTTCATTCCATTTAGACAAAAAACTAAAAAAGAAAAAAATCACCTAGAAACCTGGCTTCAGAAAGGACTCATTACACCAGGGCTAATCCTAATCCAAATCCACCGCCTGTGTTTGAAAATCTGAATCTGATCCCCAGAATTCTTAGGAGACAAGATAGTCAAGAAAGTTCTAGTAGTTCTCGACCTCTATATAGATCAATATCCTGTCCTGTGAAGTGGATTTACCTTGAGGATGAACCTTTTGACGAGCAGTTTGAAACCTCTTTATTTTTAAATGTTTCTGAATCTGAGTTATCCAATTTGGTTCCAAACCCAGTATTTATTGAAGATTTACAATTTGAATTTGTTACTTCATATCTTGATAAACATTTGCGAAATTCCATACAATCTGAGCTTACCTCTGAAGGAACATCAAATATTTCTGTAATCACTTCAGCCTCTCCAAGTTCATCAACATTTCTTCAAACATCTCAACCTCAAACTACCCCTTCTACTCCTCCATCCACCACTCACAGACCAACCTCGCCTGTTATTTCATCACTACCTCCTGCAATGGCAAACAGATATGCTCCTTTGGTATTACCACCCAATCTAGGGGCTATGCCCCAAGACTACCAAACTAAAATCACTCCCTTTGATAGTTCTGGTACTTACACTACACAACAGCATACTAAAAAGATGACCGATTATTTTGAAATTTATGAGATAGATGTTGATGATGTAAGAATGAGGATATTTGTTCAAAGTCTTACCGGTGAAGTTAGAACCTGGTTTAGAGCCCTTCCTGCCAATAGTGTGGCTAACTTACAAGCTCTCTATAGAACATTTCTAAACATATGGGAAAAGAAGAAAGATCCTCTTCAAATCTTATTAGACTTTGGAAAACTAAAGAGAGGACCAAATGAGACTGTACAAGATTACTGCATCAGGTTCAATGAGGCTTACAATGCTATCCCCAAAATCTTAGACCTCCTCCAGATTCAGTATTAATAAAATTCCCTGATGGATTTGATTCTGATATGGCGTATCAACTTAGGGAAAGAGCTCCTCAAACCTTATAAGATATGAAAAGTATAGTTGTTAGTGTTGAAGCCAACCTGATAGAGAAAAGAGCTAGAGCCAGAGTTGAAAGGAGAATGCCTTTAACTGAAGAACCCTCAGCTTTTGAGAAGAAACTAGATGCTATTATTAAAGGAATGGAAAGGCTAGGAGATAGAGTAGAAACAATTGAAAGGAAATCTCCTTGGGATGGTCAACCGAGCAATACTGGGAGAAATCCAAATTTCAGAAGGAACCAAAATCAAAATACTGGAAAAACTGGTCCTGACCAAAATATTAGGCCCCCATTCCAAGAAAATTATATTGAAGCCTCAACTTCTGAAGAACCAACCAAAGATGCTCAAATAAACAACTTGACTAAACGCAAGAACGAACCAGAAGTTTTCTTGACCCAAGATGATCAAGAAGCTCAGATTATTAAGCAATTTCAAACCCATTCAGGAGAATCATTTGATTTTAAGGAAGGATATGATACAGCCATTTACGAAGTTCACAAGCAATATAATTTGAGGAGCAGAAAAATTGATGTCCTGGAAACAAGTAAACAGAAAACTACGAAGCAGCCCCTCAAAGGTAAAACCAATACTACCCCTGTACATATTCTTTCTAGATCATATCCTAATCTTGCCGACCCAATAATTGAAGACGTATCCGATACTCAACTGAATAACAGACAACCTCCCAATACTCTTCCTCCTAAAGGAAATGTAGAGGAATCTCTAGAAGTTGATTCGGAAACAACTTCAGCCCACAACCCCATTCCTGAAAAAGGAAAAAAATACTGAAAACACAGAAGAAAAAGAGAATCCAACTTTTCGAAATACAAGAACTCAGACTGAAAAACCTTTTAATCTGGAAGCTGAAGTAGGCAAATTAAAAATAGTTGTTCCATTGTCTGAATTAGCTAAACATGATGTCTACCGAAGTCAAATCAATAGATCACTTAATATTACTGGAAGTGATGACTCAGTAAATGTTTTTGATGACCAACCTAGATTATTATTTGGCCCTGAAGTAAATGGAAAACTAGGAAGTGGAGGAACTCCTCCATTCTATGTGAGTTTGAACATACATGATAAAATACTTCATAATGCCATGCTTGATTCTGGGGCATCTCACAATCTAATGCCCAAGGCTGTAATGGAGAAATTAAACCTAGACATCACCAGACCATACAAAGACCTCTTTTCTTTTGATTCAAATCAGGTGAGATGTTTAGGACTAATCAAAGATTTGTGTGTTTCATTGGTTCAATACCCTGCAAAAACAATTTTGATGGATATAGTAGTAGCAGATATTCCTCCAAAATATGGTATGCTATTGTCCAGATCTTGGGGTGCAAAGCTTGGAGGATCTCTTCAATTAGACATGTCATATGCTACTATTTCAGTGTTCGGCCAATCTAAGAGACTATACAGAGAAACTTTAATGAAATATGTAGTTAGTAGTCAGGAGAAACCTGAAAATTTCCCCATCTACTCAATACACTATGATATGGACTCATTTATTCTTTATAATGCTGAATCTGATCTTCCCACTAAACTAGAAGTACCAGAAACAGAATCAAAAGAAATTTCAAATAAATCTAGTGTTCAAATCCAGGAAATCTCTGAGGAAAAAGAAACATCTGATACCCAAGAAAAACCAGAAGAAAGTAAAAAACCAGATCTCACCGTTAAGAAAGTTCCTGAAACGCCTGATACCAATTATGAACATGAAATTATTTGGCATTTAGAATTTGATGGTTCAGTTAATATGTTAGGAGCAGGAGCTGGAATTTGGATACACAACCTTGAAAATGATCATGCTGAAGGCCATGCTTACAGATTGAACTTTAAATGCACTAATAATATGGCAGAATATGAAGCTCTTTTGTTAGGGCTTAAACTTGTCAAAAAATTAGGGGAAATTAGAGTATCTGCCATAGGAGATTCTGATTTAATCATTCAACATATCAATGGTGACTTTCTGACAAAAGATCCCAGATTAAGAGAATATAGAGGAACAGTTGTAGAGATTCTCAATACTTTTCTACAGGCTCAGCTTGCTAAAATCCCCAGAAAACAAAATTTGCATGCTCATAGTCTTGCAATGTTTGCTAGCACTTGTAAATTACCATTTGAACCTAATCATCAGTTCACAGCTGATATTAGACACAGACCCACTATACCAGACAATCTTAAGAATTGGAAAGTGTTTGCAAATGACAATCAGATTAACAATTTTCTAACTTTAGAGAATGAATTTTCTAATAGTAAAATAGATGAAGATACATTCATTGAATCTGATCAAACAAATGAACAAGAGACAAACATTTCAAAAGAAAGTGCAATTCAAATGCTTCATCCAACAAAGTTCACCAAAAAAGAAATGCAGGACCTTAAACAAATGGAGGTTGATGAGATTATAGAAGAAGAATCTGAGATTATTAATTTGAAAGATAATCATTTACCTAAAGGATTAACTCCTCTAGAAAATATTTTCGACTCTAATGATATTCCAAAGAAACCCAAAATGGAACCATTGAAAGCAGATATTGAGGAATATAATTTAGGAACTGAAGAGAATCCTAAAATGATAAAGTTATCCAAATCTCTGCCTCCTGATAAAAAACTAAAATATGTTGAACTTTTGAGAGAATTCCAGGATGTCTTTGCCTGGAGTTATGAAGACCTGAAATCATATGATACCTCTATAATTCAAAATACAATACCTCTGAAAGAAAAACAGAAACCATTCAACCATAAACTTAGAAGAATCAACCCTGTATTGCTACCTTCAATTGAAAAATAAATCAAACGAATGTATGCAGCAGGGATAATTGCTCCCATTAGGTTTTCAGAGTGGGTGTCTAATTTGGTACCTACTAGGAAGAAAACTGGAGAGATCAGGTTATGTGTTGATTTGAGAAATGTAAATAAGGTTTCTTTGAAGGATAATTACCCTTTGCCCAAAATGGATCACATTTTACAAAGGGTAGTAGGTGCTTCAAGGATTTCTCTTCTAGATGGGTTCTCAGGATACAACCAGATTCTGGTTCATCCTGATGACTAGGAAAAGACAGATTTTACAACACCATGGGGTACATTCAAGTATGTTAAAATGCCATTTGGACTTAAAAATGCTGGGAGAAACCTTCCAAAGAGCAATGGACATTGCATTTGCAAAAGAAATTCATGACTTTCTCGTTATATATCTGGATGATTTAACTGTTTTTTCTGAACCAGATCAGCAACATTTGGACCATCTCAGACAAGTATTCATAAAACGGAGAAAGTATGGTATCTCTTTGAATCCAAAAAAATCCTTGTTTGGTCTTGAAGAAGGTAAACTCTTGGGTCATATCATTTCCAAAGATGGTATTAGACTTGATCCTGCTAGAATAGAAGCTATATTGCAGATACCTCATCCCAGAAATATCAAAGAACTTTAAGCTTTCATAGGAAAAATCAATTTTTTGAGAAGATTCATATCTAGCTTAGTTGAACTAATTAGATTTCTTACTAACATGTTAAGAAAGGATTCAAGTATTAAATGGACAGTAGAAGCCAAACAAGCATTTGAAGAAATTAAAATGGCTTTGACTAGAACACCAGTTCTTACCAGTCCACAATTTGATAGAGACTTCATAATATTTTCATTTGCATCAGAACATACTATAGCAACTGTTTTATTACAAAAGGATGATCAAGGATGCGAAAAACCTATAGCCCTTTTTAGTAAAGCACTAAGGGATGCATCGTTAAAATACAACATCATGGAAAAACAAGCTTTTGCACTTGTAAAAGCCATTAAATATTTTAGAATCTATATATTGTATTCCCATGTGATAGCCTATGTACCAAATGCTGTTGTCAAAGACATCTTAACTCAAGATGGAATTGAGGGCATAAGAGGTAAATGGATTGCTACCATATTAGAGTATGATATTGAAATAAAACCTACAAAGATGATAAAAGGATAGGGATTGGCTCAACTCATGACAAAAACAAATTTCCAAGCCCTGGATATTAATGAACTGGATAAGGAACAAGAGATGGTGACTCCACAAATCAGCCAGGCCTTCTTAGTATCACCTTGGTATGCTGAGATAATTTATGTTTTATTAACCCTGCAAGCTCCTCCAGGGTTATCCAAAACAAAAAAGAGGTTTTTAAAAATGACATCTTTAAAGTTTTGTATTTTAGATAATGTTCTCTTTTGGAAAAATCATGATGGTATTCTATTGAATTGTTTGTTAAAAGATGAAGCTGACAAGGCTCTCAATGAATTCCATGCAGGAGACTGTGGTGGACACCTTTATTGGAAATCAACTGTAGACAATATCCTAAGAGATGGATTTTATTGGCCAACCATGTTCTCTTATGTAAAGAAATTTGTTACTACTTGCCATAAATGTCAAATTTTTGAAGGCAAGAGAAAACTATTACCTTTACCCCTGAAACCAATTTCCACTGAAAAACCTTTCCAACAATGGGGCCTGGATTTCATTGGAGAAATCCATCCTCCTTCTTCTGGCAAACAAAAATGGATCCTCACTACCACAAACTATTTTACCAAATGGATAGAAGCAATTCCTTCCAGACAAGCCAATGACACTGTGATCATAGGATTCCTAGAAACTAATATATTATCAAGATTTGGTTGTCCCGAAAAAATCATAACTGATAATGCCGCTGCCTTCAAATCTAAGAAGATGATAAGTTTCTGTAATAAATATCACATCACTTTAAGCCATTCCACGGCTTATTACCCTCAAGGTAATGGACTGGCTGAATCTTCCAACAAGAGTCTCATTAATATTATTAAGAAATTATTGGAGGAAAGCAAGAAAAATTGGCACAAGAAACTTACAAATGCATTGTGGGCAGACAAACTCGCCACCAAAAAATCTATTGGGACTAGTCTTTATGAGTTAGTTTATGGTATTGAGGTTGTATTTCCTTCATCTTTAGGAGTTCCTGTAATGAAATTACTTCAAGAAGCTCAGGTTTAACCTAATGATATTCAAAGGAGAATAAATCAGACTATCAATTTGCAGCAGACCAGAGAGGAAGTATATCAAAGATCCCAAGTATTGCAGGAGAAACTAAAGAAGATATTTGATAAAAGGACCAAGGCAGAATATTTCCAACTGGGAAACAAAGTTTTAAGATGGGATTCTAGAAGAGAGGATAAAGGAAAACATGGGAAATTTGACTTCTTATGGAAATGACCTTATATTATTCATGTTTACAAGGAAATAATACATATTTTCTGAAAAACTTGGATGGAACAGAAACTGAAGAAGGACCAGTTAATGGTCGAATGTTGAAACATTACTTTGATCCTATTTATTAGGATATCCTAATTTTTAACATGTACATACTATATCCTTTGTAATGTTTAATTTTTGAGTGGATAGTAACTTACTAGAGTTGAAGCCCGAGGAGAAGGCCCTAAGCTTCATAATTATTACTGTCATACATACAATAAAGTAACAAGCAAAAGAAGATTCCATGGTTCAGTCAAAATCATTCTGAGGGCAACTAACCTGCTGTTCTTGACTTTTCACCAGGAAAGGCAATCCCTAAGTGGAGCCAGTGTTAGACTCCTATACCAATAGGTGTCATATATCATGATTGACTTGATGGGCTATGTAATATGTTCATACCTTTTCTTTT